>OY740805.1:37051097-37475575 GCA_963514005.1 Raja brachyura
ATGTAGCATTGCAGTTCAGCTCAGTCAAATTCCACAAATTAAACTGAAGAATAAATAAATCTTCCAAAGATCTCCGCCGTAGGAGGCCGTGCCAATACCGCATGGATATCCTTAAAGGTCATTGTTCTTCACGGCTGTCACCTCCCCAGCGCGAGTAGTAAAACTTTTTGGCAGTCTCTGGTGTATTGAAATAGTGCTTTTTACCTTCATGAGTGACCTGGAGCCGGGCAGGATACTGGAGACCAAACCAAACCCCTTTATTGTAAAGCAGGGATTTTATTTCCCTGAAAGCTGCACGTTTTCTCCCCAGCTCCACGCTGAAGTCCTCATAGAAAAACACCCGCTGCCCTCGGAAGAACAGCTCCTGCCTCCGTTTGGTGATGATATGATATTAATCCTGGAAGTAATGAAAGAGAACCAGGAACACTCTTGGCTTAGCTGGCTTGATATTCGGGACGTCTGTTGGTGCAGGTCCAATTTGGTGGGCACGCGAAAGCATAAGAGGTCTTGGGAAGAAATCCGCCCCCAGCACTTCTTCAAAAAACTCAGTTATAAATTTAACAGGGTCCGAGCCTTCCATCTTTTCAGGAATCCCGACCACCCTTAGGTTGGATCTCCGCGATCGGTTCTCGAGGTCATCTAACTTCATTTTCAGGAGTGTGTTTTCACTCTGTAATGCAGCTATAGCAGTATCTGTGCTCACCAGTCTGTCACTGTGGTCATTCAGGCCATCTTCAACCTCGCGAATGCGTTCATCATGCAATTCATAATAGGATTTAACTTGCTCCAGACTGGTGTATACCGGTGACAAAGCCACTTCAAGTTCTCTTTTTAGGACAGAGTTCATTGCTTGTGTCATATCAGCGAGGAGTGCTGAACGAAGCCTCTCCAAATCCTCTGGTAGTTCAAGGCCAGCTTCCGGCAGCGGTGCCAAAGCTGCAGCACTCTTGCTTGAGATTTCACTGTCTTTTCCCCCGGTTTTAGTTCGACGGCTCAATCTACTTACAGTTTCAGATGCTTAATACTGCCTTGAGTCCTTCATAGCGTTTAATAGCGGGTTATCTCAAAAATATAGCAAAGATAAACGAGTAGACTTGAGCAGTAATCGGGAGCCACGCTCACACACAGCTGTTCAACCCATGTTCAACCCGGAAGTCCCAGGCAGCTACTCTACCGCTGTGCCGCCTTGAGAAAAAGAGATTTAAAATGTCTTTACTATTGTTTTTCCTTTAATTACTAGTTTTTCTTTATTAAAGAGCGAGTTAAAAGAATAATGGCTGTGATAAATGGGGCGGCTCAGTGGTAGAGTTGCTGCCTCACAGCACCAGAGACCTGGGTTTGACCCTTACTATAGGTAGTGTCTGTACAGGGTTTGTACGTTCTCCCCATGACCTCTGTCTCCGTGTGCTCCAGTTTCCTCCCACATTCCAAAGACATGTGGGTTTGTGGATCAACTGGCTATTGTAAATTGTCGCTAGAGTAAAGGATAGAACCGGTCATCAATGGTCAGCGCGGACTCAATAGACAATAGACAATAGGTGCAGGAGTAGGCCATACGACCCTTCAAGCCAGCACCGCCATTCAATGTGATCATGGCTGATCATCCCCAATCAGTACCGCGTTCCTGCCTTCTCCCCATATCTCCTGACTCCGCTATTTTTAAGAGCCCTATCTAGCTCTCTCTTGAAAGCATCCAGAGAACCGGCCTCCACTGCCCTCGGAGACAGAGAATTCTACAGACTCACCACTCTCTGTGAGAAAAAGTGTTTCCTCGTCTCCGTTCTTAATGGCTTACCCCTTATTCTTAAACTGTGTGGCCCCTGGTTCTGGACTCCCCCAACATCGGGAACATGTTTCCTGCCTCTAGCGTGTCCAAACCCTTAACAATCTTATATGTTTCAATAAGATCCCCCCTCATCATTCTAAACTCCAGACTCTACAAGCCCAGCCGCTCCATTCTCTCAGCACATGACAGTTCCGCCATCCCGAGAATTAACCTGGTGAACCTACGCTGCACTCCCTCAATAGCAAGAATGTCCTTCCTCAAATTAGGGGACCAAAACTGCACACAATGCTCCAGGTGTGGTCTCACTAGGATGGGCCGAAGGTCCTGCTTCCGTGCTGCATGTCTAAATTCTAAACGTTGCAGGTTTCATGGAGGCATTCCCACTCGGATCCCATTCCTACTCCCATTACAGACACAAAAAAGCTGGGGATACTCAGCGGGATGAGGCAGAATCTCTGGAAAGCAGGAACGGGTGACGTTGGGGTTTGGGACCATCACTTCACTTCCTGATTTGTAGAGCTTCAATGTGACAGAGCATTTTTTTGCCTTCGTGGTGAGCACAGGATCCCTCCAGGGTTGGGTCCTCAGCCCCCTACTGTACACCCTGTACACACACGACTGTGTGGCTAGGTTCAGCTACAACTTTATAATCAAGTTTGCTGATGACACTGTGGTGGTGGGCCTGATCTCCGATAACAATGCGAATGCCTACCTGGACGAGGTGGCTGATCTGGCACTCTGGTATCAGGACAACAGCCTCCTCTTGAATGTCATAAAAATTAAGGAGCTGATTGTGGACTTTAGAAGGGCACAACATCCGAGGACGTACACACCACTGGAGATAAATGGGGCTACTGTGGATAGGGTGAGCTGCTTTAAATACCTGGGAGTCCACATCACAGAGGATCTGACATGGACAATACACGCTGCCACACTGGTGAGTAATCGCCTTTACCACCTCAGGCAGCTGAGGAAATTTAGAGTCTCTCTGAGGATCCTTCAGTGCTTCTACTCAGGGGCTGTAGAAAGCATCGTCTGGTAACATCACAATCTGGTTCGGGAACAGCTCTGCCCAGGACAGGAAGGCTCTGGAGAGAGTAAGGCTCGGCCGAACGCGCTATGGGAACTGCATTTTCCCCCCTGCAGGACCTATACACCAGGAGGTGCAGATCCAGAGTCAGCAACAATATAGGGGACCCCTACCACCCCAGCAACGGACTGCATCAGCTGCTACGGTCAGGCAAGCGCCTCCCCTGTCACGCTGTGAAAACAGAGAGGATGAGACGGAGTTTCTTCCCACAGGCCGTCGGGACTGTAAACTCTGATCTCACCAGGGACTAATCTACTGTTGTGTTGTGTCCTTTTTTAAATTGCTGGGGTTTTTTATAACATGTAAATACTGATTCTGTTCTGTTCAGTTGTTCTGTTGTTTTTGCACAATCTGCAGGCGTTGCCAGTTTCATTTCACTGCACACCTTGTATGTGTATGTGACAAATAAAGTTAACGACTTGAGTTGGAATAGGTCATTTTGCATGTAAACCGTATTTTTTTTATTGGCACAGAGAAGTTGATTATTGTGAGCCGTGGATGCATTCCGCTTTCAAATTGCGGGAGAGCTGTTTCGAACACGTTTGCTGGAAAGTCAATTAATCTGAAAACGACATGTTGTGGAAAAGATCTGTGTAATGGAGGCAAGGATATGACGGTACCTCTTGCACTGGGTTCTGTGCTGCTGCTGGGCTGCTTGTGTGTTAACATGTAATCATGACTTATAGTAAACCCTCGTTATAATGGGTCATAGAGGAGGGGGGCGGGGGGATGGTATCCGTTATTGCCGATTGTTCACTCCAACCAAGTAAGTAAGGTATTATTATATGTAGTTGAATCAGGTAAGTGCAGATGATGGTCATAGAAACATAGAAAATAGGTGCAGGAGGAGGCCATTTGGCCGATCGAGCCAGCACTGCCATTCATTGTCGTCTTCTTTTGTGTGGCGTGCACAACCTAAAGTTGTAGGACAACTTGTTATATTTGATCTACGGCTTGTGCACGTCGAGTTGATTGCATTAGTCGAAGCAGGGCGGACCACGTGAAGGTTGCGATCTTCCACCCCGCCATCCATTGTGATCATGGCTGATCATCCCCAATCAATAAAAACCCCGTGCCTACCTTGCCCCTCATATCCCTTGATTCCACTAGCCCCTAGAGCTCTATCTAACTCTATCTTAAATCCATCCAGTGATTTGGCCTCCACTGCCCGCTGTGGCAGGAAATTCCACAAATTCACAACTCTCTGGGTGAAAACATTTTTTCTCACCTCAGTCTTAAATGGCCTCCCCTTTATTCTAAGACTGTAGCCCTTGGTTCTGGACACCCAACATTGGGAACATTTTTCCTGCATCTAGCTTGTCCAGTCCTTTTAGAATTGTATATGTTTCTATAAGATCTCCCCCTCATCCTTCTAAACTCCAGTGAATACAAGCCTAGTCTTTTCAGTCTTTCCTCATATGACAGTCCCGCCATCCCCGGGATCAATCTCGTAACCCACACCTACAGCCCGGTTAACCCACAAAAGCGATGCAAAGTGTGATGGAGTCATTCGGCGAATCGGGCAGCGTCGCTGGAGAGAATGGATGGGTGGACGTCGGAACTTTGTGCCATTTCACCTTAAAACCAGGCCTCTCGGTCTGCACCAGCGAGTCATTTTTCACCACCGCTTGTCACGGCTGTTGCTGTGGCTCACATCGTAGCCCGCCCGGGGGCAGCAGCGCCTCCTTCAGGCCGCCGGGTCGCGCCCAGTCAATATGGGGCCCACTCCCTAATCACCTGCTGCCGCTTCCAGTGTTGCCGTGGGAGTACGTTGACAACTCCGAGGGGGGGGGGGGAGGGAAGGGGAGGAAGAAGGGGGGTAGGGGGATGGGAGATGATGAGCATTTGTCAATAGTGGGCCTGTATTTGCTGGAGTTTAGAAGAATGAGGGGGAACCTCATTGAAACATAAAGAATAGTGAAAGGCTTGGGTAGAGTGGATGTGAAGAGGATGTTTCCACCAGTGGGAGAGTCTAGGACTAGAGGTTATAGCCTCAGAATTAAAGGACTTTACTTCAGGAAGGAAATAAGGAGAAATGTATTTGATCAGAGGGTGGTGAATTTTCTCTTTTCACGCAGAGAGTTGCGAGTGTGGAATTCTCTGCCTCAGAGGGCAGTGGAGGTCGGTTCTCTGGATACTTTCAGGAGAGAGCTAGATAAGGCTCTTATAGATAGCGGGGTCAGGGGATATGGGGAGAAGGCAGGAACAGGTTGTGGATGATCAGCCATGATCCTGTTGAATGGCGGTACTGGCTCGAAGGGCCGAATGGCCTACTCCTGCACCTATTGTCTATTGAGGCTGAGGGGACGGAGCGATGGGAGGAGGAAGAGTAGGTGGTGGTGGGGGACAAAACCTCCCCCGACAACAAAAAAGCATGAGCAGTCGAGAGGAGGAAGGAGGCCCCTGGTGAGCGAGCGCGCCCTGTCGCTGGTGGCGGCCAGAAGGGGAAACAACAACAGCAGCCGTGTGTCCGGGACCTTGCAGAGGGTGAAGAAGGTTCAGCTTGCGAGTCGGGGGTGGGGGGTCACAAGCCGGGGCCGGTGAGACGGCGCAAGCTGAGGCGGGCCTGTCCGCTATAACTGAAATCCATTATAAAGGGGTCCCTTAAAACGAGAGTTTACTGTATTTTCCTCGGTACGTTGTTGTTATATCTGAGAGCTTCACGGTAATGTAAAAAAAAAAATTCTCATGAGGAAATGTTGACAAAAATGAAGTGATAATCCGTGACGGAGCAGCCTGTGCTCATACATTATTTTCTGAATACTAGTAAAAATTAAAGCACCCGACCCTTAACGGGAGTGGTGGCTTCCTGGCATGGATTGTACAAGGGCACCTGCTATGCGTAGGAAAAAACTTCAGATGCTGGTTTAAATCAAAGATAGACACAAAATGGTGGAGGAACTCAGCAGGACGGGGCAGCATCTCTGGAGAGAAGGAACGGGTGGGGTGACGTGTCGGATCGTGACCCCCTGTCATCTGAAGAAGGGTCTTGACCCGAAACGTCACCCATTCCTTCTTTCCGGAGATGCTGCCCGTCCTGCTGAGTTACCCCAGCATTCTGTGTCTACCTGCAACCGGGTGCCTTAAATCAGTCGCTATTGCTGACTGAACGTTTAAAATTTTGCTGTAATAAGTAAACTAGAAGCCCCTGATAAAGGTCTTCTACTGTTGCTGTAAATATTTCTATCCTGTTCATGTCAACCAATATGTCACATTTAGTCATTGAATGTTTGAACTAAATAACAAATTATTCGATTAAACTCGCACAACTGACCAGTATTATATTTTCTATATTATATTATCTATAGCAATATAATCTGGAAATTTGGTTGAGTATAACAAACTACTAGTTGCGTCGGAAGGAACTGCAAATGCTGGTTTAAACCGAAGATAGACACAAAATGCTGGATAACTCAGCGGGACATGCAGCATCTCTGGGTGACCCACCCATTCCATCTCTCCAGAGATGCTGCCTGTCATAGAAACATAGAAAATAGGTGCAGGAGGAGGCCATTCGGCCCTTCGAGCCTGCACCGCCATTCACTGTGATCATGGCTGATCGTCCACAATCAGTTACCCGTTCTTCCCATATCCTTTGATTCCACTAGCCCCAAGAGCTCTATCTAACTCTCTTTTAAATCCATCCAGTGAATTGGCCTCTGCCTCACGTGGCAGGGAATTCCACAATTCACAAATCTCTGTGTGAAATTTTTTTTTCTCATCTCAGTTTTAAATGGCCTCCCATTTATTCTTAGACTGTGGCCCCTGGTTCTGGACTCCCCCATCATTGGGAACATTTTTTCTACATCTAGCTTGTCCAATCCTTTTATACTTTTATATGTTTCTATAAGATATCCCCTCATCCTTCCAAACTCCAGAGTGTAAGGTCTCATTGCACTTCCATTTTACCTAATCTGACACCATTGAGATAATAATCTGCCTCCTTATTCTTGCCGCCAAAGTGGATAACCTCACATTTATCTACGTTTTACAGCATCTGCCATGCATCTGCCCACTCACCCAACTTGTCCAAGTCACCCTGCAACCTCCTAGCATCCTCTTCGCAGTACACACTGCCACCCAGCTTTGTGTCATCTGCAAATTTGCTAGTGTTACTTTTAATCCTATCATCGAAATCATTAATATATATTGTAAATAATTGCGGTCCCAGCATCGAGCCTTGCAGTACCCCACTAGGCACTCACTGCCTGCCATTCTGAAAGGGACCCGTTAATCCCTACTCTTTGTTTCCTGTCTGCCAACCAATTCTCTATCCATGTCAGTACCTTACCCCCACTACCATTTGCTCTAATTTTGCCCACCAATCCCCTGTGTGGGACCTTATCGAAGGCCTTCTGAAAGTCCAGATACACTACATCCACTGGCTCTCCTTCATCCCTTTTACTTGTCACGTCCTCAAAAAATTCCAGATGTCACATCCTCAAAAAAATCCAGAAATCACTGTCCTGCTGGGTTTCTCCAGCATTTTGTGTCAAACTACTAAAGTTGACAAAATTAAGAATATTAAATAAGTTTTCTGATGTCGTCATCATCATCGTATAACAACTGTGTTTTTAATGGCTGCTTGCATGCAGTACCTTTCTGTATCGATTTGTAATTCCCCATGGATATGTTTGGCTGTTCAATTTTTCATAAAAGTGGTCTTCTTATTTAATATGATGAGTGAATATTATGTTCAGTTGTATCGCGAGGTTGTGCGTGAATGCCTTTTAGATGCAGGAATTAGTTTTATTGGACAATAGCGCCACCATCAGGTAGTCTAGTGATGATTTAAGGGCCTGTCCCACTTGGCCGTCATTTACGCGCCATTTACGTGACCTGGTAGCGCGGGACGGGCGCATGGAGTGACGTGGAGTTGAGCGCTCCAGGATTTTGTTCTGCACAAAATCTTCGCGCGACACCGGCCTGTCGCGTAACTGACAGCGAAAATGGGATACCCAGGCACGATGCAACATCTCACCTCCAACAGCAGCAGAAGCAGGCAAGCAATCGCCGAGCTCGACCTGGAGCTCACGGCCGTTGTGGAACCTGATCCGCCCCCACTCCTACTCCCAGAGCGGGGCCAGGATGATTGCAGAGAGACACAAAATGCTGGAGTAACTCAGTGGGACCGGCAGCATCTCTGGAGAGAAGCCATGGGTGACGTTTCAGGTCGAGACCCTTCTTCAGTCCGTGAATGAGTCACCACTCTCACACCCTCTTCTTAGGGGTGTTGCCATGTTCTCCTGGTCTAAACCTACCATCTCTAGTTATTCATCTATTGCATCCGCCTCTCTAGGTGTCAACTGCTCTACATCGGTGAGACCAAGCGCAGGCTTGGCGATCGCTTCGCCCAACACATCCGCACAGTCCGCATTAACCAACCTGATCAGTCTCAACCCGAAACATCACCTATTCCTTCTCTCCAGAGATGCTGCTGGTCCCGCTGAGTTACTCCTGCATTTTGTGTCTATCTTCAAATGACGTCACGCACACCAGACGGCTGTGTGGACGCATGATGACGCACGCGACCGTCGCGCGTCAGTCACTACTGGCATGTCGCGTAAATGATGGCCAAGTGGGACAGGCCCTTAACATGGATATGTCTTAGTCTTAGTTCAGAGATACAGCATGGAAGCAGGCCCTTCGGCCCACCAACCATCAATCACTACTTTTCTGTTATCCCACTTTCACATCCACTCCTTGCACACCAGGGGGGCAATATTATAGAGGGCCAATTAACCTACAAACCAACAGATATTTGGCATAGAAACATAGAATAGGGGAAAGCCATTTAGAACGGAGACGAGGAGACACTTTTTTCCACACACAGAGTTGGGAGTCTGGAATTCTCTCAGCGGGACTGTCATATGCTGAGAGAATGGCTTGTATACTCTGGAGTTTAGAAGGATGAGAGGGGATCTTATTGAAACATAAGATTATTAAGGGTTTGGACACGCTGGAGGCAGGAAACATGTTACCGATGTTGGGGGAGTACAGAACCAGGGGGCCACACACAGTTTAAGAATAAGGACGGAGACGAGGAGACATTTTTTCACACAAAGTTGTGAGTCTGTGGAATTCTCTGCCTCAGCGGGCGGTGGAGGCTGGTTCTCTGGATGGTTTCAAGAGAGAGCTAGATAGGGTTCTAAAAGATAGCGGAGTCAGGGGATATGGGGAGAAGGCAGGAACGGGGTACTGATTGGGGATGATCAGCCATGATCACATTGAATGTCAGTGCTGGCTCGAAGGGGCTGAATGGCCTACTCCTGCACCTATTGTCTAAAACCCTTTTAGGAATAGGAATACTTTATTGTTACTTGTGACTAGACACAGTGAGATTCTTTGCTTGCATACACAATGTATGCAAATAGCAGCCACCTACGGCACTGACAAATTTGCAAAGCACACCGCCTCCCACTAAAGGGCAATAACAAGGAACTGCAGGTGCTGGTTTATACCATAGAAAGACACAGAATGCTGGAGTAACTCAGCGGGTCATGCAGCATCTCTGGAAACAATGGACAATAGGTGCAGGAGTGGGCCCTTCGAGCCAGCTTGTTCCATATACCCAGCACTCTGTGTGGAAAAAGTTGCCCCTCAGGTTCTTATTCCCTCTTTTTCCCTCTCGACTTACAGCTACGCCCCACTAGTCCTTAATTCCCACAACTCCAAAGAAAAAGACTAAGCAGTTCAACTGACAGTTTTGCGATGAGGCATTTTGCCAGACAAGCTGGGCAGTCTGCTCAGGGAACCACACCACCGGATCCATTGAGTCCTTTCCCTGCAGTGCCTGCAGGACGTTCCATGCTGACCACTGCCCAATGGCCATGTGGTCAAAGGTGTTGGTCTGGAAGACCCTTTCTACAGACGACAGATGTGGCGGCAGTGTCCAGCTGACTGGCACCTTGCGTGGCATCTGCGCCAGGCTCATCCTTCGCAACACCGGGGACAGGTAGAACCTCAGCAGGTAGTGACACTTGGTGCCCACGTGCCTTGGCTCAATGCGCTGCCTGATGCAGTTCGTAATAACCAACCTGATCTCCCGGTGGCTCAGCACTTCAACTCCCCCTCCCATTCCAAATCCGACCTTTCTGTCCTGGGCCTCCTCCATGGCCAGAGTGAGCAACACCGCAAGTTGGAGGAACAGCACCTCATATTCCGCTTGGGGAGTCTGCATCCTCTGGGCTTAAACATTGAATTTTCTCAATTCTGTTAACCCTGGCTGTCTCCTCCCCTTCCCACCTCTCCCTCAGCACTCGGGCCCTGGCATTCCTTCTCTCTCTATCTCTCCCCCACCCAAGTCGCACTAGCTTCTCATTTTCACACTACAAACAGCTTACAATGGCCTGTTTCCTTTATCATCGATACTTTTTTGCATATCTTTCATTCATTGTTCTTTATTTCTCCACATCACCATCTATATCTCTTGTTTCCCTGATCCCTAACCAGTCTGAAGAAGGGTCTCGACCTGAAGCGTCGCCTATCTCCTTCACTCCTTAGATGCTGCTGCACCCGCTGAGTTTCTCCAGCCTTTTGTGTACCCTCTACGGTAATTAAAGCCCCTGTCCCACTTAGGAAACCAGAACGGAAATCTCTGGTGACCTTGCCCCCCACCCAAGGTTTCCAATGAGTCGCCAGAGGTTTTGGTCACTCGCCTGGAAAGCCTCGACCGAAGCGTGAGCTGCATCTACTGACCAAAGATCCTACAGGACCTTTGCTACCAACCGCACACACACACGTACATTGCGAAGGCGGGGGCCAAGGACAGCGGAGGAGTGCGGGAGGGAGGGAGAGAAGGGGGGAAAATGACAGAGAAGGTGAGAAGGGGAGGGGAGAGAAGGGGGGGAGAGACGGGGAGGAGAGACGGGGAGAGAAGGGGGAGAGAAGGGGGAGAGAAGGGGGAGATGAGGGGGAGATGAGGGGGAGGGGAGAGGAGGGGGAGAGAGATGGGGGAGGGAGATGGGGGAGGGAGAGAAGGGGGGAGAGAAGGGGGGAGAGAAGGGGGAGAGAGAAGGGGGGAGAGAGAAGGGGGGAGAGAGAAGGGGGAGAGAGAAGGGGGGGAGAGAAGGGGGGAGAGAGAAAGGGGGGAGAGAGAAAGGGGGGAGAGAGAAGGGGGAGAGAGAAGGGGGGGAGAGAGAAAGGGGGGAGAGAGAAGGGGGAGAGAGAAGGGGGGAGAGAGAAGGGGAAGAGAGAAGGGGGAGAGAGAAGGGGGGAGAGAGAAAGGGGAGAGAGAAAGGGGAGAGAGAAAGGGGAGAGAGAAGGGGGAGAGAGAAGGGGGGAAGAGAAGGGGGGAGAGAGAAGGGGGGAGAGAGAAGGGGAGAGAGAAAGGGGGGAGAGAGAAGGGGGGAGAGAGAAGGGGGGAGAGAGAAGGGGGAGAGAGAAAGGGGGGAGAGAGAAGGGGGGAGAGAGAAGGGGGGAGAGAGAAGGGGGGAGAGAGAAGGGGGAGAGAGAAAGGGGGGAGAGAGAAAGGGGGGAGAGAGAAGGGGGAGAGAGAAGGGGGGAGAGAGAAGGGGGAGAGAGAAAGGGGGGAGAGAGAAGGGGGAGAGAGAAGGGGGGAGAGAGAAGGGGGGAGAGAGAAGGGGGGAGAGAGAAGGGGGAGAGAGAAAGGGGGGAGAGAGAAGGGGGGAGAGAGAAAGGGGGAGAGAGAAGGGGGAGAGAGAAGGGGGGAGAGAGAAGGGGGGAGAGAGAAGGGGGAGAGAGAAAGGGGGGAGAGAGAAGGGGGGAGAGAGAAGGGGGGAGAGAAAGGGGGGAGAGAGAAGGGGAGAGAGAAGGGGGGAGAGAGAAGGGGGGAGAGAGAAGGGGGAGAGAGAAAGGGGGGAGAGAGAAGGGGGGAGAGAGAAAGGGGAGAGAGAAGGGGGAGAGAGAAGGGGGGAAGAGAAGGGGGGAGAGAGAAGGGGAGAGAGAAGGGGGGAGAGAGAAGGGGGGAAGAGAAGGGGGAGAGAGAAGGGGGGAAGAGAAGGGGAGGGAGAAGGGGAGAGAGAAGGGGGGAAGAGAAGGGGGAGAGAGAAGGGGGAGAGAGAAGGGGGGAAGAGAAGGGGAGAGAGAAGGGGGGAGAGAGAAGGGGGGAAGAGAAGGGGGAGAGAGAAGGGGGAGAGAGAAAGGGGGAGAGAGAAAGGGGGAGAGAGAAGGGGGAGAGAGAAGGGGGGAAGAGAAGGGGAGAGAGAAGGGGGGAGAGAGAAGGGGGGAAGAGAAGGGGGAGAGAGAAGGGGGGAAGAGAAGGGGAGGGAGAAGGGGGGAGAGAGAAGGGGGGAAGAGAAGGGGGAGAGAGAAGGGGGGAGAGAGAAGGGGGGAGAGAAAGGGGGGAGAGAGAAAGGGGGGAGAGAGAAGGGGGAGAGAGAAGGGGGGAGAGAGAAGGGGGAGAGAGAAGGGGGGAGAGAGAAGGGGGAGAGAGAAAGGGGGGAGAGAGAAAGGGGGGAGAGAGAAGGGGGGAGAGAGAAGGGGGGAGAGAGAAGGGGAGAGAGAAGGGGGGAGAGAGAAGGGGGGAAGAGAAGGGGGAGAGAGAAGGGGGGAAGAGAAGGGGAGGGAGAAGGGGGGAGAGAGAAGGGGGGAAGAGAAGGGGGAGAGAGAAGGGGGGAGAGAGAAAGGGGAGAGAGAAGGGGGGAAGAGAGAAGGGGGAGAGAGAAGGGGGGAAGAGAGAAGGGGAGAGAGAAGGGGGGAAGAGAAGGGGGGAAGAGATGGGGAGGGAGAAGGGGGAGGGAGAGAAAGGGTGTGGGGGACAGTGTGACGTGTGTGGGGGGTTGGGGACGTCGTCACGTGTGTGGGTGAGGGTGTGTCTGGCGTCACGTGTCTGGCGTCACGTGTCTGGCGGCGCGGGGCGGGGCGGACGGCGCGAGGTGAGCGGGAAATGGCGGCGGCGACGACGACAGTTGGATGAACCCGGACCCGAGTACATTTCCTTCCAGTGGAGTAGATTAGAGCGGAGTGGATTAGAGTGCACAGGAGTGGATTATAGTGGAGAGGAGTGGATTAGAGTGGAGTGGATTAGAGTGCACAGGAGTGGATTAGAGTGGAGAGGAGTGGATTAGAGTGGAGTGGAGAGGAGTGGATTAGAGTGGAGTGGATTAGAATGGAGAGGAGTGGATTAGAGTGGAGTGGAGAGGAGTGGGTTAGAGTGGAGTGGATTAGAATGGAGAGGAGTAGAGTGGAGAGGAGTGGATTAGAGTGGAGAGGAGTGGATTAGAGTGGTGTGGATTAGAGTGGAGAGGAGTGGATTAGATTGGAGTAGAGGAGTGGATTAGAGTGGAGTGGATTAGAGGAGAGGAGTGGATTCAAGTGGAATGGACTAGAGTGGAGTGGATTAGAGGAGAGGTGTGGAGTGGAATAGAGTGGAGTGGAGAGGAGTGGATTAGAGTGGAGTGGAGAGGAGTGGATTAGAGCGGAGAGGAGTGGATTAGAGTGGAGTGGATTAGAGGAGAGGAGTGTATTCAAATTGAATGGACTAGAGTGGAGAGGGGTGGGTTAGAGTGGAGTGGACTAGTATGGAGTGGAGTGGATTAGAGTGCATTGGATTCGAGTGGATTAGAGTGGAGTGGAGTGGATATGACAGGATTAGAGTGTAGTGGAGTGGATTTGGAGTGGAGGATTAGAGTGGAGTGGATTAGATTGGAGTGGATTAGACTGGAGTGGACTAGTGGATTAGAGTGGGGAGGATTAGAGTGGAGGGAGTGAAGTGGATTAGAGTGGAGAGGAGTGGAGTGGATTAAAGTGACGAGGAGTGGATTAGGGTGGAGTGGATTAAAGTGGAGAGGAGTGGATTATAGTTGAGTGGAGTGGATTAGAGTGGAGAGGATGACAGTGGAGAGGAGCGGATTAGCGTGGAGTGGAGTTGATTAGAGTGGAGAGGAGTGGATTGGATTCGAGTGGAGTGGATTAAAGTGGAGTGAATTGGATTAGAGTGGAGTGGATTAGAGTGGAGTGGAGTGGATTAGAGGAGTGGATTAGAGTGGAGTGGAGAGGAGTGGATTAGAGTGGAGTGGAGTGGATTAGAATGGAGAGGAGTGGATTAGAGCGGAGTGGATTAGAGCGGAGTGGATTAGAATGGAGAGGAGTGGATTAAAGTGGAGAGGAGTGGATTAGAGTAGAGAGGAGTGGATTAGAGCGGTGAGGAGTGGATTAGAGTGGAGTGGATTAGAGTGGAGAGGAGTGGATTAGAGTGGAGAGGAGTGGATTAGAGTGGAGAGGAGTGGATTAGAGCGGTGAGTAGTGGATTAGAATGGAGTGGATTAGAGCGGTGAGGAGTGGATTAGAGTGGAGTGGATTAGAGCGGTGAGGAGTGGATTAGAGTGGAGTGGATTAGAGTGGAGTGGATTAGAGCGGTGAGGAGTGGATTAGAGTGGAGTGGATTAGAGTAGTGAGGAGTGGATTACAATGGAGAGGAGTGGAGTAGATAAGAGTGCAGTGGATTAGTTGAGAGGAGTGTATTAGAGTGGAGAGGAGTGGATTGGAGTTGAGTGGATTAGAGTGGAGTGGATTAGAGTGGAGAGGAGTGGAGTGGAGAGGAGTGGATTAGAGTGGAGTGGATTAGAGTGGAGTGGATTAGAGTGGAGTGGAGAGGAGTGGATTAGAGTGGAGTGGATTAGAATGGAGTGGATTAGAATGGAGAGGAGTGGATTAGAGTGGAGTGGAGAGGAGTGGAATAGAGTGGAGTGGATTAGAGTGGAGAGGAGTGGATTAGAGTGGAGTGGATTAGAATGGAGAGGAGTGGATTAGAGTGGAGAGGAGTGGATTAGAGTGGAGTAGAGTGGAGTGGAGAGGAGTGGATTAGAGTGGAGTGGATTAGAATGGAGTGGATTAGAGTGGAGTGGATTAGAATGGAGAGGAGTGGATTAGAGTAGAGTGGAGAGGAGTGGATTAGAGGAGAGGAGTGGATTCAAGTGGAATGGACTAGAGTGGAATGGATTAGAGGAGAGGTGTGGAGTGGAATAGAGTGGAGTGGAGAGGAGTGGAGAGGAGTGGAGTGGAGAGGAGTGGATTAGAGTGGAGAGGGGTGGGTTAGAGTGGAGTGGATTAGAGTGCATTGGATTCGAGTGGATTAGAGTGGAATGGAGTGGATATGACAGGATTAGAGTGTAGTGGAGTGGAGGATTAGAGTGGAGTGGATTAGATTGGAGTGGATTAGACTGGAGTGGACTAGTGGATTAGAGTGGGGAGGATTAGAGTGGAGGGAGTGAAGTGGATTAGAGTGGAGAGGAGTGGAGTGGATTAAAGTGACGAGGAGTGGATTAGGTTGGAGTGGATTAAAGTGGAGAGGAGTGGATTATAGTTGAGTGGAGTGGATTAGAGTGGAGAGGATGACAGTGGAGAGGAGTGGATTAGCGTGGAGTGGAGTTGATTAGAGTGGAGAGGAGTGGATTGGATTCGAGTGGAGTGGATTAAAGTGGAGTGAATTGGATTAGAGTGGAGTGGTTTAGAGTGGAGTGGTTTAGAGTGGAGTGGATTAGAGTGGAGTGGATTAGAATGGAGAGGAGTGGATTAGAATGGAGAGGAGTCTCTGGAATTCTCTGCCACAGAGGGTAGTTGAGGCCAGTTCATTGGATATATTTAAGAGGGAGTTAGATGTGGCCCTTGTGGCTAAGGGGATCAGAGGGTATGGAGAGAAGGCAGGTACGGGATACTGAGTTGGATGATCAGCCATGATCATATTGAATGGCGGTGCAGGCTCGAAGGGCCGAATGGCCTATTCCTGCACCTAATTTCTATGTTTCTATGTTTAGGAGTGGATTAGAGTGGAGAGGAGTGGATTAGAATGGAGAGGAGTGGATTAGAGCGGAGTGGATTAGAATGGATAGGAGTGTATTAAAGTGGAGAAGAGTGGATTAGAGTGGAGAGGAGTGGATTAGAGCGGTGAGGAGTGGATTAGAGTGGAGTGGAATAGAGTGGAGAGGAGTGGATTAGAGTGGAGAGGAGTGGATTAGAGCGGTGAGGAGTGGATTAGAGTGGAGTGGATTAGAGCGGCGAGGAGTGGATTAGAGTGGAGTGGATTAGAGCGGTGAGGAGTGGATTAGAGTGGAGTGGATTAGAGCGGTGAGGGGTGGATTAGAGTGGAGTGGATTAGAATGGAGAGGAGTGGATTAGAGTGGAGTGGATTAGAGTGGTGAGGAGTGGATTAGAGTGGAGTGGATTAGAGTGGTGAGGAGTGGATTAGAGTGGAGAGGAGTGGAGTAGATAAGAGTGCAGTGGATTAGTTGAGAGGAGTGTATTAGAGTGGAGAGGAGTGGATTGGAGTTGAGTGGATTAGAGTGGAGTGGATTAGAATGGAGAGGAGTGGATTAGAGTGCAGAGGAGTGGATTAGAGTGGAGTGGAGAGGAGTGGATTAGAGTGGAGTGGATTAGAGTGGAGTGGATTAGAGTGGAGTGGAGAGGAGTGGATTAGAGAGGAGTGGATTAGAGTGGAGTGGAGAGGAGTGGATTAGAATGGAGAGGAGTGGATTAGAGTGGAGTGGTGAGGAGTGGATTAGAGTGGAGTGGATTAGAGGAGAGGTGTGGAGTGGAGTGGATTAGAGTGGAGTGGAGAGGAGTGGATTAGAGTGGAGAGGAGTGGATTAGAGTGGAGTGGATTAGAGGAGAGGAGTGTATTCAAATTGAATGGACTAGAGTGGAGAGAGGTGGATTCAAGTGGAGTGGACTAGTATGGAGTGGAGTGGATTAGAGTGCATTGGATTAGAGTGGAGTGGAGTGGATATGACAGGATTAGAGTGTAGTGGAGTGGATTTGGAGTGGAGGATTAGAGTGGAGTGGATTAGATTGGAGTGGATTAGACTGGAGTGGACTAGTGGAGAGGAGTGGATTAGAAGTGGGGAGGATTAGAGTGGAGGGAGTGGAGTGGATTAGAGTGGAGAGGAGTGGAGTGGATTAAAGTGACGAGGAGTGGATTAGGGTGGAGTGGATTAAAGTGGAGAGGAGTGGATTATAGTTGAGTGGAGTGGATTAGAATGGAGAGGATGACAGTGGAGAGGAGCGGATTAGCGTGGAGTGGAGTTGATTAGAGTGGAGAGGAGTGGATTGGATTCGAGTGGAGTGGATTAAAGTGGAGTGAATTGGATTAGAGTGGAGTGAAGTGGATTAGAGTGGAGTGGATTAGAGGAGAGGTGTGGAGTGGAATAGAGTGGAGTGGATTAGAGTGGAGTGGAGAGGAGTGGATTAGAGTGGAGAGGAGTGGATTAGAGTGGAGTGGATTAGAGGAGAGGAGTGTATTCAAATTGAATGGACTAGAGTGGAGAGAGGTGGATTCAAGTGGAGTGGACTAGTATGGAGTGGAGTGGATTAGAGTGCATTGGATTAGAGTGGAGTGGAGTGGATATGACAGGATTAGAGTGTAGTGGAGTGGATTTGGAGTGGAGGATTAGAGTGGAGTGGATTAGATTGGAGTGGATTAGACTGGAGTGGACTAGTGGAGAGGAGTGGATTAGAAGTGGGGAGGATTAGAGTGGAGGGAGTGGAGTTGATTAGAGTGAAGAGGAGTGGATTGGATTCGAGTGGAGTGGATTAAAGTGGAGTGAATTGGATTAGAGTGGAGTGAAGTGGATTAGAGTGGAGTGGATTAGAGTGGAATGGAGTGGAGTGGAGTAGAATGGAGAGGAGTGGATTAGAGCGGAGAGGAGTGGATTAGAGTGGAGTGGATTGGAGGAGAGGAGTGGATTAGAGTGGGGTGGATTGGAGGAGAGGAGTGGATTAGAGGAGAGGAGTGGATTCAAGTGGAATGGACTAGTGTGGAGTGGATTAGAGGAGAGGTGTGGAGTGGAATAGAGTGGAGAGGAGTGGATTAGAGTGGAGAGGAGTGGATTAGAGGAGAGGAGTGGATTCAAGTGGAATGGACTAGAGTGGAGAGGGGTGGGTTAGAGTGGAGTGGACTAGTATGGAGTGGAGTGGATTATAGTGCATTGGATTCTAGTGAAATGGAGAAGGGAGGAGTGGATTACAGTGGAGAGGATTAAAGCGGTGGAGTGGATTAGAGTGGAGTGGAGTCGATTAGAGTGGAGAGGAGTGGATTAGATTCGAGTGGAGTGGATTAAAGTGGAGTGAATTGGATTAGAGTGGAGTGAAGTGGATTAGAGTGGAGTGGATTAGAATGGAGATGAGTGGAGTTTATCAGAGTGGAGTTGACTAATGGAATGGATTAGAGTGGAGTGGAGTGGATTTGAGTGGAGTAGATTAGAGTGGAGAGGTGTGGAGTGGAGGGGAGTGGAGTGGATTAGAGCAGCATGGAATGTTTTAGAGTGGAGTGGAGTGGATTAAAATGGAGAGGAGTGGATTAGAGTGGAGTGGAGGGGAGTGGATTAGAGCGGCGTGGAATGGATTAGAGTGGAGTGGATTAGTGTGGAGTGGAGTGGATTAGAGTTGAGTGGGGAGGAGTGGATTACAGGGAGTGGATTACAGTGGAGTTGATTAGAGTGGAGAGGAGTGGAATGGATTCAAGGAGAGTAGTGGGTTAGAGTTGAGTGGACTAGAATGGATTGGACTGGATTTGAGTGGAGTGGACTGAACTTGAGTGGAGTGGTTTGGACTGGACTAGTGGAGTGAATTAGAGTGGATTAGAATGGAGTGAAGTGGATTAGAGTGGAGAGGAGTGCAGTGGGGTGGATTCGAGTGGAGTGGACTAGTGGAGAGGAGGACTGGAGTGGACTGGGCCAGAGTGGATTGGACTAGAGTGGAGTGGATTGGACTAGACTAGAGTGGATTGGATTGGACTGGAGTGGGGTGGATTGGACTAGAGTGCATTGGATTGGACTGGACTAGACTGGAGTGGAGTGGACTAGACTAGAGTGGATAGGACTGGACTAGAGTGGATTGGACAGGTCTCGAGTGTGGTGGATTGGACGAGAGGAGTGGATTGAATTAGAGTGGAGTGGAGTGGATTAGAGGAGAGGAGTGGGTTAGAGTTGAGTGGATTGAAATGGAGTGGAGTGGATTTGAGTGGAGTGGACTGAACTTGAGTGGAGTGGAGTGGACTGGACTAGAGGAGTGGATTGGACTGGACTACAGTGGAGTGGAATGGATTGGAGTGGATTAGAGTGAAGTGGAGAGGAGTGCAGTATGGTGGATTAGAGTGGAGTGGACTAGTGGAGAGGAGGACTAGGTGGACTGGACTTGAGTGGATTAGAGTGGACAGGAGTGAATTAGAGTGCAGGGGGTGGATTGGACTGGAGTGCATTTGTCTAGAGTGGGTTGAACTGGACTAGAGTGGATTGGACTGGACTAGAGTGGATTGGACTAGACCAAAGTGGATTGGACTGGAGTGGGGTGGATTGAACTAGCGGGGATTGGACTGGAGTGGATTGGACTGGACTAGAGTGGATTGAACTAGATAGGATTGGACTTGACTAGAGTGCATTGGATTGGACTAGAGTGGATAGGACTAGGGTAGACTGTAGTGGATTGGACTGGATTAGAGTGGATTGGACTAGACTAGACTGGACTGGTCTAGACTGGACTAGAGTGGACTGGACTAGAGTGGATTCTACTAGAGAGGACTGGAATAGACTAAATTGGATTGGACTGGACTAGAGTGGATTGGACTAAAGTGCACTGATCTTGAGTTGAGTGGACTAAAGCGGAGTGAACTGGACTAGAGTGGATTGGACTAGAGAGGATTGGACTGGACTAGAGTGTATTGGACTAGAATGTATTGGACTAGAGTGGATTGGACTAGAGTGGATTGGATCAGAGTAGACTAGTGGACTAGAGTGGATTGGACAAGAGTGGACTGGACTGGAGTGAAGTGGATTGGACTAGGGTGCATGGGACTGGACTAGAGTGGATTGGATTTGTCTAGAGTGGATTGGACAGGTCTGGAGTGGACTAGAGTGGATTGGATTTGTCTAGAGTGGATTGGATAGGTCTAGAGTGGAGTGGATTGGAGTAGAGTGGGCTGGAGTGGATTGGGGTGAATTGGACTAGAGTGGATTGGATTGGACCAGAGTAGACTGTAGTGGATTAGAGTGGGCTGGACATGAGTGGATTGGACTTGGTAGGGAATTGAGGAATGCTGTGGAACAGAGGGATCTAGGAATAACTGTGCATAGTTCCCTGAAGGTGGAATCGCATGTAGATAGGGTGGGAAAGAAAGCTTTTGGTGTGCTGGCCTTTATAAATCAGAGCATTGAATATAGGAGTAGGGAAGTAATGTTAAAATTGTACAAGGCATTGGTAAGACCAATTCTGGAGTATGGTGTACAATTTTGGTCG
The DNA here is from genome assembly GCA_963514005.1 of Raja brachyura. The sequence goes on from OY740805.1 coordinate 37,071,161, forward strand.
CCTAATTATAGGAAGGATGTCAACAAAATAGAGAGAGTACAGAGGAGATTTACTAGAATGTTGCCTGGGTTCCAGCAACTAAGTTACAGAGAAAGGTTGAACAAGTTAGGTCTTTATTCTTTGGAGCGCAGAAGGTTAAGGGGGGGACTTGATTGAGGTCTTTAAAATGATGAAAGGGATAGACAGAGTTGACGTGGATAAGCTTTTCCCATTGAGGGTAGGAAAGATTCAAACAAGAGGGCATTACATGAGAATTAAGGGACAGAAGTTTAGGGGTAACATGAGGGGGAACTTCTTTACTCAGAGAGTGGTGGCTGTGTGGAATGATCTTCCTGCAGAAGTGGTGGAGGCAGGATCGATTTTAACATTTAAAAGTAAAGTGGATAGGTATATTGACGGGAAGGGAATGGAGGGTTATGGTCTGAGTGCAGGTACATGGGACTAGGGGAAAATAAATGGTCGGCAAGGACTGGAAGGGCCGAGAAAGCCTGTTTCCGTGCTGTAATTGTTATATGGATTGGACTAGAGTGGATTGGACTAACGTGCACTAGTGGAGAGGAGGACTGGAGTGGACTGGACTAGAGTGGAGAGGAGTGGATTAGAGTGAACTGGACTAGAGTGGATTGGACTGGACTCGAGCGCATTTGACTAGAATGGGGTGGAATAGAGTGGAGTGGACTGGGCTAGAGTATATTGGACTTGACTAGAGTGGAGTGGACTTGACTAGAGTGGAGTGGACTTGACTAGAGTGGAGTGAACTTGACTAGAGTGGAGTGGATTGGACTAGAGTGGAGTGGACTGGATTAGAGTGGATTGGACTAGACTAGTCTAGAGTGGATTGGACTAGTCTAGAGTGGATTGGACTAGACCAGAATGGATTGGACCGGAGTAGTGTGGATTGGACTAGAGTGCATTGGATTGGACTACAGTGGATTAGACTAGACTGGAGTGGAGTGGACTAGACTAGAGTGGATAGGACTGGACTAGAGTGGATTGGAGCAGAGTGGGCTGGACTAAAGTGGATTGGACTGGAGTGAAGTGGATTGGACTAGAGTGGACTGGTCTAGAGTGGATTGTACTGGACTAGGGTGGATGGGTCTGGAATGGATTGGACTGGACTAGGGTGGATTGGACAGGTCTCGAGTGTAGTGGATTGGACGAGAGGACTGGACAGGAGTGGATTGGATTAGAGTGGAGTGAAGAGGAGTGGTTTGGAGTGGAATGGAGTAGATTAGAGTGGAGAGGAGTGCAGTGGATTAGAGTGGAGTGGATTAGAGGAGAGGAGTGGGTTATAATTTAGTGGACTAGAGTGGATTGGACTGGATTGGAATGGAGTGGAGTGGATTTGAGTGGAGTGGACTGAACTAGAGTGGAGTGGTTTGGACTAGACTAGAGGGGTGGATTGGACTGGACTACAGTGGAGTGGAGTGGAGAGGAGTGCAGTAGGGTGGATTAGAGTGGAGTGGACTAGTGGAGAGGTGGACTGGAGTAGAGTGGACAGGAATGAATTAGAGTGCAGGGGGGTGGATTAGAGTGAATTGGACGACTAGAGTGCATTTGACTAGAGTGGGTTGGATTGGACTAGAGTAGATTGGACTGGACTAGAGTGGATTGGACTAGACCAAAGTGGATTGGACTGGAGTGGATTGGACTGGACTAGAGTGGATTGGACTAGATAGGATTGGACTTGACTAGAGTGCATTGGATTGGACTAGAGCTGATTGGATTGGATTAGAGTAGATTGGACTAGAGTAGACTGTTTTGGATTAGAGCGGATTGGACTGACTAGAGTGGATTGGACTGGTCTAGACTGGACTGGACTGGACTAGAGTGGATTTGACTGGACTAGAGTGGACGGGACTAGAGTGGATTCGACTAGAGAGGACTGGAATGGACTCAATTGGATTGGATTGGACTAAAGTGCACTGATCTAGAGTTGAGTGGACTAAAGCGGAGTGGACTGGACTAGAGTGGATTGGACTAGAGGATTGGACTGGATTAGAGTGGATTGGACTAGAATGTATTGGACTAGAGCGGACTGGGCTAGAGCGGACTGGGCTAGAGCGGACTGGGCTAGAGCGGACTGGGCTAGAGCGGACTGGGCTAGAGCGGACTGGGCTAGAGCGGACTGGGCTAGAGCGGACTGGGCTAGAGCGGACTGGGCTAGAGCGGACTGGACTAGAGCGGACTGGACTAGAGTGGATTGGACTGGAGTGGACTAGAGTGGATTGGATCAGAGTAGACTAGTGGACTAGAGTGGATTGGAGTAGAGTGGACTGGACTGGAGTGGAGTGAAGTGGATTGGGCTAGGGTGCATGGGACTGGACTAGAGTGGATTGGACTTGTCTAGAGTGGATTGGACAGGTCTAGACTGGAGTGGACTAGAGTGGATTGGACTGGACCAGAGTGGATTGGAGTAGAGTGGGCTGGACTAGAGTGGAGTGGATTGGACTAGAGTAGATTGGATTGGACCAGAGTAGACTGTAGTGGACAAGAGTGGACTGGTCTAGAGTGGTGTGGACTAGAGTGGATTGGACTAAAGTGCACTGGTCTAGAGTTGAGTGGACTGGACTAGAGTGGATTGGACTAGAGATGGACTGGACTAGAGTGGAGTGGATTGAACTAGAGTAGAGTAGACTAGAGTGCAGAGGACTAGAGTGGAGTGGACTGGACTAGAATGGATTGTACTGGAGTGGATTGGACTAGAGTGGCTTGGACTGGACTAGAATGAATTGGACTGGACTAAATTGGATTGTACTGGAGTGGAGTGGACTAGAGAGGGGTGGATTGGACTAGAGGAGTGGACTGGACCAGAGTGGATTGTACTGGACTAGAGTGGAGTGGACTAGACTAGAATGGATTGAATTGGACTAGAGTGGGGTGGATTGGACCGGATTAGAATGGATTGTACTGGAGTGGATTGGACTAGAGTGGCTTGGACTGGACTAGAGTGCAGTGGAATCGAGTGGATTGGACTGGACTAGAATGGATTGGACTGGAGTGGACTAGAGTGGATTGGACTAGAGTGGAGTGGACTGGACTAGAGTGGCTTGCACTGGACTAGAGTGGAATGGACTGAACTTCAGTGGATGGACTGGACTAGAGGGGATTAGTCTCAAGTGGAGTGGACTGGACTAGAGTGGACTGGACTAGAGTGGAGTGGACTAGAGTGGATTGGGCTACACTGGAGTGGCTAGGGGGCTGCGGGGGAGTAGAGGTGAGGACACGTTCAGTTGGACGGGGGGCTGTTGTCGAGTTGGATGGAGGGGGATAAGAAGAGAACATGGATGGAATTGAATTACTGTGAGGATGGGATGAATACAGGGATGGAATAGTGGCAGTAAGCGATACCCAAATGGAACCTGAATTGTGCGTTCTTCCTCCTGCTCATTCACACCGGTACAGAATGATTATTGGTTGGAAGCACAAAATGCCGGAGTAACTCAGCGGGACAGGCAGTATCTCTGGAGAGAAGGAATGGGTGCCATTTCGGGTCGAGACCCTTCAGACTATTGGTGGTTATGTGGATGGAGATGGTGGCAACGCAGCTAGAATCACTCTCGCAACCTTCTGTAAGCATGTAATACTGTTAAAAAAAACCCACTTCCTAACCAAATATATCCTTCTTGTAAGATCACAGTACTCATGGTCATCAGTCTGAAGAAGGGTCTCAACCGAAAACGTCACCCATTCCTTCTCTCCAGAGATGCTGCCTGTCCCGCTGAGTTACTCCAGCATTTTGTGTCTACCTTCGTACTCATGGTAAGAGCTCATCACAGCTCTGTGGGGTTGAAGCAAAATGTATTTATAGTATTTCATAACCTGTGCTATGTTCTTGTACTTTTTAATATTTTAAACAGTCTCAGAATTCTGAAAAGGGTGAACTTTTCCCCAAAGCTGAATGTTACTCTAAAAAATAAGCAGTGTTAACCTTGTATTGAAAAAAAATTGTCCAATGCCCATTATTCTAAGAGCAGGTATCTTTCAGGTTTGGTCAGACATTAGAGGACATCCCCAACCCTTCAAAGCTAAAAATGAAATGCCTTTGGATGCTCATTGTGCTTGCCAGCATCATCAAATTAGGTAAGAGACGATACTGCACCATGTAATACAATTAAAATCGTGTAATATCTTGTTAAATGGGAGTGTATGGCGTGAAGCCAGTGGTGTATCTAGGAATGAAAGAGGTAAAGATTGACTGGAGATCCTCTATCCCAACAGTAAGTTTTCTTCTTGTGAATGAAACATAAACCAAAGGAATAGTTAGATCTCAAGCCGGGTGTTGAGCAGCCAGGTTGTTGTCGCTGTGTCAATGTCTGCCAGGCCCTGAGCTCCATTTGATGGGTGGTAGAGCGGGAGCCCAGAGGTGACATGGTTGGCTGTCTGTTCTGCTCCGCATTTACAGGCTGGGCTCTGGCGGAGCCCCCAACTCCACATGCTGGCATTGAAACGCCCAACTCCAGTACCAAGTCTGTTGAGCTTCACCCATGCTCCTCTGGGGAGGTCAGACCCTGGACAGCTTTTATCTGGTGAAGAGCTGTAGCTGTGTAATGGAGATGAGGATAGGACCAAGGAAAGAACAGTAAGTAACATGGTTGCTCTAGATTTAGACTTTAGAGGTGTAGTGGGGAAACAGGCCCTTCGGCCCACAAGAGTCCATGCCGATCAGTGATCACCCGATACACCAGCGGCATACAAGGCATGATTAGTAAGTTTGCAGATGACGCTAAAGTGGGCAGATCACATAGCAATGTTACAAAATTTTGAAATTTAAAAAATCAAGTCTGCATCAGATAAAGAATAAAAAGAAGTTTAATTTGACACCTAATTCACTTTCATATCTTCAGTATTAAAAATGTTATGGCCAATTTCATATTCGGAAATTAGCATCTTGTTCCCTATCGCTGTTCCATTGACCTAACACAAAAGCTGTGATCGAGGTCAAAAGCCCATAACTTTCTTAAAAATTAAGAGAACTGAATGACATTTTTAGTTATTATAGATTGAAGCATTCTGAAACAAATATAAAAGATCTTACTTGGATGACCTGAAATTAAAGCATAGAATTAGTTAGTTATCTAATTGTAGCTAATTACAAAATTGACCGTTGTGATGGAAATAGTAATAAACACCGAGACTGCCTTGAAAATTAAAAAAATGTGATATTCTCAGGATCAGAACTTTAATATTATTGTATTAAATGCATTAAGTCAGTAACAGATTGGTAAATAAATTATAATTTCTAGCAATAGACCAAGTCTTTATGAAGATCAGTTGCTAGCTGGTACATTGGCATATCATAATCAGTAGCATCATCATACTCCTCAGATTGTAACCAATAAGCAACTCTGTACACCATGTTTTTCCTTAACTTTTCAATTTTGGCATTGTAAACTACAAGTTTTTGTTCTTCAAACCACACATGACATGCCCACTACTTTCCTATTAAGAATGTCCTGTATATTCCATTTCTTAAGAAAAGGATAATTTTTAAAAATAGCCTAAGTATCCAAATAACAAACTAATCCCATTCACACAAGAATTCACAATATAACATGATTTTTGAATCTCACTGTCATGAATTTATATGCCAGATGGAAGGAATTTAATGTTTAATTCCCATAAATTAATCCAGAAACATCCACTCAAAATATAATCAAAATTATTGTTTTTTTGCACAATACATATTTTGCTCAAACTGCTGTGAATATTTAGTTTAAAAATAATGATAATGGAGAGAGAATAACACAAAATATAGACAATTTATACAGCTTATGACATGATTGTCCAAAAATTGAGCATTTTAATAATCTTGCGACTGGGTGTTTCTGGAATGCGATCGATTGGAACGTTGCTTTTGCGGTGAATTTGAACCCCATATTGGCAGGAAAAACACTGCCGGTTCGTATGGGGCCCAAATAATATTTTCGCAACGTAAAATTAGATTAAACGACAAAGGACATTTATTATCACATACATCAATTGGTGTAGTGAAATTTGACTTGCCATTGCAGCACACAAATAAAGATAATACACAACATAAAGAATTTAACGGTAAACATAAAAACATCCCCCCACAATGGTTATCCTCCCACAATGGTTCCCACTGTGGGGGAAGGCAGCAAAGTCCAGTCCCATCCCCAGTTCACCAATAGTCGGGCCTATTGAGGCTTCCGCGGTCGCCGCTACGGCAGCCCGATGCTTCAGGCCCTCTTGCCGGATGATGGAGTTCTGGCGTTGGGTGAACACTCTCAGCGGCCCGGAGCGTCTGGAGCGGCCGCTTCCTCCCCGGAGTTTGCAGCTCCTGAAGTCCACGGGCCGCGCCGGTCGGAGCTCCGACTCTGGCGATCTCGTCGTGAGATCCCAGGCACCGCAGTGTTTCAAGCTCAGCACCGCCCGTGGCAGGAAGCTTCACAGACCACAGACCGCAGACCACAGACCGCAGTTCAACAATGTTGGAGTCAGCGGTCCCAGCCCTCCGGAGCCCACCACACGGCAACCCGGGCAAGGCATCGCCCGCTCCATGATGGCGCCCCAGCGCTGTGCAGCCGCCAAAGCTGAAGTCCCGGCCGGTCCCGGCAGGAAATGCCACTCCAGACTGCCGGTAGGCTGCGAGGAAGGGGCGAAAACATAATCTGTCACGTTGAGGGCGTTAGAAGTCGCTTTTTATTTTAATCCAATTATTAAATTGCCCAGCGATTTAAAACCAAAACGGGAACGGAAGTCCAATCGATTTTTCTTCATCAGCTAGCAGCCCGAGGAAAGCCGCCTCCGACAAGCAATACAAACCTGGATTTTAATTTTTGAAATGTTCAAAATCTTTGGCGGCACTGATATGACGCCGGCTATTGCCGAAAAAAATCGCCAAGTGGGACAGGCCCTTTAGACTGATGAATGATGAACTAAACCGCATTCTCCTCTGTCAACTTACAGGGGGCTGCCTGCTGTGTTTTGAGAACAACCTAACTCCTTTAAATTGCAAGATGAAAACCATCACCTGTGAAGACCATGAATATTGCTTCAAAAGGGTTGGTAAAATAAGTAAGTAGCAATCACCTAGGTTTTACTTGAAAAATATGAACATAAATTGATGCAGTACATTAAACCCTCGTTATAACAGATCACAGCATAGAAAATAGGTGCAGGAGGAGGCCATTTGACCCAGCACCGCCATTCATTGTGATCATGGCTGATCGTCCCCAATCAATAACCCATGCCTGCCTTCTCCCCATATTCCTTGATTCCACTAGCCCTTAGAGCTCTATCTAACTCTCTCTTAAATCCATCCAGTGATTTGGACTCCACCGCCGTCTGTGGCGGGGAATTCCACAAATTCACAACTCTCTGGGTGAAAAAGTTTTTTCTCACCTCAGTCTTAAATGGCCTCCCCTTTATTCTAAAGGGCCTGTTCCACTTGACCGTCATTTGCGCGTCACGCAGATGGCGCGCGAAGATTTTGTACATGCCAAGATCCTCGGGAGGCGCGCACGACCGGACGTCACTGCCTATGTCACCACGCACCATGCGCCCATATTGCGCACCATGCGCGCATCACGTGCATGTCACAGCACACACGTTGTCCGCCATGACGCGCAAATGATGTCGCGCAAATGACGTCCAAGTGGGACAGGCTCTTTAGACTGTGGCCCCTGGTTCTGGACTCGCCCAACATTAGGAACGTTTTTCCTGCATCTAGCTTGTCCAGTCTTTTTATAATTTTATATGTTTCTATAAGAGTACCCCTCATCCTTCTGAACTCCAGTGAATACAAGCCTAGTCTTTTCAATCTTTCCTCATATGACAGTCCCGTCATCCCAATCTCGTGAACCTACGCTGCACTGCCTCAATCACAGCAGAAGAGATGGTGTCTGTCATTGCCGATAGTCCGCTATAACCGAGTGTAACATACGCCATGTCTCCATGCAGTGACCCAACAAAAAATCTTGATTACAATTAAACCACAAAATACTCGTGCTACAACACCAGGATATGCGCTCAACCAAGCCCAGAACCAAAGTACCATCTAAATCTTACAGAATAATGAAAGGCATAGATAGAGTGGATGTGGAGAGGATGTTTCCACTGGTGGGAGCGTTTCGGACCAGAGGCCACAGCTTCAGAATTAAAGGTAGCTCTTTCAGAAAGGAGGTGAGGAGAAACTTCTTCTGTCTTCTTCTTATAGAGTTGCCTTCTTATCGGTAGTCTTCTTATCGAGTCCACACACAAGATTAGACGTTGTTCAGCCAGAGCTGAACACACTTCTCGACATCTGCATACAATGGTGTCTGTCTTGTCGCCTCTTGTGCTTCTTGTGCATGGTGGTGGAAAGATTGGTGGAAACAGGACCCACGACATGAACGCTCTTTCCCTGACCCCAGAGGGTAGTTAATCTGGAATTCATTGCCACAGAGGGTTGTGGAGGATAAGTCAGTGGATATTTTTAAGGCAGAGATAAACAAATTCTTGATTAGAACAGGATTAGAAAACGGTATTAGAAGGCATGAAAATGGGATTAGATGATCCATGAATGAATGGCTTAATTCTAGTCCTATAACTTGTGAATATCCCAACTGATGCCAAGGACAATAACTAACTCCAAAGATGGACACAAAAAGCTGGAGTAACTCAGCGGGACAGGCAGTATCTCTGGAGAGAAGGAATGGGTGATGTTTCGGGTCTTGACCCGAAACGTCACTCATTCCTTGTCTCCAGAGATGCTGCCTGTCCTGCTGAGTTACTCCCAACTTTTTTTTTGCTATCTTCAGTTTAAACCAGCACTTGCAGTTCCTTCTTACAAATAACTAACTACATATGCAATAAACAGCTACCTACATGGTAACAAGCTCTTTTTTAAAAACTGATTGTGTGGATGCAATTATATCAGTCGGCTGAGCAAGAACTGCACTGAGAGAGGTGCCTTTTTCCAGCTGAAATGTTAAAGCAAAGCCTTACCTGTCCCATGCTGCAAAGCTCCAGTGCCTCAACACAGCAGCGGAGGCGGCGGCGGCAGGCGCGGCTGAGGTAGCAGTGTGTGCCGTGTTTAGTAGTCCGGCCTGGCGGTGATGCACGGTACCTGGATGTGGCGTCGAAGGACGAGAAGCCGAAGCAAACAAGTCAAAGCCGAAACGCCAAATAACCGAAAGCATATGAAGCCGAAATGCCAACGAACCGAAAGGGTGGGGCGCCTAAAAGCCAACTCACCGAATGGCCACACTGCTGAAACGCCACCTCACCAAAAGGCAGCGTCGCCTGCAAGCCAACTCACCGAATGCCGCTCTGCCGAAAAGTCAAATAACAGACATGACGTCGCCGGGGGGCGAGACTTGTCAGTGATTCGTCCAGACCCCCGTGTCCATCACATCTCTGGCTGGTGGAGATGGGAGGGTGGGGGTCATATTCCCACACAAGCCATTATTTGACTTTTCGTCAGAGCGGCATTCGGTTAGTTGGCTTTTCGGCATCCCGCCTTTCCGGTTCATTGGCGCTTCGGCTTCATATGCTTTCGGTTCTTTGCCGTTTCGGCTTCATATGCTTTCGGTTTGTTGATGTTTCGGCGTCATAGGCATTTCGGCTCCGTTTCCATTCGGCTATTTGGACTTCGACTTCTTTGCTTTGGCTTCTCGTCCTTCGACGCCACGTCCATACATGGGACTGCTCGTTGCAACCAAAATCCGTTATAAAGATGTGCGTAATAACAAGGGTTTACTGTACTTCCTCCTGTAAGATGCCACTCATTCCCAAACTGATCTCTCTGTCCTGGGCCTCCTCCATTGTCAAAGTGAAGCCAAATTCAAATTGGAGGAACAACATCTCATATTTTGCTTGGGCAGGTTACAACCCAGCTGTATGAACATTGATTAATTTAACTTCATGTGACGCTTGCTCCCCTTCTCGCTCCATCCTTCCCACCCAAGTAGTACAAGCTTCAAAGTCATCTTGTTGAGTCTCATTATCTGCAATTCCTTTTCACCTAGACCACAGCTAACAATGGCCTGTTTCTTTTATCATCGTAACTTTTTTGCATATCTTTCATTTCTCTGCCTTTCCGCCGACGGGTTAGCAGGCAACAACAGATTTCCACTGCACCACAGATTCATCACCATCTGACTAAAGAAACTCCTCCTTAACTCCCTTTAAAGGGAACGTCCTTTAACTCTGAGACTAAGACTTATGGTCCTACACTCTCCCACTAGTGCAAACATCCTCTCCACATCCACTCTATTATCTAGGCCTTTCACTATTCGGTAAGTTTCAATGAGGTACCCACTCATCCTTCTCAACTCCAGCAAGTAGCAGCCCAGTGCCAACAAATGCTCATAAACTGCAGAGATGCTGCCTGTCCTGCTGTGTTATTCCCGCATTTTGTGTCTATCCTTGCTCATCACATGTTAACCCACTCCTTCCTGGGATAATTCTCGTAAACTTCCTCTGGACCCTCTCCAGGGCCAGCACGTCCTTCTTCAGATATGGGGCCCAGAATTGCTCACAATGCTCCAAATGCGGGCCTGACCAGCGCCTTCTAGAGCCTCGGCATTACACCCTCAATTGTCCAATTACAAACTAAATCTCCACTCCCTTCTTTCACTTCTGGTCAGTAGAGGTTTAACTTGACCGTGTATTTTTGCTTTAATGGTGACTTGGAATCGCTAATTCCCCATGCGTAACCAGAATTTTTATTTGTGCAGAGAAGAGTGTGTTTACAAGTCGTGGATGCATTCTGCCTGAAATTTGCAAGAACAGTGTTACAAACACATTTGCTGGATTTCCGGTCACTCTGAAAACAACATGCTGTAAGAAAGAACTGTGTAATGGAGGCAAGGGTATGATGGTATCTCTTGCACTGGGCTCTGTGCTGCTGCTGGGCTGGTTCTTGTGTGTTAACATGTAATCCCATGGCTACTGTAAACCCTTGTTATAATGGAACATCGGGGAGGGGAAATGGTGCCTGTTATTGCTGATTGTCTGCTACAACTGAGTAAGGTATTATCATGTGTAAGAAGGAAGTGCAGATGCTGGTTTAAACCTAAGGCAGACACAAAATGCTGGAGTAACTCAGCGGGACAGGCAGCATCTCTGGAGAGAAGGAATGGGTGACATTTCGGATCGAGACCCTTCTTCACACTATCAATGGACAATAGGTGCAGGAGTAGGCCATTCGGCCCTTCGAGCTGATCATCCCAATCAGTGCCCCGTTCCTGCTTTCTCCCCATATTCCACGACTCCGCTATCTTTAAGAGCCTTATCTAGCTCTCTCTTGAAAGTATCCAGAAAACCGGCCTCCATCGCCCTCTGAGGCAGAGAATTCCACAGACTTACAACTCTCTGTGTGAAAAAGTGTTTCCTCATCTCCGTTCTAAATGGCTTACTCCTTATTCTTAAACTGTGGCCCCAGGTTCTGGACTCCCCCAACATCGGGAACATGTTTCCTGTCTCGAGCGTGTCCAAACCCTTAACAATCTTATATGTTTCAATAAGATTCCTTCTCATCCTTCTAAATTCCAGAGTATACAAGCCCAGCCGCTCCATTCTCTCAGCATATGACAGTCCCGCCATCCCGGGAATTAACCTTGTGAACCTACTCTGCACTCCCTCAATAGCAAGAATGTCCTTCCTCAAATTATCATTGTATGTAGTTGAAGCAAAGAAAAGCAGATGATGGTAAATTTACAACAGGGACACAGAATGCTGGAGTAACTCAGCAGAAGAAGGTTCTCGACCCGTTCCTTTTCTACAGAGATGTTGTTTGACCCACTGAGTTACTCCAGCTTTTTGTGTCTATCTTTGGTCTAAACTAGCATCTGCAGTCCATTCCCACACAGATCAGACAGCATCGTTGTAGCACATGGATGGGTGACATCGGGACCCTTCTTCAGAATGATTCGGTGAGCTCAGATGCTCCAGCCTTATCCACATACTCTGGAAATGTCTTTGTTTGTAACAAACGGTTACGGTTGACAATCTCAAGTACTTTAAGGTTGTTTTCTAAAGTTACATGTCATCATAGAATAACCAGTGAGTTCTAAATTACTGCTTGCCTGTAATAACTTTCCGCTTCTAATTGTAATTCCTCATGTCTGAGTTTGGCTGTTCAATTTTACATAAAATTGTCTTATTATTTAATACAATGATTAGATATTTTTATGTGCAGGAAAGAACTGCAGATGCTGGTTTACACCGAAGATAGACACAAAATGTTGGAGTAACTCAGCGGGTCAGGCAACATCTCTGGAGAAGAGGAATGGGTGACGTTTTGGGTTGAGACCCTTCTTCAGACTGAGTCGGGGGAGAGGGAGAATAGAGGTATGAAAAGGTACAAAGAGCAGATCAGAGACGGCACCGATGACCAAAGAGCCCACAATGGTCCATTGTTGGCGGTGGAGGAGGTGATAACGTGGGAATACGAACAGTGAAACTAGCAGGATGCCGAGGGTGAGAGAAGCGATGTAAGGGTTACTTGGAGTTAGAGAAGTCAATGTTCTTACCGCTGGGGTGTAAGTTGCCCAAGTGAAATATGAGGTGTTGTTCCTCTAATCTGCGCTTGGCCTCAAACTGACAATGGAGGAGGCCCAGGACAGAAAGGTCAGTGTGGGAATAGGAAGGGATTTAAAGTGTTTGGCAACCGGAGATCGGCTAGGCCAAGACGACTGAGCGAAGGTGTTCTGCGAAATGCTCGCACAGTCTACGTTTGGTTTCGCCGATGTATGAGGGTCCACACTTTGAACAACGGTTAGAGTAGATGAGGTTGGAGGAGGTGCAAGTGAACCTGTGCCTTTCCTGAAAGGATTGTCGGGGTCCTTGAGGTTTAGGGACAGGTGTTGCATCCCTCCGAGTCCACTGCGACCAGCAATCCCGGCACACATTAACATTATCCGACATACACTGGGGACAATTTAGAATTGTACCAAGGCAATTAACCGACAAACCTGTATGTCTTTGGAGTGTGGTAGGAAACCAGAGCACCCAGAGAAAACCCACGTGGTCACGGGGAGAACGTGCAAACTCCGTACAGACGGCACCCGTGGTCAGGATGGAACACGGGTCTCTGGCGCTGTGAGGCATCAACTCTGCCACTGAGCGACCATGCCGTATAATTATACAGTGTAGTTGTAGTAACATGCAAGGCAGTTTGTAAAATTGCTTTGAAGAATTTGATAGAGGCTATGACAGATTCTTGATTAGTACAAGTGTCAGGGGTTATGGGGAGAATGGGGTTGAGAGGGAACGATAGATCGGCCATGATGGAAGGACGGAATAGACTTGATGGGCCGAATGGCTTAATCCTGCCCCTGGAAGTTATGAAAGAAAGGAATACACTCTAATTTTCTTTTGAAAATCAGTGCTTTATTGAGATGCAGCAACAGATGAACAGAGTAATGGTACATGCTCCAAGTTATTATTATTATACAAACTATTAAAAGTTAGCAAATATCAAGCATTATGTATTAGACAATAGGTGCAGGAGTAGGTCATTCGGCCCTTTGAGCCAGCACCACCATTCAATGTGATCATGGCTGATCATCCCCAAACAGTACCCCATTCCTGCCATCTCCCCATATACCCTGACTCCGTGATCTTTAGGAGCCCTATCTAGCTCTCTCTTGGAAGTGTTGCATTGCCTTCGTCAGCTTGAAGGAGGTTGTCCATGCGCTGCCATTGTAACATGCTTGTCTAGCCTCCTGAGATAAACACGGTGTTATAAGGTCATGCAGTAGGTGATAAGAGCAGAATTATTCGGCCCATCAAGTCTACTCCACCATTCAATCACGGCTGATCTATCTCTCCCTCCTAACCCCATTCTCCTGCCTTCTCCCCATAACCCTGACACCCGCCCTAATCAAGAATCTATCTATCTCTGCGGTAAAAATATCAATTCACTTGGCCTCCACAGCCTTCTGTTGGAGATACTGAAGCTGTATGTATATGTAACCAGCTCCAAAACATAATTCAAATCACTAACAAACAAAAAAGTAAATTGGAAGATTGAGGAATGACAGAACCCATAGAACTAACCACCACCGATGAACTAATCCTGAACCTGGATGAGGGTTACTGATTTTGGAATGAAAAGGATTTGTACATCTGTTAGATTAAGTTGATCATCTCTTGAAAATCAAGTGTTAAGACTCATTGTCCCTGACCTTCAGACAAAAAGCACCCAGAGGATTGCACTGTGTGTTGTTATTATGCACTTGCTTCACATAAATATTGCAAACCAGACTGAGACCAGAGCAGGGAACAGCAGAAGAGATAATTTAACTTGGTCACTCGCATTGCAGAGGTCAGTAGTACAACAGTGGATAGAGACTAAGACACCTTCAATATTTTGCTGGACCATACAAGCAGCAGGGAGAATACATCCAGCTTCGTAAAACGTGAAACCTCCTGCAAAAACAGAATGGATAGTTAAATAATTTCTGTGTTTATTGTTCACTGGACCAAGTGGGACCTGTTGGGTTGCGGCGTCACACACACACTACCCACCCAACACACACACACTAACCACCACCCACACATACACTAACCGACCAGCCCCCCCCCCCCCCCCCCACACACACACTAACGTTAGTTAGAGGGGAAGGCTGGTTCCCGAACCTCATTCACGGCTTCAGGCTGCAAGCTGGGTCCGAGTACAGGGGGGAGGGGTGGGGGGGGGGGGGGGGCGGGAGTGGTCGGAGGGTAATGTTAATTGCAGCACGAGCAACAAGACAGCAGGGTTTTTATCAAAGATTGTTCGGCAGCGATGCACCAGACGGGACCCGAGAACCCTAGTACTGGGCCCAACTTGCTCGCTCTTCACTCGCTGGGTGTGCCGCTGTCTTCAGCGATGATCTTTGGTCTTCAGTCGACAGGGTGACATTTGAACAATGGGGGGAAGAGGGAGGGGGGGGGAGGTGATGTCAGTTGCAGCGTGAGCAGGCGGCAGGCAGGCAGATCCATTGTCACGTCATCAGTGGAAAAAAAACAGGCGTTTTGAAATCACAGTTCGATCAGTTTTGTCAATATTTCTAATAATAACTCAAGAAATAAAGCACAACATTTTTAGGTAAGCCGATTTCGGACTCCAGGGAGTAAATCTCTACCGGAATATGTAAAAATGTTCCCGCTCGCGCGATGTTTGTTCGAGAAGATGTGAACACACAAACAAATATAAACACACATACACATACACACAGACACACGCGTACACACAGGCACGCACACCCACACACAGACACACTCACCCACACACAGACACACACACACACATCCACGATCAGAGTTTTATAGTTAGAACGATGTATCATTTTAGAGTGACACAGCATGGATACAGGCCCTTCTGCCCAACTTGCCCACACCAGCCACAATGTCCCAGCTACACTTGTTCCACTTGCCTGCACTTGGTCCATATCCCTCCAAACTTTTCCGATCAATGTACCCGTCTAACTGTTTCTTAAACGTTGTGATAATCCCAGCCTCAACTACCTCCTCTGGCAACTTGTTCCATGCACCCACCACCCTTTTTCTGAATGCCACTGAGTTTTCACATTTCTATGAGTAAATCAGCTATTTATTCACAGAATTGTACAGTCATAACATCTTTACGAGGATGTTGCCAGGACTAGAGGGTGTGAGCTATAGGGAGAAGTTGAGCAGGTTGGGTCTCTATTCCTTGGAGGGCAGGAGGATGAGGGGTGATCCTGTAGAGCTGTATAAAATCATGAGAGGAATACACTGGGTAGGTGCACAGAACCTCTTGCCCAGAGTGGGTGAATCGAGAACCAGAGGACATTGGTTTAGGGTGAAGGGCAAAAGATGAAATGGGAATCTGTATCTCTAAACTAGAGGTGTGTATCTCAAATTGGTTCTTACTTACCAATCACTGCAACCCCAAGGTAACATCGGTCGGTAACCCCAGGGCAATTAATAGTATTATTCGCGCATTTTCCCGCTGATATTGAGCAGGAGAAACACCGCAAACAGTTCCCTGTACATTGAGAACAAAACAGAGGAGGTTGTGTGAGAGACACCTGCAACTCGTTCTGCCGCTGCTCTGAAAACGAGCAACTCCTTTCAATAAACATTGAACAATACCGACACAAAATGCTGGAGTGACTCAACGGGTCAGGCAGCCGCTCTGGAGAAGAGGTACAGGTGATGTTTTGGTCGAGACCCTCCCAAATCCCACCTGGTTGTACTGGTTTGAAAGTCGTCTTGTCGAGTCTCATTGTCTGCAACTCGTTCTCACCTCGCCCACGGCTAACAATGGCCTGTTTCCGTTGTCATCTCTACTTTTTTGCATACCTTTCGTGCATTTGTTCAATATCTCTCGATATCACTGTCTATCTCTCTCAATTCCCTTTCCCCTAACCATCAGTCTGAAGAAGGGTCTCGACTGGAAACGTCACCCATTCCGTTTCTCTAGAGATGCTGCCTGTCCCGCTGAGTTACTCCAGTAGTTTGTGTCTATTTTCGGTATAAACCAACATCTGCAGTTCCTTCCTCCACATCAGTGCTGTAGAGACCTCTGATGTTTACAGCAATTAAACAGACCCTTCGGCCCACCGAGTCCGTGTGGACCAGTGATCACCCCGTGCACTAACACTATCCTACACACTGCCAAAGTAGTATCTAAACTACCTATACATGTAGTTTTGCTTTTTTGCACTATTATGGTTTGTGTCATGTTTACATATGTGTGTGTCTGTGTGTGCGATTCTATGTGTGCGTGTGTGTGGCAAGGAACCGCAGATGCTGGTTTACACCGAAGATAGACATAAAAAGCGAGAGTAACTCAGCGGGACAGGCAGCATCTCTGGAGAGAAGGAAGAAGGGTCTCGACCTGAAACGTCACCATTCCTTCTGTCTGGGACATATAACAATAAAGCACTCTGGACTTCACAATAACTAACTCCATATTCAGTAACAAACTCTCTACACGTGAACGAACACACAGCTTAATGTTTAACCAAGAATTCCAATCCCACTTGAGAATCTAAAATGCTTTTCCACAGTTAAACTCGAGGACAACAAAATAGTTATATTTCCTTACCCGGAGAGGCACTGAGAATGAGACCAGCTACCAGGACCACAAGGCAATGCATCTTTGGATTTGAACAGCTGAGTTTCGAAGGCAAGAGAGAGAACAGGAAAAACTTCAAACAGAAGTCTTCAAATTCCCATAAAATCTGTAGAAGGATCCCAACAGGAAACGTCACCAGTCCGTGTTCTCCAGAGATGTTGCCCGACTCACCGAGTTACGCCAGCACTCTGAGCCTTTATTGAAAATCCCTTGTGATTTTGACTATGGGATGGTCTTCCGGAGGTAGGGGGAGGAGGCAAGGAAAAGACTGAATTACTGATGACTACTGATTGCACCCGGCAGTTTGTAATTGGGTGAACAACCTCCTCATGTGTATAACAGTCTTCGTCAAGGTAGACTGCCTCGCGGAGACGTGATCTGTTTCACGAAAAACTAATTGGAAATCGGAATTGAAACTGAAAGTAGCAAAAAGATTATTCGCGTGGTTTGGGCAAAAAGACACAAAGTGCTGGAGCAAAAGGCCTGTCCCACTTACGCGACCTTTACAGGCGACTGCTGGCATCCAGGATAGGTCGCCTGTTGGAAAATGTTGAAAGTTCACAACAGAGGAGACCTCTCACGACCACACAGCCTGTATGGTCGTGAGAGATCTCCTATGGCCATGAGAGGTGTCCAACGAGTTATAGCGTCTTTCTGCTCGCCGCTGAATTTTCAACATGTTGAAAATTTCGACGGCCTATCACGGTGCCGGCAGTCGCATGTGAAGGTTGTGTAAATGGGACAGGCCCTTAACTCAGCGGGTCAGGCAGCATCTCTGGAGAATGTGGACAGATGACTCCAGCACTTGGTTGAGTCTGAAAAAGAGTCCCGAGATAAATTGTTAATCTGCGTTCTCCAGAGATGCTGCCTCACCCACTGAGTTACTTCAGCACTTTGTACCTATCTACGTTCTCCTGAGATGTTGCCTGACCTGCTGAGTTACTCCACTACTTTGTACCTATCCATGTTCTCCAGAGATGCTGCACAGATGGAATTTCTTCTTCTTCTTTCGTGTGGCGTGCACAGCCTAAAGTTGTCGGACAACTTGTTCTATTTGATCTTCCGCTTGTGCACGTCGAGTTGATTGCATTAGTCGAAACAAGGCGGACCACGTGAAGGTTGTAATCTTCCACCCCAGATGGAAGTTTAATAACGACCCATTAAAATCCTGATTCTGATTCTGGGCTGTATATGTGTGTGTACGTGCATATGCGTGTGTGCATGTGTCTGGAAAGGAACTGCAGATGCTGGTCTACACTGAAGATAGACATAAAATGCTGGAGTAACTCAGCGGGGCAGGCAACATCTCTGGAGAGAAGGAAGAAGTGTCTCAATCTGAAATGTCACCATTCCTTCTATCTGGGACATATAACAATAAAACACTCTGGACTTGACAATAATTAACTCCATATTCAGTAACAAACTCTCTACGCGTGAACGAACACACAGCTTAATGTTTAACCAAGAATTCCAATCCCATTTGGGAATCTCAAATGCCTTTCCACAGTTAAACAAGAGGACAACAAAATAATTATATTTCATCACCTGGAGAGGCACTGAGAATGAGACCAGCTACCAGGACCACAAGGGCTGATCTGATCTGACGGCCCTCTCACTAGCTCGCTGCGTGCCCGATCCTAATGCAGAACCTCCACAAAATCTTTAGGCTTTGGGCAACGCCTGCACCAAGAGCCTCTACTAACAAGGGCTGGTGAACTGTGCTGGTCAACGTGCACTGGGCGAGATGGCTGGTGGAAACGCACCGCAACCACCGCAAACTTGGAACAGCACAGACCCTCCACTCAATCTGTCCAATACTAAAGGACAGGCATTTCACAGTTAAATGTTTTATATCAGATTGGCAGCTCCTTCACAGGGCCAACCCTGTACTCAGTGTTCCTTGGAGATGATTATTTGCCTTAACGGTACATTCACATGGCTTGTAGGTAACGCACCAGCCCACATCACACTAATACAGTTGCTGCCTGCCTCAGATTCAATATATTTTTACACATAAATTATGAATAAAGATAAGAAATGTTTCAAAGACAAGTAATATTTTCTTATTCCAGTAGCAAACACATTAAGGATTAAATGAAAATAATAAATTCTTTAACTTAATGAAAATCTCATAATTGCAGATGAATGAACTGAACTAGAACTGGGACTGTGTGAGTCACGTGTGAACAACAGAACAAGAAGGAGTCTGAAGAAGGGTCTCGACCCGAAACGTCACCTATTTCCTTTGCTCCACGGATGCAGCCTCACTCGCTGAGTTTCTCCGGCATTTTTGTCTGCCTTCGATTTCTCCCGCATCTGCAGTTCTTTCTTAAGCAGAACAAGACAGGAAGTTGTTAAGTTGACAGAATTCCAGATTAATTTATTGGTAGAATAGTTAACAATTTATACACAGTTTATACAGCGCTGAGTTAGCTTTTTTATCCCGAATGACCTTTGACAAATCCCATGATTCCTTGCATTTATCGAGATACCAAACTCACTTATAGGTCCGTACACATACAGTCGCTCAGCTGACGAGAATGTTTATCCCGAATGACCCATGACCTAGGCAGTAGTAATAATGAGTTTGCTTATTCAAGGACGTTCCTTTAGGAAGGAGATGAGGAGGAATTTCTTTTGTCAGAGGGAGGGGAATCTGTGGAATTCATTGCCACAGAAGGCAGTGGAGGCCGTCAATTAATATTTTTAAGACATAGGCAGATTCTTGATTAGTACGGGTGTCAGAGGTTATGGGGAGGATGCAGGAGAATGGAGTCAGGAGGGAGAGATAGGTCATCCACGATTAAATGGCGGAGTAGACTTGATGGGCAGAATGGCCTTATTCTGCTCCTATCCCTTCTGACTTTCTGACACGAATTCTATGTTATCCCACTTTCACATCCACTTTCTGATTGAGCCCGGGACTCTAGCGTTGTGGTGCAGAATCTCCACAAGAGCTTTGGGCTTTGGGTAACACCAGTACAATATTGTCACCCAAACTGTCTGTAATGGTAATTTCTTTATTTTCCAATGTCCAATTTTTTGTTGCCATTACTACACAGGTAGGTCAGAGTAATCTTACGCAGATTAAAAAGTACAGATCCTCCAGTCTTTATTTCCAGTTTAATTGCTTCTTCATAGAAGTAGTTGTACAAACAAAGAGATGAACTTTTCAGGTTCTCCTTATTCTCGTACAAGCTGTAGCTTTCTGTTCTCTCCCATCTGGTGAGAACTGTTTACTCTCCACATCCTATTCCTGGTCTGAGTCATTCCCTGTCCCGCAAGCCCAAATGTTACGCCCCTCTATCATCAAATGACTGCCCCCAAATGTCCACTATTGTATTGCTCTAGAAAATGCAAGCAATCACTCTTGTCCTTAGTTTTTCTTTCTACTCCTCTCTTTAATGCCGTGATGAAAACTTCATTTAGCTGATGCTTCCCTTTGAGCAGTTCCTTTGCTTGCATTAGAACTCATCTCGTGAGATACACTGCAGCTGCTTCCTGATCCCTTGGCCTCAAGTATATTGTTCCGCCTCTAGTTCCAGTTGTTCCATCTCTCTTTTGAATTGTTCCTCTTGTGCCTCTAGCTCAAGCTTGGCATTGGTTGCTGCCAGCTCTGTCTCTCTTTTCAATTGCTCTTTTTGTCCCTCAACCATATAATCATATAACAATTACAGCACGGAAACAGGCCATCTCGGCCCTTCAAGTCCGTGCCGAACAACTTTTTTCCCTTAGTCCCACCTGCCTGCACTCATACCGTAACCCTCCATACCCTTCTCATCCATATGCCTATCCAATATATTTTTAAATGATACCAACGAACCTGCCACCACCACTTCCACTGGAAGCTCATTCCACACCACTACCACTCTCTGAGTAAAGAAGTTCCCCCTCATGTTACCCCTAAACTTCTGTCCCTTAATTCTAAAGTCATGTCCTCTTGTTTGAATCTTCCCTATTCTCAAAGGAAAAAGCTTGTCCACATCAACTCTGTCTATCCCTCTCATCATTTTAAAGACCTCTATCAAGTCCCCCCTTAACCTTCTGCGCTCCAGAGAATAAAGACCTAACTTATTCAACCTGTCTCTGTAACTTAGCTGTTGAAACCCAGG
This sequence comes from Raja brachyura, assembly GCA_963514005.1. Next base: position 37,092,332 of record OY740805.1, read on the forward strand.
CAACATTCTAGTAAATCTCCTCTGTACCCTCTCTATTTTGATGACATCCTTCCTATAATTGGGTGACCAAAATTGTACACCATACTCCAGATTTGGTCTCACCAATGCCTTGTACAATTTAAACATTACATCCCAGCTTCTATACTCAGTGCTCTGATTTATAAAGGCTAGCATACGAAAAGCTTTCTTTACCACCCTATCTATATGAGATTCCACCTTCAAGGAACTATGCACGGTTATTCCCAGATCCCTCTGTTCAACAGTATTCTTCAATTCCCTACCATTCACCATGTACGTCCTATTTTGATTTGTCCTGCCAAGGTGTAGCACCTCACATTTATCAGCATTAAACTCCATCTGCCATCTTTGAGCCCATTTTTCCAATTGGCCTAAATCACTCTGTAGACTTTGGAAATCCTCTTCATTATCCACAACGCCTCCTATCTTGGTATCATCTGCATACTTACTAATCCAATTTGCCACCCCGTCATCCAGATCATTTATGTACATGACAAACATCAAAGGACCCAACGCAGATCCCTGAGGCACCCCACTAGTCACCTGCCTCCAACCCGACAAGCAGCCATCCACCATTACCCTCTGGCTTCTCCCATTCAGCCACTGTTGAATCCATCTTGCTATTCCTGCATTTATACCCAACAGTTGAACCTTCTTAACCAACCTTCCATGAGGAACCCTGTCAAAGGCCTTACTAAAGTCCATATAGACAACATCCACTGCTTTACCCTCGTCAATTTCCCTAGTAACCTCTTCAAAAAATTCAAGAAGATTAGTCAAACATGACCTTCCAGGCATAAATCCATGTTGACTGTTCCCAACTAGACCCTGTTTATCCAGATGCTTATATATATTATCTCTAAGTATCTTTTCCATTAATTTGCCCACCACTGAAGTCAAATTAACCGGTCTATAATTGCTAGGTTTACTCTTAGAACCCTTTTTAAACAATGGAACAACATGCGCAGTACGCCAATCCTCGGGGACTATTCCCGTTTCTAATGACATTTGAAATATTTCTGTCATAGCCCCTGCTATTTCTACACTAACTTCCCTCAATGTCCTAGGGAATATCCTGTCAGGACCTGGAGACTTATCCACTTTTATATTTTACAAAAGTGTCAGTACTTCTTTTACTTTGAAACTCATAGTATCCATAGCTACTCTACTAGTTTCCCTTACCTCACATAATTCAATATCCTTCTCCTTGGTGAATAATGAAGAAAAGAAATTGTTCAATATCTCCCCCATCTCTTTTGGCTCTGCAGATAGCTGTCCACTCGGTCTCTCCAAGGGACCAATTTTATCCCTTGTTATCCTTTTGCTATTAATATAGCTGTAGAAACCCTTTGGATTTACTTTCACCTTACTTGCCAAAGCAACCTCATATCTTCTTTTAGCTTTTCTAATTTCTTTCTTAAGATTCTTTTTACATTCCTTATACTCCTCAAGCACCTCATTTACTTCATGCTGCCTATAAATATTGTAGATCTCCCTCTTTTTCCAAACAAGATGTCCAATTTCCCTTGAAAACCAGGGCTCTTTCCAATTTTTACTGGTTGCTTTCAACCAAACAGGAACATAAACATTCTGTACTCTTAAAATTTCCCCTTTAAATGTCCTCCATTTCTCTTCTACATCTTTCCCATAAAACAAAATGTCCCAGTTCACTCCTTTTAAATCATCTCGCATCTCGTTAAAGTTAGCCGTTCTCCAATCAAAAATCTCAACCCTAGGCCCAGTTCTGTCCTTCTCCATAATTATATTGAAACTAATGGTATTGTGATCACTGGACCCGAAGTGCTCCCCAACGCATACCTCCGCCACCTGTCCCATCTCATTTCCTAACAGGAGGTCCAGCACTGCCCCTCCTCTAGTAGGCACCTCTATGTATTGCTGCAAAAAACTATCCTGCACACATTTTTACAAATCCAAACCATCTAGCCCATTTACAGAATGTGTTTCCCAGTCTATGTGTGGAAAGTTGAAATCTCCCACAATCACTACCTTGTGCTTACTACTAATATCTGCTATCTCTTTACATATTTGCTCTTCCAATTCTCGTTCCCCATTTGGCGGACTATAATATACCCCTATAAGTGTTGCTACACCTTTCCCACTTCTCAGTTCCACCCAAATAGCCTCCCTAGATATCTTCCCTGACTAGCAATGCAACACCTCCACCTCTTGCCCCTCCAATTCTATCACACCTGAAGCAACGAAATCCTGGAATATTTTGTTTCCAATCACAGCCCTCCTGCAACCATGTTTCACTGATCGCCACAACATCATACTTCCAGGTGTCTATCCAGACTCTAAGCTCATCCACCTTTCTTACAATGCTCCTAGCATTAAAATATGCACATTTAAGAAACCCCCCATCTCTTATTCTCTGTTTATTTCCTTTTCTTTCATTTTCCTCTTGTGTCCGAGTGCTTCCCTTTTCTGCTTCCTGCCTCCCATTCTGTCTACTAGCTTTTGCTATTTCAATCCCTCGCCCCAACCATTCTAATTTAAAGTCTCCCCAGCGGCCTTTGCAAATTTCCCCTCCAGGATATTGGTCCCCCTCAGGTTCAAGTGCAACCTCAAGCCTGTGCTTTTTGGTCATGGTGGCAGCCCATTCCAAGAGAGCAGCCTTTTCTGCATGAGCTTTTAAGGAGCAGAGGCTGTAGAAGATGCACATGATGAAGAATTAGATTTGTAGCTTGATCTTTGTTTTGAGATTTGAAACGCTGTCTTCAGGTCCAATTTCCTCTAATTCCACAACACACTGTTGTATGGCACTCTCAGCTATAGAGTGTGTAATTTGCTGTCGAACTTCAGATAACCACCTCTAGACATCTATATATTGCTAAAACTCTCAACTTGTTTGTTTGTTTGTATGCGTGCATGTGAAATCTCAGAACCCCGCCAAAACGGTACACGATGGCCCTACAATTTTAGGCCCACCTTACTCATCATTGTCTTGTGCTGTAAATGAAAGAAGTTTCGTTCAGATTGATGTTATATTTTACAGGTTATTGACATTAAAACTTAAATACATCTAAAACACCGCCCCCATTTGCCAGCCATGCCTGCGCAGTTGGAGGATGCCCATCACCCCTGCAGGTGCGCTGTGGGCCCATTATCCATGCCTACGCAGTTGGGCCCTTTAACTTGGGGAGTGGACACGGACACAGACTGGGCCCTGACTGCAGCCCATGGCCGTAATCTGGGATTGGAGACATTGTGGGTCCAATGTCCAGTGGTGGGGAGAGGCCGCATCTAGGACCTGGGGCCTGGGCACTGGGACCGGGCCTGGGGGTGGCGGCACTGCTGCTCCGGGCCTGTGGGGAGGGAGAGAAGCAGGACATGGGTCAAGGACTAGGATGTGGCCTCGGCCTCTGCCTACCCCTCCCACAGCTCCAGGCCATTCGGCCCATTCCCTCGATAGCCCCCACCTCACGTACGTGGTGGAGAAAAAGGGGCCGGCGGTGCTTTACATCAACATCCTGGGGAGGTGAGGAGGGATTAAGGGAGAGGAGGGGGTTGGGAGGGAGCGTGGTGGGATTGAGGGAGAGTGGGGTATGGGAGGAAGAGGGAGGAGAAAGTGAGGGAGGTGAGGAGGGAGAGTGGGGGAGGAGGGGAATAGAGTGAGAGGAGGGGGCAGGGAGGTGAAAGGGGTTATGGCGGGGGGGAATTACTTAGGGTAGGGGAAAGGAGAGGGAGGGAGAGGCGAGGGAGGGAGTGGGGGAAGGCAAACTTACAAAATTCTTAAGGGGTTGGACAGACTAGATGCAGGAAGATTGTTCCCGATGTTGGGGAGGTCCAGAACAAGGGGACACAGTTTAAGGATAAGGGGGAAATCCTTTAAGACTGAGATGAGAAAGACTTTTTTCACACAGAGAGTGGTGAGTCTCTGGAACTCTCTGCCACAGAGGGTAGTTGAGGCCAGTTCATTGGCTATATTTAAGAGGGAGCTAGATGTGGCCCTTGTGGCTAAGGGGATCAGGGGGTATGGAGAGATGGCAGGTACAGGATACTGAGTTGGATGATCAGCCATGATCATATTGAATAGCGGCGCAGCCTCGAAGGGCCGAATGGCCTACTACCGCACCTAATTTCTATGTTTCTATGTTTCTAAGAGGAGATGGGAAAAACAAGGGAGGGTGAAGAGGGTGGGAGTGCTGGGGGATGAGAAGAAATTGAGGAGGATAGAGGGTAGGAAGTGTGATGGCTAGGTAATGGAAATATTACCCGCAAAGTTAAAAATTTTAACTTGATTTCTGCCGTTAGTGCGGGCGCGTCAGCCACGTATACGCAGTTTAGCGAAATATTGCGTTGGGGGAACGGGACCCAACGGGTCCCCACTTGTCTTGTATAAAACCATTAACAGTTTCCATTCTTTGTTGAATCCACTGGTTTTGCCTTTCAAGCTCCTTTTCAGGCAGTGGTACTTTCATCACCGACTCGGCCTTTTCTCTGACTTCATTACAGAGCTTGATTCATTGAACCAGGTTAGATTGTACTTCATTCACCTTTTCATCTGATTTCATGAGCTCTTTCATCTTCACATTTAACCTGTTAGCTTGTTTACGTATCGAGTTTCTTGACTTCTGGCACTTTTCCATAAACAATTCCCATGCTCAGTGATTCTTCTTTCCTTTCCAGAATCCTGTCCAACATCGCCGTCTTGTGACTGAGCTTTAGACAGATTGAATCACTATTCCCTTGAGACGTGTTGACCTAAAGTCGTAAGCCTGCGGCTTCTATTACAAGACAAGGAGGAGGGGGCAGGGAGGTGAGAGGGGTTATGGCGGGGGGGGAATGACTGAGGGTAGGAGAAAGGAGAGGGAGGGAGAGGTGAGGGAGGGAGTGGGGGAGGGCGTGTGTTGCACAGGGAGCCAAATGCAACGTAATTTCGTTTGGAACTGCATATATCAATGTATTTCTAAATGACAATAAAGTTTGTTTGACTTGACTTTGACTTGACTTTGACAACTGATATCACTCAGATCCTCAAGGTCATTAGGTAAGGTAAGGGTTAGGTTAGGTATGGGGGAGGTACAGCGAGACCTGGGCGTCCTTGGTCACTGAAAGTTGGCGTGCAGGTACAGCAGGCAGTGAAGAAAGCTAATGGAATGTTGGCCTTCATAACAAGAGGATTTCAGTACAGGAGTAAAGCGGTTCTTCTGCAGTTGTACAGGGCTCTGGTAAGCCCACATCTGGAATATTGTGCGCAGTTTTGTTCTCCTAATTTGAAGAAGGACATCCTTGTGATTGAGGCAGTGCAGCGTAGGTTCACGACGTTGATCCCTGGGTTGGCGGGACTGTCATATAAGGAAAGATTGAAAAGACTAGGCTTGTATTCGCTGGAGTTTAGAAGGACGAGGGGGATCTTATAGAAACATATAAAATTATAAAAGGACTGGACAAGCTAGATGCAGGAAAAATGTTCCCAATGCTGGGTGAGTCCAGAACCAGGGGCCACAGTCTTAGAATAAAGGGGAGGCCATTTAAGACTGAGGTGAGAAAAAACTTTTTCACCCAGAGAGTTGTGAATTTGTGGAATTCCCTGCCACAGAGGGCAGTGGAGGCCAAATCACTAGATGGATTTAAGAGAGAGGGAGATAGTGCTCTAGGGGCTAGTGGAATCAAGGGATATGGGAGAAGGCAGGCACGGGTTATTGATTGGGGACGATCAGCCATGATCACAATGAATGGCGGTGCTGGCTTGAATGGCCTCCTCCTGCACCTATTTTCTATGTTTCTATGTCATTTCAAATTTCACCATGTTAGCAGCCATTTTCCAATACAGCTTATCACATATAACTTCTCCAATAAAGCTCAATGCTGTACGTACTTGCTCTATACCTGCCCCTTGGCTTTCGAGGTGTTAAATCTTGGTTAGTTAGGTTAGGTGGAGACCTTGCCCAGTGGATCGGGAGTGGCGACATCAGCCTTGTGAAATAAAACAATCATTGTTTCTGTTTGAATGGTTCACAAGCTCCAGTTTCACTCAGAGAGCTAGTTCCCACTTAATTGCAATGGCAATTTCTTTATTTTCCAAAGTCCAAGTTTCCGTTGCCATTACTACACAGTAATCTTGTGGAGTGATCTTACGCAAACCAAAAACAACAGATCTTCCAGTCGTTATTTCCAGTTTAATTGGTTCTTTATTGAAGTAGTTGTATAAACAAAGAGATGAACATTCCAGGTTCTCCTTATTCTCATGCAAATTGTGACTTTCAATTCTCCCTGATATGATGATAACTGTATACTTTCCACCTCCTATGCCTGGTCTGAGTCCCTGTCCCCCAGGCCCAAATTTATGCCCCTCTTTCATCAAATGACTGCCCCCAAGTGTCCAAAATAATACTGCTAGAAATATCTAGACAAAATAATATATGCCAACAGTAACTGGCCAAAATATAAATGGCTCAGACAGAATTTTTTGTGATACAGTGACTGGATTTTAGGTGCAACTAGAACAAGTGGGACCCGTTGGGCCCAACGCAATATTCCACCACTAACCCATAGCCCCCGGCTGCACAGGCGTGCTCATTTCCCCTCATCCCCCAACACTCCCTCCCCTTCTCTTAAACCTTCCTCTTCTCTCCCCTCTTCTCCTCCCTCCTGCACTCCCTCCCTGAACTTCCCTCCCATTTCCCCCACCCGCTCACCTCCTCCCTCCCTCCATAACCCCTCCCCTCCCTACCCCTCCCCTCCCTCTATCTCCCTGCTCCCCCACTCCTCACCTCTCCCCTAACCCACTCCACCCCACTAAACATGATGTTTAAATAACATTTCTCCTCCTCCCCTCCCGCACTCGCTCCCTCTCCTTACAACAATGAAACAAATCCCTCAATTGCATTGGGTGGATGGGCAGTTCATGTAAATGATATCCAATTGTGATGTCATATGCTGCTAACTGCCAGTTAGCACATCACTCACCTCCCCCATTCCACCCCTGAACAATTAATATGTATTATCTTAATTTAAAATTATTTTTGTAACCTCTCCCCTATTCCACCCCTCCACAATGAAAAGCGCAAACTGCCAGCTGCTAACTGCCATTGCACTTGAAGTTATTATTCTCAGTGCGGGTTTTTAAAGTTAAAAATGTGAATAATTTGTAAAATATAACATCAATCGGAATAAAACTTTGATGAAACACTCCACAAGACAATTGTGAGTAAGGCGGTCCAAAAATTGTAGCACCATTGTGTACCATTTTGGTGTAATTCAGGACAACATGGACACATATGCATGCAGCAAGATGAGTGTTTTAGTAATATACTTGAAAAAGGAGTTTTGTAAAGTTTTAAATGTCAAATTATACAGTGTAGTAAGTAATAATAATAATTGCTTTGAAGAATTTGATAGAGGCTTTGACAGATTATTGATTACGGGTGCAGGGGTTATGTGGGGAATAGGGTTGAGAGGGAAAGATAGATAGGCCATGTTTGATGGGCGGAGTAGGTTGATGGGCCGAATGGCTTGACCTTGCTCCTGGAACTTATGAAAGAAAGGAATACGCTCACATTTATTTTTGAAAATCAGTACTTTATTGAGATGCAGCAACAGATGAACAGAGTAATGGCACAAGCTCCAAGTTATATTATTATTATTATTATTATTATTATTATTATTATTGTTATTATTATTATTATTATCCAAATTATTAAAAGATTGCAATATCAAGCATGGTGTATTAGACAATAGACAATAGGTGCAGGAGTAGGCCATTCGGTCCAATGAGCCAGCACCGCCATTCAATGTGATCATGGCTGATCATCCCTAATCAGTACCCCGTTCCTGCCTTCTCCCCATATACCCTGACTCTGCTATCTTTAGGAGCCCTACCTAGCTCTCTCTTGAAAGTATTACCATTGCCTTCGTCAACTTGAAGGAGGTTGTCCATGCGCTGCCATCATAACATTCCATTCTAGCCTCCTGAGTTAAACACAGTGTTATTAGGTCATGCAGTAGGTGATAGGAGCAGAACTAGGCCATTCGGCCCATCAAGTCTACTCTGCCATTCAAGCACGGCTGATCTATCTCTCCGTCCTAACCCCATTCTCCTGCCTTCTCCCCATAACCCTGACACCCATCCTAATCAAGAATCTATCTATCTCTGCGGTAAAAATATCAATTCACTTGGCCTCTACAGCCTTCTGTTGGAGTTACTGAAGCTGTATATATATGTAACCAGCTCCAAACCATAATTCAAATCAATAACAGACAAAACAGTAAATTGGAAGATTGAGGAATGACAGAACCCATAGAACTAACCACCATCGATGAACTAATCCTGAACCTGGATGAGGGTTACTGATTTTGGAATGAAAAGGATTTGCACATCTGTTAGATTAAGTAGCTCATCTCTTGGAAATCAAGTGTTAAGACTCATTATCCCTGATCTTCAGAAAAAAAGCACCCAGAGGATTGCACTGTGCGTTATTATTATGCACTTGCTTCACATAAATATTGCAAACCAGACTGAGACTAGAGTTGGGAACAGCAACAGAGATAATTTAACTCGGTCACTCGCGTTGCAGAAGTTAGTAGAACAACAGCTGAAAGAGACTGAGACACCTCGAATAGTATGCTGGACATTACATGCAGCAGGGGGAAAACATCCAGCGCTGTAAACCTTTACACCAGCTGGAAAAACAGAATGGACAGTTAAATAATTTCTGAGTTCATAGTTCATGTACCATTTTAGAGTGATACAGCGTGGAAACAGGCCCTTAAACCCAACTTGCCCACACCGGCCAACTAGTCCCACCTGCCTGCGTTTGGTCCATATCCCTCCAAACCTGTCCCATCCATGTACCTGTCAAACTGTTTCTTAAACGTTGCGATCGTCCCAGCCTAAACTACCTCCTCTGGCAGCTTGTTCCTTACACCCACCACCCTTTGTGTAAATGCCACTGTGTTTTCACATTTCCATGAGTAAATCAGCTATTTATTCACAGAATCGCACAGTCTTAACGTCTTTACGAGGATGTTGCCAGGATTAGAGGGTGTGAGCTATAGGGAGAGGTCGAGCAGGCTGGGTCTCTATTCCATGGAGCGCAGGAGGATGATGGGAGATCTTATACAGGTATATAAAATCATGAGAGGAATAGATCGGGTAGATGCACAAGAGTCTCTTGCCCAGAGTAGGGGAATCGAGGACCAGAGGACACAGGTTTATGGTGAAGGGGAGAAGATTTAATAGGAATATGAGGGGTAACCTTTTCACACAAAGGGTGGTGGGGGTGTGTGTTTCCGCGCTGTATCTCTAAACTAGAGATATTCATCTCAAATTGATTCTTACTTACCAGCCTCTGCAACCCCAAGGTAACATTGCAGCCGCCCAGGGCAGTTAACAGAATCACCCACGCATTTTTCCGTTGATGCTAAGCAGGAGAAACACCGCAAAGAGTTTCCTGTACATTGGGAACAAAACAGAGGAGGTTGTGTGAGAGACACCTGCAGCTCGTTCTGCCGCTGCTCTGAAAACGAGCAACTCCTTTCAATAAACATAGAACAGTACCGACACAAAATGCTGGAGTAACTCAGCGGGTCAGGCAGCCGCTCTGGAGAAGAGGTACAGGTGATGTTTTGGTCGAGACCCTCCCAAATCCCAACTGGTTGTGCTGGTTTGAAAGTCGTCTTGTCGAGTCTCATTGTCTGCAACTCGTTCTCACCTCGCCCACAGCTAACAATGGCCTGTTTCCTTTGTCATCTTTACTTTTTTGCTTACCTTTCATGCATTTGTTCAATGTCTCTCGATATCAACGTCTATCTCTCTCATTTCCCTTTCCCCCGACTTTCAGCCTGAAGAAGGGTCTCGACCCTGAAACGTCACCCATTCCTTCTCTCCAGAGATGCTGCCTTTCCCGCTGAGTTATTCAAGCACTTTGTGTCCATTTTCGGTGTAAACCAACATCTGCAGTTCCTTCCGACACTTCAGTGCTGTAGAGCCCTCTGATGTTTACAGCATTTAAACAGGCCCTTTGGCCCACAGAGTCCGCGCCGACCAGTGATCACCCCGTACACTAACACTATCCTACACACTGCCAAAGTAGTATCTAAACTAGCTATACACGTATAGTTTTGCTTTTTTGCACTATTATTGTTTGTTTCATGTGTACATGTGTGTGTGTGGGTGCGTGTGTGAGCATGTGTGTGTGTGTGTGTGTATGCGTGTGTGAGTGTGTGCGTGTGTGAGTGTGTGTGGCAAGGAACTGCAGATGCTGGTTTACACGGAAGATAGACATAAAATGCTGGAGTAACTCAGCGGGACAGGCAGCATCTCTGGAGAGAAGGAAGAAGGGTCTCGATCTGAAACGTCACCATTCCTTTTATATGGGACATATATAACAATAAAACACTCTGGGCTTGACAATAACTAACTCCATATTCAGTAACAAATTCTCTACATGTGAACGAACACACAGCTAAATGTCCAACCAAGAATTGCAATCTCACTTGAGAATCTAAAATGCCTTTCCACAGTTAACCGAGAGGAAAACAAAATAGTTATATTTCCTTACCCGGAGAGGCACTGAGAATGAGACCAGCTACCAGGACCACAAGGCAATTCATCTTTGGATTTGAACAGCTGAGCTTCGAAGGCAAGAGAGAGAACAGGAAAAACTTCAAACAGAAGTCTTTCAATTCACTGTAATCTGCAGAAGGATCCCAACAGGAAACGTCACCAGTCCGTGTTCTCCAGAGATGCTGCCCGACTCACCGAGTTACGCCAGCACTCTGAGCCTTTATTGAAAATCCCTTGTGATTTTGACTATGGGAAGGTGCGATAGAGGTAGTGGGAGGAGGCAAGGAAAAGATCGAATTACTGATGATTATATGATAGAGAAAACCTGAATTATTGGAAGAGATGAGAACGGGACGTAGAGATACGCATGAAGGGCAGAAATTCCCAAACCAGTCATCTGTGCAGAGAAGGAATCAAAGAAGTTGATACAAGGAACTGCAGGTACTGGGAACAAACATCTTCCCACAAAGTTCCGGAGTAACTCAGGTGGTCAGGCAACATCCCTGGAGTAACTCAGGTGGTCAGGCAACATCTGTGGAGTAACTCAGGTGATCAGGCAACATGTTGTTAAAGAAGGAACTGCAGATGCTGGAGAATCGAGGGTTACACAAAAAGCTGGAGAAACTCAGCGGGTGCAGCAGCATCTAAGGAGTGAAGGAGATAGGCGACGTTTCGGGTCGAGACCCTTCTTCAGACAACATCAGGCAACATCTCTGGAGAACGTAGACTGGTGACGTTTCCGGTCGGGTCACTTCTCCAGATTTTAGGGGGCGTGGCGGGAGATTTGTTGCCGTTCCTGCTTTTCCCCCAAATCCTTTGATTCTGTTAGCCCCAATAGCTAAATCTAACTCTCGCTTGAAGAGCACAAATAATTTTTTATTAAAGCAAACACAAATAAAACACAGAAAACTATCAATAAAGAAACAATACTAAATATCTCTTACTCCCCTCTGCGTATAAACGAGTTCGGTATTACAACTGAGCATGCCCAGGTCATAGGTCATTCGGGATAAACACTCTTGCCAGCTGAGTGACTGTGTGTGTACGGACCTACGTATTAATTTCAATGAGATTCATAAATAAATGCATCTGTCAAATATGTCAGCAGTCGGACACAATGTACTGCAGGCTGCACTAATCCACAATTATTGACTCAATATAGCACCAGCCCTGAAAACGCAAGAATGCCTGGAACGAACCTGTCAATGATCAAATCACTGGCATTAGCCCGAGTCACAGCCATTCAAATTCGATATTGATTTACACGAATTACAAGTTGTGTGGTCAACCAATTTGTGACAGTCCTATCTAAACAACCTTCCTGGATTGAAGGAAACGAGGAGAATGTGTTGTGTGTGGGGTGGGTTGGAAAGTTCAGATTGGATTCCAACAGGCTGGTTAAACTTTCCAGGTGGGTTGGCTTAAATAAAGATGCTGTCGCTTTAACCTCTGGGGTTGGTTCCAAGCAAAGTTCGATTTTATTCATCACATGCACCCGAAGGTGCAGTGAAATGAATTTGCCAGCAGTGATACACTTAAAAAGAACACACGATACACAATAGAATTTAATACAAACATCCACCACAGCATTCTCCACTGTGATGGAAGGCCACAGACATTACAGTATCTCCTCCCAGAACTTCCTGTCCTCGATCACGGAGGTCTTGGAGGACAGCAAGCGGGAGAGTCTGGACCAACCACTGACCCTAGAGGAGCTGACTGGCTCCATCCATTCCTTTGACTCGAGTAAAACTCCCAGAAGCGATGGCTTACCGGCCGAGTTGTATTTGGCTCTGTGGGACTTGATGGGCCCGGACCTGCTAGAAGTGTACAACGACATGCTTCTAGCTGGTAACATGTCAGACTCCATGAGGAAGGGCAACATCACCCTAATCTACAAGCAGAAGGGGGAGGTGAAGGACATTAAGAATTGGAGACCCATAACACTTTTGAATGTAGACTACAAGATCCTGTCTAAGGCCATCGGCAACTGGGTCAAGTCTGCTCTGGGACAGGTGATCCACCTGGACCAAACTTGTGCTGTACCTGGCAGGAAAATCTCAGACAGCCTAGCGCTGCTGAGAGATACCATCGCCTACGTGCAGGACAGACGGGTGGATGCCTGCCTAGTCAGCTTGGACCAGGAGAAGGCCTTTGACAGGATGTCGCCCACGTACATGAGGGACATGCTCTCCAAAATGGGTTTTGGGTAGGGAATCAGGAATTGGATCAAACTGCTCTACACCGACATCCGTAGTGCAGTCCAAATCAATGGGTGGGAATCAGACAGTTTCCCTGTAAGGTCTGGAGTCAGGCAGGGCTGCCCTCTCTCTCCTGTCTTGTTTGTCTGCTGTATTGAACCCTTTGCCGAATCCATCAGGAAGGATGCAAGCCTAAGAGGAGTGACATTGCCAGGCAGTGGGGGCATTCAAGTAAAAACCTCCTTGTACATGGACAATTTTGCTGCCTTCTGCTCGGATCCAGGGTCGGTCCGCAGGCTGATTAGTATCTGCGACCAGTTTGAGTCGGCCACGGGAGCCAGGGTGAAGAGCGAGGCCATGCTCTTTAGCAACTGGCCCAACAGATCTTCCGTCCCCTTCACCATCAAGCCTGACTTCTTGAAGGTGCTGGGCATCTGGTTCGGGGGGGCTGAGGCATGTAACAAGAATTGGCTGGAGCGGATAGCCAGAGTGGGGAGGAAGCTGGAGCTGTGGAGGCAACGCTCCCTCTCCATAACGGGAAATAATTTGGTCATCAGGTATGAGATGCTCTCGGGACTGCTGTACTTGGCACAAGTGTGGCCTGTCCATCCCTCCTACGCCACAGGGATCACCCGGGCCTTCTTCCAGTTCATCTGGGGTTCGAGGATGGACCGGGTGCGACGGGCCACAATGTACAAGTCAGCAGACAATGGGGGTAAAAGCGTGCCCAACGTCACTCTCATCCTGTTGGCCACCTTCGTGTGTGGCTGCATCAGGCGGAGTGTAGAGCCAAGGCACGTGGGCACCAAGTGTCACTACCTGCTGAGGTTCTACCTGTCCCCGGTGTTGCGAAGGATGGGCCTGGCTCAGATGCCACGCAAGGTGCCAGTCAGCTGGACACTGCCGCCCCATCTGTTGTCTGTGGAAATGTTATTCTGGACCAACACCTTTGACCACATGTCCATTGGGCAGTGGTCAGCAAAGAATGTCCTGCAGGCACTGCAGGGAAAGGACTCGATGGACCCGGTGGCGTGGTTCCCTGAGCAGACTGCCCAGGTGTCTGGCAAAATGCCTCATCACCAGAACTCACCAACAAGCACCAAGACCTGGCTTGGCTGGCGGTGAGGGGAGCCCTCCCAGTCAGATCCTTCCTGCACCGTCGGAACCTCACTGCCAGCACACGCTGCCCTCGGAACGGCTGCTATGGAGAGGAGACGGTTGCCCACCTCTTTGCAGAGTGTGGATTTGCTAAAAGAGTCTGGAGAAGAATGCAAGGGTCCCTGGTACGCTTTATTCCCAACAGCTCTGTCACAGAGGACTCTGTGATTTACGGACTGTTCCCAGGGACACATTCAGAGACTGACATCGAGTGCTGCTGGAGGGTCATCAACTCGGTGAAAGACGCCCTTTGGTCTGCCCGAGCGTTGTTCACCACCCAGCAGAGCGAGATGTCCCTCGGGGAATGTTGCCGACTGGCCCACTGCAGACTGCAGGAGTACGTGCTGAGGGACGCACTGAAGCTCAGTGCAGCCAACGCCAAGGCTCGGCGGGGGAGATGTCACGTTCTAAGGTCCTTCCGCTGCTGGACATGGGGGGCACGGTATGGTGAAGATACCCCTCAAAATAAGGGAAGGTATCCCACGCCAGTGGGCCACATGAGTGGCACGGGTGGGGGACTGATGTGTGAAATGTGGGGAAAAAGAAATGTATAAACTGTATTGATCAATTTGAATAGCCTCCGAAAATGTCGGATGGATGTTCCGCAAGGTTCATGTATTGTATATATTTATCATTTGAATAAAGTCTATTTTGAAATTTAAAAAAAAAATTCTCCACTGTGATGGAAGGCAACAGAGTTCAGCCATTCCTCCTCCTTTGTTCACCCGTGATCAGGGCCATGAATCCTCCGTAGTCGCCGCTACGAACGGCTAGGCCCTTTCGTCAGGACGATCAAATCTCCGACGTCGGGACAGTCAAACACACTCCGCAGCTTGGAGGTCCCATCTCGGCACTTTCCTCCCGGAGACCGCGGCTTCAGGATGTTATAGAAACATCCCCCTCACGTGTGATGCTGGGACCCAACGGGTCTAGTATATATGCTAAACATTTGCGGCCCCAACACTGAGCCTTGCGACACTCCACTCGCCACTGCACTGCCATTCTGAAAAGGACCCGTACACTCCTACTCTTTGCTTCCTGTCTGCCAACCAATTTTCTATCCATGTCAACACCCTACGCCCAATACCATGTGCTCTTATTTTAGTTACCAGTCTCACAGAATGATAAGCCAAGATCACATTGAATGGCCGTGCTGGCTAGAAGGGCCGAATGGCCTACTCCTGCACCTATTGTCTATAAATTCTGAGGCCATGACCTCTGGTCCTAGACTCTCCCACTGGTGGAAATATCCTCTCCGCGTTCAATCAAACCATAATCAATAACTACGACAGCAATAAACCAATGCCCACTCAATGGAGAATTGAGAAAAGGCCTTGTTGAATCTATTGCTGTTGCTTGCTGCTTCACGGGCTTTCATAGACTCTGGCATCTTTTGGTCCCCACCCAAGCAACCCAATCATCCATGTTTTGTAACAACTAAGCCAAATTGCGTCACGGTGGCGCAGAGCTAGAGTTGCTGCCTTGCAGCGCCGGAGACCCGGGTTCGATCCCGACTACTGGTCTTGTCCGTGCGGAGTTTGTACCTTCTCCCCATGATCGCATGGGGTTTCTCCGAGATCTTCAGTTTTCTCCTACACTCCAAAGATGTGCAGGTTTGTAGGTTAATTGGCTTTTAGAATGGAGAGTTGTGAGTCCGTGGTGTTCTCTGCCTCAGAGGGCGGTGGAGGCCGTTTCTCTGGTTACTTTCAAGAGAAAGTTAGATAGAGCTCTTAAAGATAGCGGAGTCAGGGGATATGGGGAGAAGGCAGGAACGGGGTACTGATTGGGAATGATCAACCATGATCACATTGAATGTCAGTGCTAGCTGGTAAGGCCGAATGGCCTACTCCTGCGCCTATTGTCTATTGGTGTAAGTGTAAATTGTCCCCAGTTCATGTAGGATAGTGTTAATGTGCGGGGATATGGAGAGAAGGCAAGAACGGGGTACTGATTGGGGATGATCAGCCATGATCACATTGAATGGCGGTGCTGGCTCGAAAGGCCTACTCCTGCACCTATTGTCTATTGTCTATTGTCTATTGTCTAATATCTAATGTCTATTGGAATAAGTGTAAATTGTCCCCACTGCGTGTAGGGTGGTGTTAATGTGTGGGGATCGCTGGCCGGCGCAGACTCGGTGGGCCGATGGGGCTGTTTCCGCGCTGTATTTCTAAATTAAACTAAACCTTGCCGATCCGAGACGTTGCCTGTCCTTTTCCACCAAAGACACTGCCCGACCCGCTGAGTTACTCCAGCACTCTGCGTCTATCTTTGGTATAATCCAATATCTGCAGTTCCTTGGTGCTGCAGATGCGCCCCACTGTTGCTTGTTGTTTAGAGGAACACTGTCTTCCACATTACCCCACCACAGATATATTTTGGACTAAAAGTAGATCTTCTTCCCTCTCCAAAACAGGAAATGTAATTAAATGTGAGAACTGAACTTTGCATGAAAGGCAAAGAATTTGCATCAGTAATCTCGGCAAAACAATGTAAATTTGTTTATAATTTGACCATTGTGTGTCATTGGAGTGTGCAAAGAAACTGGAGCACCTGGACAAAACCCAGACTGTCACTTGATTCCATAAACACCACATTGCCATGCAGGATTCCATTGTTGAGTCGGTAATACTTTTGAATAGTGTTTCTTTGACAAATATCCCTCGCCACCATCTTTGGAATTCTTTTGTTTTGTCCAGACCACACTCTTTGACTTCCAAATTACCAGCGATAAACGTGACTGCATTCTAATACTTGGGTATGTTTTTGAGAGTTTGCGTGCTGAACCCGAACACAACAGACAATAGGTGCAGGAGTGGGCCATTCGATCCAGCACCGCCATTCAATGTGATCATGCCTGATCATCCCCAATCAGTACCCCGTTCCTGCCTTCTCCTCATATCCCCTGACTTCTCAATCATTAAGAGCCCTATCTAGCTCTCTCTTGAATGTATTCAAAGAACCGGCCTCCACCGCCCTCTGAGGCAGAGAATTCCACAGACTCACAATTCTCTGTGAGAAAAAGCGTTTCCACGTTCTCGTTCTAAATGTCTCACCCCTTATTCTTATACTGTGTGTCTCCAACTTGCCCACGACCACCAACATATCCCATCTACAGGCATGATATTCTTCTGATTTAAACCGGCCTCCTCGGCCCCCGGCCAATACTTCCTACTTTTTTTCTGGAGGTGAATATCATGCCTGCATCTACACTAATCCCACCTGCCTGCGTTTGGCTAACAATCCCTCCAAACCTACCCTATCCATGTATCAGCGACTGACGCCTGTAAACCAGCTAAGTTGTACGAGTGACGGGCGCTGACAGTTGCTGTTCTGTGGGTGGCAATAATGTTTAAATTCATTAACGTTTAAAATGCCTGTCCCCCATCTTCTCCTACCCTCACCTCTCCTCTCATGATCTCCCCTCTGCTCACCCCTCCCCTCAAATCCAGCACCTCAGATAATTGTAGTAAGGTGGAAGTGTGAAATTCTCTCCTCTCCTGCCCACAGCCCTTCCTTTCTTCCCACCTCTCCCTTCATCCCCTCTCCACCCTCCTCCCCTCCCCTCTCCTCCCTGCTCCTCACCTCACCTCTCCTCTCTTCTCCTCTCCTCTCCACGTTCATCCCCTCTCCTCTCCTCCCTTATCAGCATGTGACAGGATGCACGACATAATGAGACACCCAGGTGTCGCCCCTGGATTTTGAACATCCCAAAATTCCAGGGGTGACAGTGGGACACCGAGCGTCACGACATGCGTCACACAGACGTCATGCCACATCACGACCCAACCACAATGCGACATCCTCTTTTCAGGCTGTCGCTGAAAATGTTGCCCAAGTGGCACAGGCCCTTTAGTTTTACATAATGTCCTTTGCAGCCTGAAAGTGCCTTTGTAGAGGTGAACTGTGACCAAGATTATATTTAGTTTCATGTTAGTTTAGATATACAGCATGGAAACGGGCCCTTCGGCCCACCGAGTCCGCGCCGTCCAGCGATCCCCGCATGTTAACACTGTCCCGCATACACACACACTAGGGCCAATTTCCATTGATACAAAACCAATTAACCTGCAAGCCTGTATTTCACTGGAGTGTGGGAGGAAACCGAAGATCTTTGGGAAAACCTACGCAGGTTACGGGAAGAACATGCAAACTCCGTACAGACAAATATCCACTGACTTGGCCACCACAACCTTCTGGGACAAAGAATTCCACAGATTCACCACCCTCCGACTAAATAAATTCCTCCCCATCTCCTTCCTAAAGGAACGTCCTTTAATTATGAGGCTGTGACCTCTGGTCCTCGACTCTCCCACTCGTGGAAAACGTCCTCTCCACATCCACTCCTTTCTTTAGTCAGAGGGTGGTGAATCAGGAATTCATTGCCACAGTAGGCTGTGGAGGCCAAGGCAATGGATATTTTTTAGGCAGAGATAGATAAATTCTTGATTAATACGGGTGTCAGAGGTTATGGGGAGAAGGCAGGAGAATGGGGTTAGGAGGGAGAGATAGATCAGCCATGATTGAATGGCGGCGTAGACTTGATGGGCCGAATGGCCTAATTCAGCTCCTACGACTTATCAACTTGTGTGGGGTCTCGCCATTTACCAAGCGGTAGAGTTGCTACCCAACAGCGCCGGAGACCCAGGTTCGATCCTGACCACGGGCGCTGTCTGTACGGAGTTTGCACGTTCTCCCCGTGACCTGAGTGGGTTTTCCCCGGGTGCTCCGTTTTCCGCCCACACTCGAAAGACGTGCGGGTTTGTCAGTTAATTGGCTTCGGTAAAAGAGTCCCCAGTGTGTGTTGGGTAATGCTGGTGTGCGGGACAATTGGTGGTCAGTGTGGTGGGGCCTGATTCCGTGCTGTGACTAATGTAGAGTGTAAACTCGGTTTGGATTCCCCAATGACAAATGGAGATGTGGAATTAGTCCACGATCCTGAATTACTAGTCCGCTATTGTTACCACAGAGCTCCTGGCCCATCTCCGCGTAGTCCTTACTATCCAGTTGATACCCGTGATGGCGGGACTGAGAGAATGGAGAGACTGGTCGGGGTGGACTCGATGGGCCGAAGAGCCTGTATCCGCGCTGTAAACTAAACTTTCAGAGAAATCCCACGCTTTAGAAACAAGGAACTGCAGATGTTGGTTTACACAAAATAAAAGGCACAAAGTGCTGGAGTAATTCAGGAGCCGTGCAGTATCTCTGGAGAACATAGACAGGTGATGTTTTGGGCCGGGACCCTCCTTCTGACTGCTGATCTGTTCGCTTAGAACGCAAAGCAAAGGATTATTATTAAAGTAGACCCAAAAAGCTGGAGTAACATTGAAGATAGACACAGCAAGCTGGAGCAACTCAGCGGGACAGGCAGCATCTCTGGAGAGAAGGAATGGGTGTGACCTTTCGGGTCGAGACCCTTCAGTCTGAAGAAGACCTGAGACCTGAGCTAGAAAGAGCTCCAGGGGCTTGTGGAATCAAGGGATATGGGGAGAAGGCTGTCTGCCAGCCAATTTTCTATCCATGTCAACGCCCAATACCATGTGCTCTAATTTTAGTCACCAGTCTCACAGAATGATCAGCCATGATCACATTGAATGGCAGTGCTGGCTAGAAGGGCCGAATGGCCTACTTCTGCACCTATTGTCTATTAATTCTGAGGTCATGACCTCTGGTCCTAGACTCTCCCACTGGTGGAAATATCCTCTCCCCGTTCAATCAAACCATAACCAATAACTACGCCAGCAATAAACCAATGCCCACTCAATGGATAGTTGAGAAAAGGCCTTGTTGAATCTATTGCAGTTGCTTGCTGCTTCACGGGCTTTCATAGACTCTGGCATCTTTTGGTCCCCACCCAAGCAACCCAATCATTCGTGTTTTGTAATAACTAAGCCAAATCGCGTCACGGTGGCGCAGCGCTAGAGTTGCTGCCTTGTCCTCCCGACTACTGGTCTTGTCCGTGCGGAGTTTGTACCTTCTCCCCATGATCGCATGGGTTTTCTCCGAGATCTTCAGTTTCCTCCAACACTCCAAAGACGTGCAGGTTTGTAGGTTAATTGGCTTTTAAAATGGAGAGTTGTGAGTCTGCGGAGTTCTCTGCCTCAGAGGGCGGTGGAGGCCGGTTCTCTGGTTACTTTTAAGAGAAAGTTAGATAGAGTTCTTAAAGACAGCGGAGTCAGGGGATATGGGGAGAAGGTAGGAACGGGGTACTGATTGGGGATGATCAGCCATGATCACATTGAATGTCGGTGCTAGCTCGTAGGGCCGAATGGCCTACCCCTGCACCTATTGTCTATTGGTATAAGTGGCGGCGGCCTGGCTCCCTCGGAGCCGCGGTGCTCCAGCGGTGGCCTGGCTTTCGGGAGCTGCGGTGCTCCAGCGACGTTCCAGCGGCGGGCCCTGTGGCGGTGTTCCGGCGTTCCGGCGTTCCGGCGTCAGCGGTGGCGGCGGCCTGGATCCCCTCAGCGCAGAGGGAGAATAAGGAGGGGAGAAAAGACAGAGACCCTAAGACTTTTGCCTTCCACCACAGTGAGGAGGTGTTTGGTGAACTCACTGTGGTGGATGTTAATTTTGTGTTTATTATGTGGTATTGTATTGTTGTTTTTTATATATGTATGACTGCAGGCGCGAAATTTCGTTCAGACCGATAGGTCTGAATGACAATAAAGGTATTCAATTCAAGTGCAAATTGTCCCCAGTACATGTAGGATGGTGTTAATGTGCGGGGATATGGAGAGAACGCAAGCACGGGGTACTGATTGGGGATGATCAGCCATGATCACATTGAATGGCGGTGCTGGCTCGAATGGCCTACTCTTGCACCTATTGTCTATTGTCTATTGTCTATTGTCTAATATCTAATGTCTATTGGAATAAGTGTAAATTGTCCCCACTGCGTGTAGGGTGGTGTTAATGTGCGGGGATCGCTGGCCGGCGCGGACTCGGTGGGCCGATGGGGCTGTTTCCGCGCTGTATTTCTAAATTAAACTAAACCTTGCCGATCCGAGACGTTGCCTGTCCTTTTCCACCAAAGACACTGCCCGACCCGCTGAGTTACTCCAGCACTCTGCGTCTATCTTTGGTATAATCCAATATCTGCAGTTCCTTGGTGCTGCAGATGCGCCCCACTGTTGCATGTTGTTTAGAGGAACACCGTCTTCCACATTACCCCACCACAGATATATTTTGGATTAAAAGTAAATCTTCTTCCCTGTACGAGACAGGAAATGTAATTAAAAGAGAGAACTGAACTTTGCATGAAAGGCAAAGAATTTACATCAGTAACCTCGGCAAAACAATGTAAATTTGTTTATAATTTGACCATTGTGTGTCGTTGGAGTGTGCAAAGAAACTGGAGCACCTGGACAAAACCCAGACTGTCACTTGATTCCATAAACACCACATTGCCATGCAGGATTCCATTGTTGAGTTTCGGTAATACTTTTGAATAGTGTTTCTTTGACAAATATCCCTCGCCACCATCTTGGGAATTATTATTTTTGTGTCCAAACCACACTCTTTGACGGCCGAAAGTGGTTTACACAAAATAAAAGGCACAAAGTGCTGGAGTAATTCAGCGAGTCGTGCAGTATCTCTGGAGAACATAGACAGGTGATGTTTTGGGTCGGGACCCTCCTTCTGACTGCTGATATGTTCGCTTAGAACGCAAAGCAAAGGATTATTATTAAAGTAGACATTTTATATGTTTATCTTAAAGTAACATTGAAGATAGACACAGCAAGCTGGAGTAACTCAGCGGGACAGGCAGCATCTCTGGAGAGAAGGAATGGGTGTGACCTTTCGGGTCGCGACCCTTCAGTCTGAAGAAGACCTGAGACCTGAGTTAGTTAGAACTCCAGGGGCTTGTGGAATCAAGGGATATGGGGAGAAGGCAGGCACGGGTTATTGATTGGGGACGATCAGACATGATCGCAATGAATGGCGGTGCTGGCTCGAATGACCTATTTTCTATGTTTCTATGTTTCACACCACCCATCCATTCTCTCCAGAGATGCTGCCTGTGCTGCTGAGTTACTCCAGAGTTTTGTGTTTATCTTCGGTTCCAACCAGCGTCTGCAGTTTCTTCCTGATTGAAGAAGGACACAAAGTGCTGGAGCAACTCAGCGGGTCAGGCAGAATCTCTGGAGAAGAGGAATGGGTGACATGTTGGTTCAGCACCCCAATAACATCAGCTAACAAGCCCTCAAACCAAAACTTGGCCGGTCCTGTCCCTTCACGCTCCTAGAAGGATCTTAATCCCCCCAGAAAGAACCGAGGAAGGGTCCCGACCTGAAACGTCACCTATACATGTTTTCCAGAGATGCCGCCTGACTTGCTGAGGTACTCCAGCATTTTTTGTGTCACTTCTTCATTGCTTTAGAGTTCGCCAAACCAAACTCAAACTGAAATGCAGAGATGCGGGTCACTGGATTGACTTGTGTAATATGCTTTGGTGGCCTATGTCAGAGTTTTGTTTCTGAATGCACACTAACACTATCCTACACACACAAGGGGCAATTTCCAATTGATCCAAGCCAAATACCTACAAACCTGTACGTCATTCGAATGTGGGAGGAAACCGGAGCTCCCGGAGAAAACTTTCAGGGAGGGTACACAAAATGCTGGAGAAACTCAGCGGGTGCAGCAGCATCTATGGAACGATGGAGAAAGGCAACGTTTCGGGCCGAAACCCTTATTCAGGTTTCGCCACGAAACCTATCTTCAGGTTTCGGCCCGATACGTTACCTATCTCCTTCGCTCCATGAATGCTGCTGCACCCGCTGAGTTTCTCCAGCATTTTGTGTACCCTCGATTTTCCAGCATCTGCAGTTCCCTCTTTGAAACTTTCAGGGAGAACGTGCAAGCTCCGTGCAGACAGCGTCCGCGGTTAGGAGCGAACCCGGGTCTCTGGTGCTGTCAGGCAGCAGCTCTGGCGCTGCACCACCGTGCCGTTAAGGGGAGTAACGTTTTTAAGGCAGAGGTAGACGGATTCTTGATGAGTGCGAGAGTCGAAGGTTATAAGGAGAAGGCGGGAGAATGGGGGTGAGAAGGGAGAGATCGATCAGCAATGATTGAATGGAGGAGTTGACTTGATGGGCCGAATGGCCTAATTCTTTTTTTTTTGATTATTTTATTTTATTAGAAGTAATCTATTTACAATAATGTAAACAGCTTTACAAACCTCAGCTTAATTACATATTATTTTTTAAATAACCCATTGACAGTTATCATCTTCTATTTTTTTAGGAAATAAAGAAAAGAATAGAATAGTTTTCAATCAATAAGAAAGTGATTAAATAATAATTTGATTATATAGAAAAGAGAAAGAAAATAGAGCAAGGAAAAAAGATTATAGATTAACAAAAAGTGAAAAAATATTATATATATATATATATGTCAATGAAAATCAACAAAATATATTGTATCTAAAACTATTACAAATAATAATATCAATGAAGACATGCCTATTAATCCTAGTATAAGAATCAATTATTCTCATCAAATCCCGCTGGGTACCCGTCAGGCTGTGACGTCAAGAACAGCTACTTCTCTAGATACTGTATATATGGAGACCATATTTGTTCGAAAGTATTATATTTGTCCAATAGGACAAATCTGATTCTTTCTAATTGTAACGTCTCCAACATCTCTGCTGCCCACATTTTGATTGTGGGGGATAATGTTCCCTTCCAAAATTTCAATATGATTTTTTTCCCTATTATCAAACAGTAATCAAAGAAATGTCTTTGATTTCCTGTAAGTACCGAATTTGAATCCAAAATCCCAAGTATTATTATCTTTGGATCTGGATCCAATCTAATTTTTAGAACCTCAGAAATAACCTTAAAAATTTCTGTCCAGTAGTAATTCAGTTTGGAACATGTAGCAAAACTGTGTGTTAAATTTGCTTCTAAGTTCTTACATTTATCACAAATTGAAGAGAGATTGTGAAAGATACTATTTAGTTTAGTTTTTGAATAGTGTAATCTGTATCATACTTTGAATTGTATCAATGTATGTCTGGCGTTTAACGAACACCGATGTATTTGCTGTAAACTTTCTTCCCAATTTTCTTTTGTTATGGATAAACCAATTTCCTTTTCCCATGCTTGCCGATATGTTTCAGTTGTTGGATTCTCCTTATCCAAGATTATGTTATATATATAGGCTATTAATTTTTCTGTATTTGGGTGTAAATTAAACAAATCATCTAATAATCCTGGTACTTTATTTTTATAATCTAATGTGTTTGATTTTATATAATCTCTAATTTGTAAGTACCTAAACAAGTGATGCGGAGACAATCCGTAGATATCTTGTAACTCTTGGAATAAAAGAAATTTTCCTTTTCTATAAAGGTGCTCTATCCTTTTAATTCCTAAATCATCCCAATGTCTAAACCCTCCATCCAATATAGAGGGCTTAAATAATGGGTTATTCATTATTGGTAGTCTAAGTGAAAGATTATCTAGCTGTAAAGTCTTAACTATTTGTTTCCAAATACGTCTATTATTATAAATTATAGGGTTGCCCCTATAAATTTTTTTTTGTACTTCCTTTGGGGCAAAGAGAACCGAGCCTACATTATAGGGTAAACAATCTTCCTTTTCCATCTTTAACCACATTGGTTCATAATCCATATTTACCCACCAAAAATTCATATTCTTAATCTGGACTGCCCAAAAATAATATAAAAAATTTGGAAGTGCTAATCCTCCATTTATCTTAGATTTACATAAATGTTTTTTACTTATTCTATGATTTTTATAATCCCAAATAAAACTATAAATAATATTATCTATTTTTTTAAAAAAAGGTCTTTGGGAGAAAAAAAGGAATAGCCTGGAACAAATATAATAATTGTGGTAAAAACACCATCTTTATAGCATTTATTCCACCAATCATGGATATAGGAAGTGTTTTCCAGTACAAAATATATTTTTTAAGTTTATCTAATAATAGAGGGTAATTAGATTTAATTAATGAATTATAAGATTTAGTTACATTAATTCCTAAATATTTAAATTTGTCTTTAACTATTTTTAATGGATATTGTTGTAATATATTTAAGTTAATTCCTGTTATAGGCATAATTTCACTTTTATTCCAGTTAATCCTAAATCCTGAAAATGTGCCAAAGATAGTTATAACATTAAATAACTTAGGTATACTAATTTCCAGTTTTGTAATATAAATCAAAACATCATCTGCATATAAAGATATTTTGTTAGTTGTTGTGTCAGTATTATAGCCATAGATTTCAGGTTCTGATCTGATTCTTTCCGCCAAAGGCTCTATCATCAAAGCAAATAGTAAAGGCGATAACGGACAACCCTGTCTACAACCCCTAAAGAGCTTAAATTTAGCTGATAATATTTGATTAGTTAAGATTCTTGCCGTTGGATTCAAATATAAAATTCTTATCCATTTACAGAATCTATCCCCCAATTGAAACTTTTCCATTATATTAAATAAATATGACCATTCCACTCATAACCCACTCATTCATGGGATGCTGCTTTAAAGCGAAGATAAACACAAAAGCTGGTGGATGCATGGGTTACTTAAAGATAGAGAGATCAACAGTCATACCGCTGGGGTGGAAGCTGCCCAAGCGAAATATCAGGTGCTGTTCCTCCAATTTGTGTTTGGCGTCACTGACAGTGGAGGAGCCCCAGGACAGAGGACAGTGTGGGAATGGGAGGGGGAGCTAAAGTGCTGAGCAACCAGGAGATCACGTATCTTCGCATAGGAAGCTAAAGTTAGGGTAGATTAGAGATACATTGCGGAAACAGCCTTTTCGGCCCACCGAGTCCGCACTGACCAGCGATTCCCGCATACTTAACACTATCCTACACACACTAGGGTGTGTGGGATTTACATTTTTTGCCGAAGCCAATTAGCCTACGAACCCTGTGCGTCTTTGGAGTGTGGGAGGAAACCGGGGCTCCCGGAGAAAACCCACGCAGGTCACGGGTGGAACGCGCGAACTCCGTACAGGCAGCGCCCGTAGTCGGGATCGAAGCCGGGTCTATGGCGCTGTGAGGCGGCATCTCTGCCGCTGCGCCACCGTGAGAGGTTGGGGTAACTGTGCGTCCTCCTCTTTCTATTTCCTTCTCCTTTCCCCTTTTACCCCCTCCCTCTCCAGACTCTATGGCTTCAAGATACACCCCATGGGCTACCAACTTCAGCTCCAAGCTTCCAGCAACTTCAAAAGCCCAGTCAAGACTATCCGTTAGAGAAAGAAGAGAGAGCGAAAAAGAGAGAGAGAGCGAGAGAGCGAGACCCGGGCAACTCCTCAAGAAAAGACGCCCGTGTTTTAACAGCGTGCCCGCAGACAGATGATATGCCACGAGGCTGTAAACGGTGTTCACTTTAACAAAATAAGCTATTTGCCTTCTCCTCCCCCCCTCCCTCTCTCTCTCCCTAACCCCCTCCCCACCCCACACCCTCCAAAACCACTGTTATTTCCGCTCCCACTCCCCTGCCCCCATTCACAGTCGTGAACTGAAGTTGGTGCCAATGGATTTCTTTTCAGTGGGGGAACAAAAAAAAACTTTAAAACGTTTCATCAACACAAAAATGAACCGCTTGCGTGTGTGTGTTTGTGTGTCTTTGTGAAGACACGCCAGGGTGAATTATCTGTCTCGGAAGGAACTGCAGATGCTGGTTTACACCTTCCATGGGCTCAAAATGCAGGAGTAACTCAGCGGGACAGGCGGCATCTCTGGAGAGGGGGAACGGGCGACGTTTCGGGTCGAGGCCCTTCTTCAGACACAAAGATCCCCTCTCTCCAGAGACGCTGTCTGAGCCGCTGAGTTTACTCCAGCATGTTGTGTCTTGTCTAAGGTGGATTATTCTCTGTTCAACCGTATGCACTTCTGCGAGTTCTTCATCTGAGTCTCGGTCACCCATGGCGCTCTCCGTCTCTCCGTCTCCAGGTTTGAGGGCAGTCACAGGCCTGCAAAGGTGTAATGACGAAGGAACTGCAGGTGCTGGTTTACATCAAAGATAGACACAGAGTGCTGGAGTAACTGGGAGGTGTTAGGCAGCATATCTGGAGATCGGATCGGGACCCTGGTAGAAAGTTCCCGACCCGAAACGTCGCCCGTCCACGTTCTCCACAGATGCTGCCTGGCCCGCTGAGTTCACTCCAGCGCTCTGTGAAACGTCGCCCGTCCACGTTCTCCACAGATGCTGCCTGCCCCGCTGAGTTCACTCCAGCGCCCTGTGAAACATTGCACGTCCACGTTCTCCAGAGATGCTGCCTGCCCCGCTGAGTTCACTCCAGCGCTCTGTGAAACGTTGCCCGTCCACGTTCTCCACAGATGCTGCCTGACCCGCTGAGTTCACTCCAGCGCTCTGTGAAACATTGCCCGTCCACGTTTTCCAGAGATGCTGCCTGACCCGCTGAGTTCACTCCAGCGCTCTGTGAAACGTTGCCCGTCCACGTTCTCCACAGATGCTGCCTGACCCGCTGAGTTCACTCCAGCGCTCTGTGAGACATTGCCCGTCCACGTTCTCCAGAGATGCTGCCTGACCCGCTGAGTTCACCAGCGCTCTGCATCCGTCGGATGGGATCAGCCCATCCCGGTATTGTCAGATGTCTGGATTCCAGTCCCGAAGTGGAGATAGCGGTTTAGAGTGAAGAGCATCGTGTCAGTGGGCTTCTGAACGACAGGCCAGCGACCTACCATTGAACCGGCATCTTATCTTTGACAACGGATTAGTACTAAAGACCCAAAGTGATGAACCAGTTGAAAGGGTGAACGACATCTACACTCGGTTGCCCCAACCTCCGAGTGCCTTTTTCCCCCCATCTTTATTTTCTCGCTACAATCCGTACGTGTGAGAGAGTTGCTACCAATTTCGAAGAGATCCCGACCATTTAGCAACGACATTGAGAATCCTATAGCATTGGCCTGACGTGACTCAATTATTCCATCACCCTGCTCGGAATGAAGAATATTCTGGTTCCTTTCACCTGCCCTTTCCCTTCAGGTAAGTTAAGGTCATGAACTGTATTGTACGTATTGTATAAAGGAAGTTGACTTGGTAAAACCTGCCCGTGTTTTTTTTTAAAGAACTTGTTTAATCGGTTCTGGGATTGTTACTAATGTTTATTTCTGAATAAATGCTTGATTGAAGTGACCACAAGTTTCAGTTTGCACATTCTGTCCCGATAAGTCAAGTCAAGTCAATTTGTCACCGGGGAAAGAAGGATCGCTCCTACATTATAAGGGGAACAATCCTCTTTCTCCATTCTTATCCACTCTACCTGTTGGGCAGAACTGTCCAACCAATAGATTATATTTTTCATATTCACTGCCCAATAGTAATACAATAAGTTAGGGAGTGTCAGTCCCCCTAATTCTTTAGATTTACACAAGTGTTTTTTCTTAATTCTATGTGATTTATAATCCCATATGAAGTTTTTAATATCAGAATCTATTTTTTTTGGTTCTTACTGGTTCTTCTATTTCCTGAAGTGTAATCTGAGCTCCTAATCCCTCTAGTTCCATCATATTTAATTTTGGAAGATTTCAATTTTCTAAGAAATTTGTAATTTGAGTATTATTTGCAGAGCTTTTCGATGTATATACATTTTGATAATATTGAGCAAATCTTTTATTTATATCTTTAGGCAGTGTTAGTAATTTCCCATTGTCTGATTTAATTTTAGTAATTGTATTTTCTGTTGGCATGCTAAAAGTTTATGTGCTTTATCACCAAATTCAAAATTT
Organism: Raja brachyura; assembly: GCA_963514005.1. The sequence continues at coordinate 37,120,984 of OY740805.1, forward strand.
TCTTGTTTTGTAATTTGAAATAATCTTATTATTCTGGCTGATAAAATTTTATTTAATTTATATGTTAGTATTGTTATCTTATTGTGTTTATCTATAGTTGGTTCTTTAGCATTTCCTAAATCTAATTGTCTAATTTCTTGTTCTAGCTGTAATTGTTCAGTATTATTCTTTTTATTTTGGAAAGCTTGATATGGGATTATAGTTCCTCTTATTTGCCTTAAACGTTTCCCATAATAAGGAGGGTGAAATATCTGGTGTATCATTTGCCTCAAAGAACAATATAATATATAAGAAGAATCCAATTATTCACAGTATAATACGAATTTGGAATCAACTAAAATTAACTTAAAAATTAAGAAAACTATCGCTTCTTTCTCCAATAACTAATAATGCCTCATTCAAACCATCCATTATTGATAAAACGTTTATCCATTGGGAAAGATTATGAATTAAAACAATGGGAGATATGTATGATATGGGGAAACTTTTATCATTCCTACAATTACAACTAAAATATAATTTGAAAAATAATCAATATTTCAAATATCTTCAAATTCAAGATTATTTGAAGAAATATATACAAGGATATCAAACCCAAATCCCATATTTATTGGAGGAAGGAATAAATAGAAAGGCAGAATCAAGCAATTTAATATCTTACTTATATAATATAATTTTAAATATAGGAACACCAACGACAGAGGCAATTAGAAGGGACTGGGAACAAGAGTTATTGATAAAAAATCCTAATGATAGATGGGAAAAAAAATTATTCTATGTAAATAAGTGTTCAAATAATGTACGACATAACCTAGTTCAATTTAAAATTTTACATAGATTATATTATTTGAAAACTAGATTGAATAAAATATTCTCAAATGGTTCCCCCATCTGCGACAAATGTCTAACTCAAAATGCCACTATAGCACATTCCTTTGTCTCTTGTATAAAACTGTATAAATTTTGGAATGAAATTTTTGGGATTTTTACAAAACAATTTAACACAAAATTGAACCCCAGTGATTATCTTTGGATCAATGGAAGAGGGAAGTAAACTAACTATATTCCAAGAAGCTTTTCTTAATTACGGTCTAATAACAGCAAAAAAAACTTATACTCAAATTTTGGAAAAACGCAACCACGCCAGCATTCAAAATGTGGATTTCAAATATGTCTGAAATGCTTCATCTTGAAGAAGACATAACATAACCTTAGAAATTAAATGGTTTAGAACCGGGTGAGGGATGGGCAAAAATACGAAATAGGTAGATCTCTCCTAATCCCTCTTTTCTTTACTTTCTCCTTCTATTTCACTCTTTTCAGCTTCTCTTCTATGTCCTTTATTTCTTTTGCTATCTGTTTCTACTCGCTTGTCTGTCTATTCCGACACTCTTTATTTATTTTTTCTCCCACTGTTCTTTTATTATTAAATAAAAAATATGAAGTTGTGCAAGAATGGAAATATGTATGTATTAGGTGCTCAAGTCCCACACTATTGTACTTACTTCTAAAAAATATAAACAAAAAAAAAGTCTATTTGTCACATACACATACAAGATGTAGAGTGAAATGGAAGTGGCAATGATAAAATGGAGACAAAAATGCTGGATAAATTCAGCGGGACAGGCAGCATCTTTGGAGAGAAGGAACGGGTCGAGACCCTTCTTCAGACTGAGAGTCAGGGAGAGGGTGACATAGAGATAAGGAAGGGAGACAAAAATGCTGGAGAAACTCAGCGGGTGATGCAGCATCTATAGAGCGAAGGAATAGGTTACGTTTGGGGTAGAGACCCTTCTTCAGACTGATGAGGAGGGGGGGAGAAGAAAGGAAGAGGCTGAGACAGTGGGCTGTGGGAGAGCTGGGAAGAGGAGGGGGAGAAAGCAAGGACTACCTGAAATTGCATATCGCTGGGGTGTAAACTGCCCATGCGAAATATGAGGCTGCTCCTCCAATTTACAGTGGGACTCACTCTGGCCATGGAGGAGGCCCAGGACAGAAAGGTCAGATTCGGAATGGGAGGGGAGTAGAAGTGCTGAGGCACCGGAGATCAGGTTGGTGAATGAGTCACCTATTCCTTTGCTCCATAGATGCTGCTTAACCCGCTGAGTTTCTCCAGCATTTTTGTCTACCTTCGATTTTTCCAGCATTTCCATTCTTTCTTAAATGTGGCAATAATAGAGACGGCTGTTAAAAGTTGCTGAGAGTCTATCTCCAACTCTGCTCTAGGCTTTTCCTCACAGCAGTTTGCTACGGAGCCATAATGAAGAGATGGACATGGAAGTGCAAAGGGCGGCAGTGTGGAGCAGTGGCAGAGTTGCTGCCTTACAGCCCTTGCAGCGCCGGAGACCCGTGGTCAGGATGGAACCCGGGTCTCTGGCGCCGCGAGGCATCAACTCTACCGCTGCGCCACCGTGTCGCAGGATTATACAGTGTAGACTCGGTGGACCGATGGGGCTGTTTCCGCGCTGTATTTCTAAATTAAACTAAACCTTGCCGATCCGAGACGTTGCCTGTCCTTTTCCACCAAAGACACTGCCCGACCCGCTGAGTTACTCCAGCACTCTGCGTCTATCTTTGGTATAATCCAATATCTGCAGTTCCTTGGTGCTGCAGATGCGCCCCACTGTTGCTTGTTGTTTAGAGGAACACTGTCTTCCACATTACCCCACCACAGATATATTTTGGACTAAAAGTAGATCTACTTCCCTCTCCAAAACAGGAAATGTAATTAAATGTGAGAACTGAACTTTGCATGAAAGGCAAAGAATTTGCATCAGTAATCTCGGCAAAACAATGTAAATTTGTTTACAATTTGACCATTGTGTGTCATTGGAGTGTGCAAAGAAACTGGAGCACCCGGACAAAACCCAGACTGTCACTTGATTCCATAAACACCACATTGCCATGCAGGATTCCATTGTTGAATTTCGGTAATACTTTTGAATAGTGTTTCTTTGACAAATATCCCTCGCCACCATCTTTGGAATTCTTTTGTTTTGTCCAGACCACACTCTTTGACTTCCAAATTACCAGCGATAAACGTGACTGCATTCTAATACTTGGGTATGTTTTTGAGAGTTTGCGTGCTGAACCCGAGCACAACAGACAATAGATGCAGGAGTGGGCCATTCGATCCAGCACCGCCATTCAATGTGATCATGCCTGATCATCCCCAATCAGTACCCCGTTCCTGCCTTCTCCTCATATCCCCTGACTTCTCAATCATTAAGAGCCCTATCTAGCTCTCTCTTGAATGTATTCAAAGAACCGGCCTCCACCGCCCTCTGAGGCAGAGAATTCCACAGACTCACAATTCTCTGTGAGAAAAAGCGTTTCCACGTTCTCGTTCTAAATGTCTCACCCCTTATTCTTATACTGTGTGTCTCCAACTTGCCCACGACCACCAACATATCCCATCTACCGGCATGATATTCTTCTGATTTAAACCGGCCTCCTGGGCCCCCGGCCAATACTTCCTACTTTTTTTCTGGAGGTGAATATCATGCCTGCATCTACACTAATCCCACCTGCCTGCGTTTGGCTAACAATCCCTCCAAACCTACCCTATCCATGTATCAGCGACTGACGCCTGTAAACCAGCTAAGTTGTACGAGTGATGGGCGCTGACAGTTGCTGTTCTGTGGGTGGCAATAATGTTTAAATTCATTAACGTTTAAAATGCCTGTCCCCCATCTTCTCCTACCCTCACCTCTCCTCTCATGATCTCCCCTCTGCTCACCCCTCCCCTCAAATCCAGCACCTCAGATAATTGTAGTAAGGTGGAAGTGTGAAATTCTCTCCTCTCCTGCCCACAGCCCTTCCTTTCTTCCCACCTCTCCCTTCATCCCCTCTCCACTCTCCTCCCCTCCCCTCTCCTCCCTGCTCCTCACCTCACCTCTCCTCTCTTCTCCTCTCCTCTCCACGTTCATCCCCTCTCCTCTCCTCCCTCCTCAGCAGGTGACAGGATGCACGACATAATGAGACACCCAGGTGTCGCCCCTGGATTTTGAACATCCCAAAATTCCTGGGGTGACAGTGGGACACCGAGCGTCACTACATGCGTCACACAGACGTCATGCCACATCACGACCCAACCACAATGCGACATCCTCTTTTCAGGCTGTCGCTGAAAATGTTGCCCAAGTGGCACAGGCCCTTTAGTTTTACATAATGTCCTTTGCAGCCTGAAAGTGCCTTTGTCGAGGTGAACTGTGACCAAGATTATATTTAGTTTCATGTTAGTTTAGATATACAGCATGGAAACGGGCCCTTCGGCCCACCGAGTCCGCGCCGTCCAGCGATCCCCGCATGTTAACACTGTCCCGCATACACACACACTAGGGCCAATTTCCATTGATACAAAACCAATTAACCTGCAAGCCTGTATTTCACTGGAGTGTGGGAGGAAACCGAAGATCTTTGGGAAAACCTACGCAGGTTACGGGAAGAACATGCAAACTCCGTACAGACAAATATCCACTGACTTGGCCACCACAACCTTCTGGGACAAAGAATTCCACAGATTCACCACCCTCCGACTAAATAAATTCCTCCCCATCTCCTTCCTAAAGGAACGTCCTTTAATTATGAGGCTGTGACCTCTGGTCCTCGACTCTCCCACTCGTGGAAAACGTCCTCTCCACATCCACTCCTTTCTTTAGTCAGAGGGTGGTGAATCAGGAATTCATTGCCACAGTGGGCTGTGGAGGCCAAGGCAATGGATATTTTTTAGGCAGAGATAGATAAATTCTTGATTAATACGGGTGTCAGAGGTTATGGGGAGAAGGCAGGAGAATGGGGTTAGGAGGGAGAGATAGATCAGCCATGATTGAATGGCGGCGTAGACTTGATGGGCCGAATGGCCTAATTCAGCTCCTACGACTTATCAACTTGTGTGGGGCCTCGCCATTTACCAAGCGGTAGAGTTGCTACCCAACAGCGCCGGAGACCCAGGTTCGATCCTGACCACGGGCGCTGTCTGTACGGAGTTTGCACGTTCTCCCCGTGACCTGAGTGGGTTTTCCCCGGGTGCTCCGTTTTCCGCCCACACTCGAAAGACGTGCGGGTTTGTCAGTTAATTGGCTTCGGTAAAAGAGTCCCCAGTGTGTGTTGGGTAGTGCTGGTGTGCGGGACAATTGGTGGTCAGTGTGGTGGGGCCTGATTCCGTGCTGTGACTAATGTAGAGTGTAAACTCGGTTTGGATTCCCCAATGACAAATGGAGATGTGGAATTAGTCCACGATCCTGAATTACTAGTCCGCTATTGTTACCACAGAACTCCTGGCCCATCTCCGCGTAGTCCTTACTATCCAGTTGATACCCGTGATGGCGGGACTGAGAGAATGGAGAGACTGGTCGGGGTGGACTCGATGGGCCGAAGAGCCTGTATCCGCGCTGTAAACTAAACTTTCAGAGAAATCCCACGCTTTAGAAACAAGGAACTGCAGATGTTGGTTTACACAAAATAAAAGGCACAAAGTGCTGGAGTAATTCAGCGAGTCGTGCAGTATCTCTGGAGAACATAGACAGGTGATGTTTTGGGCCGGGACCCTCCTTCTGACTGCTGATCTGTTCGCTTAGAACGCAAAGCAAAGGATTATTATTAAAGTAGACCCAAAAAGCTGGAGTAACATTGAAGATAGACACAGCAAGCTGGAGCAACTCAGCGGGACAGGCAGCATCTCTGGAGAGAAGGAATGGGTGTGACCTTTCGGGTCGAGACCCTTCAGTCTGAAGAAGACCTGAGACCTGAGCTAGAAAGAGCTCCAGGGGCTTGTGGAATCAAGGGATATGGGGAGAAGGCTGTCTGCCAGCCAATTTTCTATCCATGTCAACGCCCAATACCATGTGCTCTAATTTTAGTCACCAGTCTCACAGAATGATCAGCCATGATCACATTGAATGGCAGTGCTGGCTAGAAGGGCCGAATGGCCTACTTCTGCACCTATTGTCTATTAATTCTGAGGTCATGACCTCTGGTCCTAGACTCTCCCACTGGTGGAAATATCCTCTCCCCGTTCAATCAAACCATAACCAATAACTACGCCAGCAATAAACCAATGCCCACTCAATGGATAGTTGAGAAAAGGCCTTGTTGAATCTATTGCTGTTGCTTGCTGCTTCACGGGCTTTCATAGACTCTGGCATCTTTTGGTCCCCACCCAAGCAACCCAATCATTCGTGTTTTGTAATAACTAAGCCAAATCGCGTCACGGTGGCGCAGCGCTAGAGTTGCTGCCTTGTCCTCCCGACTACTGGTCTTGTCCGTGCGGAGTTTGTACCTTCTCCCCATGATCGCATGGGTTTTCTCCGAGATCTTCAGTTTCCTCCAACACTCCAAAGACGTGCAGGTTTGTAGGTTAATTGGCTTTTAAAATGGAGAGTTGTGAGTCTGCGGAGTTCTCTGCCTCAGAGGGCGGTGGAGGCCGGTTCTCTGGTTACTTTTAAGAGAACGTTAGATAGAGTTCTTAAAGACAGCGGAGTCAGGGGATATGGGGAGAAGGTAGGAACGGGGTACTGATTGGGGATGATCAGCCATGATCACATTGAATGTCGGTGCTAGCTCGTAGGGCCGAATGGCCTACCCCTGCACCTATTGTCTATTGGTATAAGTGGCGGCGGCCTGGCTCCCTCTGAGCCGCGGTGCTCCAGCGGTGGCCTGGCTTTCGGGAGCTGCGGTGCTCCAGCGACGTTCCAGCGGCGGGCCCTGTGGCGGTGTTCCGGCGTTCCGGCGTCAGCGGTGGCGGCGGCCTGGATCCCCTCAGCGCAGAGGGAGAATAAGGAGGGGAGAAAAGACAGAGACCCTAAGACTTTTGCCTTCCACCACAGTGAGGAGGTGTTTGGTGAACTCACTGTGGTGGATGTTAATTTTGTGTTTATTATGTGGTATTGTATTGTTGTTTTTTATATATGTATGACTGCAGGCGCGAAATTTCGTTCAGACCGATAGGTCTGAATGACAATAAAGGTATTCAATTCAAGTGCAAATTGTCCCCAGTACATGTAGGATGGTGTTAATGTGCGGGGATATGGAGAGAACGCAAGCACGGGGTACTGATTGGGGATGATCAGCCATGATCACATTGAATGGCGGTGCTGGCTCGAATGGCCTACTCTTGCACCTATTGTCTATTGTCTATTGTCTAATATCTAATGTCTATTGGAATAAGTGTAAATTGTCCCCACTGCGTGTAGGGTGGTGTTAATGTGCGGGGATCGCTGGCCGGCGCGGACTCGGTGGGCCGATGGGGCTGTTTCCGCGCTGTATTTCTAAATTAAACTAAACCTTGCCGATCCGAGACGTTGCCTGTCCTTTTCCACCAAAGACACTGCCCGACCCGCTGAGTTACTCCAGCACTCTGCGTCTATCTTTGGTATAATCCAATATCTGCAGTTCCTTGGTGCTGCAGATGCGCCCCACTGTTGCATGTTGTTTAGAGGAACACCGTCTTCCACATTACCCCACCACAGATATATTTTGGACTAAAAGTAAATCTTCTTCCCTGTACGAGACAGGAAATGTAATTAAAAGAGAGAACTGAACTTTGCATGAAAGGCAAAGAATTTACATCAGTAACCTCGGCAAAACAATGTAAATTTGTTTATAATTTGACCATTGTGTGTCGTTGGAGTGTGCAAAGAAACTGGAGCACCTGGACAAAACCCAGACTGTCACTTGATTCCATAAACACCACATTGCCATGCAGGATTCCATTGTTGAGTTTCGGTAATACTTTTGAATAGTGTTTCTTTGACAAATATCCCTCGCCACCATCTTGGGAATTATTATGTTTTTGTCCAAACCACACTCTTTGACGGCCGAAAGTGGTTTACACAAAATAAAAGGCACAAAGTGCTGGAGTAATTCAGCGAGTCGTGCAGTATCTCTGGAGAACATAGACAGGTGATGTTTTGGGTCGGGACCCTCCTTCTGACTGCTGATATGTTCGCTTAGAACGCAAAGCAAAGGATTATTATTAAAGTAGACATTTTATATGTTTATCTTAAAGTAACATTGAAGATAGACACAGCAAGCTGGAGTAACTCAGCGGGACAGGCAGCATCTCTGGAGAGAAGGAATGGGTGTGACCTTTCGGGTCGCGACCCTTCAGTCTGAAGAAGACCTGAGACCTGAGTTAGTTAGAACTCCAGGGGCTTGTGGAATCAAGGGATATGGGGAGAAGGCAGGCACGGGTTATTGATTGGGGACGATCAGACATGATCGCAATGAATGGCGGTGCTGGCTCGAATGACCTATTTTCTATGTTTCTATGTTTCACACCACCCATCCATTCTCTCCAGAGATGCTGCCTGTGCTGCTGAGTTACTCCAGAGTTTTGTGTTTATCTTCGGTTCCAACCAGCGTCTGCAGTTTCTTCCTGATTGAAGAAGGACACAAAGTGCTGGAGCAACTCAGCGGGTCAGGCAGCATCTCTGGAGAAGAGGAATGGGTGACATGTTGGTTCAGCACCCCAATAACATCAGCTAACAAGCTCTCAAACCAAAACTTGGCCGGTCCTGTCCCTTCACGCCCCTAGAAGGATCTTAATCCCCCCAGAAAGAACCGAGGAAGGGTCCCGACCTGAAACGTCACCTATATATGTTTTCCAGAGATGCCGCCTGACTTGCTGAGGTACGCCAGCATTTTTTGTGTCACTTCTTCATTGCTTTAGAGTTCGCCAAACCAAACTCAAACTGAAATGCAGAGATGCGGGTCACTGGATTGACTTGTGTAATATGCTTTGGTGGCCTCTGTCAGAGTGTTGTTTCTGAATGCACACTAACACTATCCTACACACACAAGGGGCAATTTCCAATTGATCCAAGCCAAATACCTACAAACCTGTACGTCATTCGAATGTGGGAGGAAACCGGAGCTCCCGGAGAAAACTTTCAGGGAGGGTACACAAAATGCTGGAGAAACTCAGCGGGTGCAGCAGCATCTATGGAACGATGGAGAAAGGCAACGTTTCGGGCCGAAACCCTTATTCAGGTTTCGCCACGAAACCTATCTTCAGGTTTCGGCCCGATACGTTACCTATCTCCTTCGCTCCATGAATGCTGCTGCACCCGCTGAGTTTCTCCAGCATTTTGTGTACCCTCGATTTTCCAGCATCTGCAGTTCCCTCTTTGAAACTTTCAGGGAGAACGTGCAAGCTCCGTGCAGACAGCGTCCGCGGTTAGGAGCGAACCCGGGTCTCTGGTGCTGTCAGGCAGCAGCTCTGGCGCTGCACCACCGTGCCGTTAAGGGGAGTAACGTTTTTAAGGCAGAGGTAGACGGATTCTTGATGAGTGCGAGAGTCGAAGGTTATAAGGAGAAGACGGGAGAATGGGGGTGAGAAGGGAGAGATCGATCAGCAATGATTGAATGGAGGAGTTGACTTGATGGGCCGAATGGCCTAATTCTTTTTTTTTTGATTATTTTATTTTATTAGAAGTAATCTATTTACAATAATGTAAACAGCTTTACAAACCTCAGCTTAATTACATATTATTTTTTAAATAACCCATTGACAGTTATCATCTTCTATTTTTTTAGGAAATAAAGAAAAGAATAGAATAGTTTTCAATCAATAAGAAAGTGATTAAATAATAATTTGATTATATAGAAAAGAGAAAGAAAATAGAGCAAGGAAAAAAGATTATAGATTAACAAAAAGTGAAAAATATTATATATATATATATATGTCAATGAAAATCAACAAAATATATTGTATCTAAAACTATTACAAATAATAATATCAATGAAGACATGCCTATTAATCCTAGTATAAGAATCAATTATTCTCATCAAATCCCGCTGGGTACCCGTCAGGCTGTGACGTCAAGAACAGCTACTTCTCTAGATACTGTATATATGGAGACCATATTTGTTCGAAAGTATTATATTTGTCCAATAGGACAAATCTGATTCTTTCTAATTGTAACGTCTCCAACATCTCTGCTGCCCACATTTTGATTGTGGGGGATAATGTTCCCTTCCAAAATTTCAATATGATTTTTTTCCCTATTATCAAACAGTAATCAAAGAAATGTCTTTGATTTCCTGTAAGTACCGAATTTGAATCCAAAATCCCAAGTATTATTATCTTTGGATCTGGATCCAATCTAATTTTTAGAACCTCAGAAATAACCTTAAAAATTTCTGTCCAGTAGTAATTCAGTTTGGAACATGTAGCAAAACTGTGTGTTAAATTTGCTTCTAAGTTCTTACATTTATCACAAATTGAAGAGAGATTGTGAAAGATACTATTTAGTTTAGTTTTTGAATAGTGTAATCTGTATAATACTTTGAATTGCATCAATGTATGTCTGGCGTTTAACGAACACCGATGTATTTGCTGTAAACTTTCTTCCCAATTTTCTTTTGTTATGGATAAACCAATTTCCTTTTCCCATGCTTGCCGATATGTTTCAGTTGTTGGATTCTCCTTATCCAAGATTATGTTATATATATAGGCTATTAATTTTTCTGTATTTGGGTGTAAATTAAACAAATCATCTAATAATCCTGGTACTTTATTTTTATAATCCAATGTATTTGATTTTATATAATCTCTAATTTGTAAGTACCTAAACAAGTGATGCGGAGACAATCCGTAGATATCTTGTAACTCTTGGAATAAAAGAAAATTTCCTTTTCTATAAAGGTGCTCTATCCTTTTAATTCCTAAATCATCCCAATGTCTAAACCCTCCATCCAATATAGAGGGCTTAAATAATGAGTTATTCATTATTGGTAGTCTAAGTGAAAGATTATCTAGCTGTAAAGTCTTAACTATTTGTTTCCAAATACGTCTATTATTATAAATTATAGGGTTGCCCCTATAAATTTTTTTTTGTACTTCCTTTGGGGCAAAGAGAACCGAGCCTACATTATAGGGTAAACAATCTTCCTTTTCCATCTTTAACCACATTGGTTCATAATCCATATTTACCCACCAAAAATTCATATTCTTAATCTGGACTGCCCAAAAATAATATAAAAAATTTGGAAGTGCTAATCCTCCATTTATCTTAGATTTACATAAATGTTTTTTACTTATTCTATGATTTTTATAATCCCAAATAAAACTATAAATAATATTATCTATTTTTTTAAAAAAGGTCTTTGGGAGAAAAAAAGGAATAGCCTGGAACAAATATAATAATTGTGGTAAAAACACCATCTTTATAGCATTTATTCCACCAATCATGGATATAGGAAGTGTTTTCCAGTACAAAATATTTTTTTTAAGTTTATCTAATAATAGAGGGTAATTAGATTTAATTAATGAATTATAAAATTTAGTTACATTAATTCCTAAATATTTAAATTTGTCTTTAACTATTTTTAATGGATATTGTTGTAATATATTTAAGTTAATTCCTGTTATAGGCATAATTTCACTTTTATTCCAGTTAATCCTAAATCCTGAAAATGTGCCAAAGATAGTTATAACATTAAATAACTTAGGTATACTAATTTCCAGTTTTGTAATATAAATCAAAACATCATCTGCATATAAAGATATTTTGTTAGTTGTTGTGTCAGTATTATAGCCATAGATTTCAGGTTCTGATCTGATTCTTTCCGCCAAAGGCTCTATCATCAAAGCAAATAGTAAAGGCGATAACGGACAACCCTGTCTACAACCCCTAAAGAGCTTAAATTTAGCTGATAATATTTGATTAGTTAAGATTCTTGCCGTTGGATTCAAATATAAAATTCTTATCCATTTACAGAATCTATCCCCCAATTGAAACTTTTCCATTATATTAAATAAATATGACCATTCCACTCATAACCCACTCATTCATGGGATGCTGCTTTAAAGCGAAGATAAACACAAAAGCTGGTGGATGCATGGGTTACTTAAAGATAGAGAGATCAACATTCATACCGCTGGGGTGGAAGCTGCCCAAGCGAAATATCAGGTGCTGTTCCTCCAATTTGTGTTTGGCGTCACTGACAGTGGAGGAGCCCCAGGACAGAGGACAGTGTGGGAATGGGAGGGGGAGCTAAAGTGCTGAGCAACCAGGAGATCACGTATCTTCGCATAGGAAGCTAAAGTTAGGGTAGATTAGAGATACATTGCGGAAACAGCCTTTTCGGCCCACCGAGTCCGCACTGACCAGCGATTCCCGCATACTTAACACTATCCTACACACACTAGGGTGTGTGGGATTTACATTTTTTGCCGAAGCCAATTAGCCTACGAACCCTGTGCGTCTTTGGAGTGTGGGAGGAAACCGGAGCTCCCGGAGAAAACCCACGCAGGTCACGGGTGGAACGCGCGAACTCCGTACAGGCAGCGCCCGTAGTCGGGATCGAAGCCGGGTCTCTGGCGCTGTGAGGCGGCATCTCTGCCGCTGCGCCACCGTGAGAGGTTGGGGTAACTGTGCGTCCTCCTCTTTCTATTTCCTTCTCCTTTCCCCTTTTACCCCCTCCCTCTCCAGACTCTATGGCTTCAAGATACACCCCATGGGCTACCAACTTCAGCTCCAAGCTTCCAGCAACTTCAAAAGCCCAGTTAAGACTATCCGTTAGAGAAAGAAGAGAGAGCGAAAAAAAGAGAGAGAGCGAGAGAGCGAGACCCGGGCAACTCCTCAAGAAAAGACGCCCGTGTTTTAACAGCGTGCCCGCAGACAGTTGATATGCCACGAGGCTGTAAACGGTGTTCACTTTAACAAAATAAGCTATTTGCCTTCTCCTCCCCCCCTCCCTCTCTCTCTCCCTAACCCCCTCCCCACCCCACACCCTCCAAAACCACATTATTCTGTTATTTCCGCTCCCACTCCCCTGCCCCCATTCACAGTCGTGAACTGAAGTTGGTGCCAATGGATTTCTTTTCAGTGGGGGAACAAAAAAAACTTTAAAACGTTTCATCAACACAAAAATGAACCGCTTGCGTGTTTGTGTGTGTTTGTGAAGACACGCCAGGGTGAATTATCTGTCTCGGAAGGAACTGCAGATGCTGGTTTACACCTTCCATGGGCTCAAAATGCAGGAGTAACTCAGCGGGACAGGCGGCATCTCTGGAGAGGGGGAACGGGCGACGTTTCGGGTCGAGGCCCTTCTTCAGACACAAAGATCCCCTCTCTCCAGAGACGCTGTCTGAGCCGCTGAGTTTACTCCAGCATGTTGTGTCTTGTCTAAGGTGGATTATTCTCTGTTCAACCGTATGCACTTCTGCGAGTTCTTCATCTGAGTCTCGGTCACCCATGGCGCTCTCCGTCTCTCCGTCTCCAGGTTTGAGGGCAGTCACAGGCCTGCAAAGGTGTAATGACGAAGGAACTGCAGGTGCTGGTTTACACCAAAGATAGACACAGAGTGCTGGAGTAACTGGGAGGTGTTAGGCAGCATATCTGGAGATCGGATCGGGACCCTGGTAGAAAGTTCCCGACCCGAAACGTCGCCCGTCCACGTTCTCCACAGATGCTGCCTGGCCCGCTGAGTTCACTCCAGCGCCCTGTGAAACATTGCACGTCCACGTTCTCCAGAGATGCTGCCTGCCCCGCTGAGTTCACTCCAGCGCTCTGTGAAACCTTGCCCGTCCACGTTCTCCACAGATGCTGCCTGCCCCGCTGAGTTCACTCCAGCGCCCTGTGAAACATTGCACGTCCACGTTCTCCAGAGATGCTGCCTGCCCCGCTGAGTTCACTCCAGCGCTCTGTGAAACATTGCCCGTCCACGTTCTCCAGAGATGCTGCCTGACCCGCTGAGGTCACTCCAGCGCTCTGTGAGACATTGCCCGTCCACGTTCTCCACAGATGCTGCCTGACCCGCTGAGTTCACCAGCGCTCTGCATCCGTCGGATGGGATCAGCCCATCCCGGTATTGTCGGATGTCTGGATTCCAGTCCCGAAATGGAGATAGCGGTTTAGAGTGAAGAGCATCGTGTCAGTGGGCTTCTGAACGACAGGCCAGCGACCTACCATTGAACCGGCATCTTATCTTTGACAACGGATTGGTACTAAAGACCCAAAGTGATGAACCAGTTGAAAGGGTGAACGACATCTACACTCGGTTGCCCCAACCTCCGAGTGCCTTTTCCCACCATCTTTATTTTCTCTCTACAATCCGTACGTGTGAGAGAGTTGCTACCAATTTCGAAGAGATCCCGACCATTTAACAACGACATTGAGAATCCTATAGCATTGGCCTGACGTGACTCAATTATTCCATCACCCTGCTCGGAATGAAGAATATTTTGGTTCCTTTCACCTGCCCTTTCCCTTCAGGTAAGTTAAGGTCATGAACTGTATTGTACGTATTGTATAAAGGAAGTTGACTTGGTAAAACCTGCCCGTGTTTTTTTTTAAGAACTTGTTTAATCGGTTCTGGGATTGTTACTAATGTTTATTTCTGAATAAATGCTTGATTGAAGTGACCACAAGTTTCAGTTTGCACATTCTGTCCCGATAAGTCAAGTCAAGTCAATTTGTCACCGGGGAAAGAAGGATCGCTCCTACATTATAAGGGGAACAATCCTCTTTCTCCATTCTTATCCACTCTACCTGTTGGGCAGAACTGTCCAACCAATAGATTATATTTTTCATATTCACTGCCCAATAGTAATACAATAAGTTACGGAGTGTCAGTCCCCCTAATTCTTTAGATTTACACAAGTGTTTTTTCTTAATTCTATGTGATTTATAATCCCATATGAAGTTTTTAATATCAGAATCTATTTTTTTGGTTCTTACTGGTTCTTCTATTTCCTGAAGTGTAATCTGAGCTCCTAATCCCTCTAGTTCCATCATATTTAATTTTGGAAGATTTCAATTTTCTAAGAAATTTGTAATTTGAGTATTATTTGCAGAGCTTTTCGATGTATATACATTTTGATAATATTGAGCAAATCTTTTATTTATATCTTTAGGCAGTGTTAGTAATTTCCCATTGTCTGATTTAATTTTAGTAATTGTATTTTCTGTTGGCATGCTAAAAGTTTATGTGCTTTATCACCAAATTCAAAATTTTCTTGTTTTGTAATTTGAAATAATCTTATTATTCTGGCTGATAAAATTTTATTTAATTTATATGTTAGTATTGTTATCTTATTGTGTTTATCTATAGTTGGTTCTTTAGCATTTCCTAAATCTAATTGTCTAATTTCTTGTTCTAGCTGTAATTGTTCAGTATTATTCTTTTTATTTTGGAAAGCTTGATATGGGATTATAGTTCCTCTTATTTGCCTTAAACGTTTCCCATAATAAGGAGGGTGAAATATCTGGTGTATCATTTGCCTCAAAGAACAATATAATATATAAGAAGAATCCAATTATTCGCAGTATAATACGAATTTGGAATCAACTAAAATTAACTTAAAAATTAAGAAAACTATCGCTTCTTTCTCCAATAACTAATAATGCCTCATTCAAACCATCCATTATTGATAAAACGTTTATCCATTGGGAAAGATTATGAATTAAAACAATGGGAGATATGTATGATATGGGGAAACTTTTATCATTCCTACAATTACAACTAAAATATAATTTGAAAAATAATCAATATTTCAAATATCTTCAAATTCAAGATTATTTGAAGAAATATATACAAGGATATCAAACCCAAATCCCATATTTATTGGAGGAAGGAATAAATAGAAAGGCAGAATCAAGCAATTTAATATCTTACTTATATAATATAATTTTAAATATAGGAACACCGACGACAGAGGCAATTAGAAGGGACTGGGAACAAGAGTTATTGATAAAAAATCCTAATGATAGATGGGAAAAAAAATTATTCTATGTAAATAAATGTTCAAATAATGTACGACATAACCTAATTCAATTTAAAATTTTACATAGATTATATTATTCGAAAACTAGATTGAATAAAATATTCTCAAATGGTTCCCCCATCTGCGACAAATGTCTAACTCAAAATGCCACTATAGCACATTCCTTTGTCTCTTGTATAAAACTGTATACATTTTGGAATGAAATTTTTGGAATTTTTACAAAACAATTTAACACAAAATTGAACCCCAATGATTATCTTTGGATCAATGGAAGAGGGAAGTAAACTAACTATATTCCAAGAATCTTTTCTTAATTACGGTCTAATAACAGCAAAAAAAACTTATACTCAAATTTTGGAAAAACGCAACCACGCCAGCATTCAAAATGTGGATTTCAAATATGTCTGAAATGCTTCATCTTGAAGAAGACATAACATAACCTTAGAAATTAAATGGTTTAGAACCGGGTGAGGGATGGGCAAAAATACGAAATAGGTAGATCTCTCCTAATCCCTCTTTTCTTTACTTTCTCCTTCTATTTCAATCTTTTCAGCTTCTCTTCTATGTCCTTTATTTCTTTTGCTATCTGTTTCTACTCGCTTGTCTGTCTATTCCGACACTCTTTATTTATTTTTTCTCCCACTGTTCTTTTATTATTAAATAAAAAATATGAAGTTGTGCAAGAATGGAAATATGTATGTATTAGGTGCTCAAGTCCCACACTATTGTACTTACTTCTAAAAAATATAAACAAAAAAAAAGTCTATTTGTCACATACACATACAAGATGTAGAGTGAAATGGAAGTGGCAATGATAAAATGGAGACAAAAATGCTGGATAAATTCAGCGGGACAGGCAGCATCTTTGGAGAGAAGGAACGGGTCGAGACCCTTCTTCAGACTGAGAGTCAGGGAGAGGGTGACATAGAGATAAGGAAGGGAGACAAAAATGCTGGAGAAACTCAGCGGGTGATGCAGCATCTATAGAGCGAAGGAATAGGTTACGTTTGGGGTAGAGACCCTTCTTCAGACTGATGAGGAGGGGGGGAGAAGAAAGGAAGAGGCTGAGACAGTGGGCTGTGGGAGAGCTGGGAAGAGGAGGGGGAGAAAGCAAGGACTACCTGAAATTGCATATCGCTGGGGTGTAAACTGCCCATGCGAAATATGAGGCTGCTCCTCCAATTTACAGTGGGACTCACTCTGGCCATGGAGGAGGCCCAGGACAGAAAGGTCAGATTCGGAATGGGAGGGGAGTAGAAGTGCTGAGGCACCGGAGATCAGGTTGGTGAATGAGTCACCTATTCCTTTGCTCCATAGATGCTGCTTAACCCGCTGAGTTTCTCCAGCATTTTTGTCTACCTTCGATTTTTCCAGCATTTCCATTCTTTCTTAAATGTGGCAATAATAGAGACGGCTGTTAAAAGTTGCTGAGAGTCTATCTCCAACTCTGCTCTAGGCTTTTCCTCACAGCAGTTTGCTACGGAGCCATAATGAAGAGATGGACATGGAAGTGCAAAGGGCGGCAGTGTGGAGCAGTGGCAGAGTTGCTGCCTTACAGCCCTTGCAGCGCCGGAGACCCGTGGTCAGGATGGAACCCGGGTCTCTGGCGCCGCGAGGCATCAACTCTACCGCTGCGCCACCGTGTCGCAGGATTATACAGTGTAGACTCGGTGGACCGATGGGGCTGTTTCCGCGCTGTATTTCTAAATTAAACTAAACCTTGCCGATCCGAGACGTTGCCTGTCCTTTTCCACCAAAGACACTGCCCGACCCGCTGAGTTACTCCAGCACTCTGCGTCTATCTTTGGTATAATCCAATATCTGCAGTTCCTTGGTGCTGCAGATGCGCCCCACTGTTGCTTGTTGTTTAGAGGAACACTGTCTTCCACATTACCCCACCACAGATATATTTTGGACTAAAAGTAGATCTACTTCCCTCTCCAAAACAGGAAATGTAATTAAATGTGAGAACTGAACTTTGCATGAAAGGCAAAGAATTTGCATCAGTAATCTCGGCAAAACAATGTAAATTTGTTTACAATTTGACCATTGTGTGTCATTGGAGTGTGCAAAGAAACTGGAGCACCTGGACAAAACCCAGACTGTCACTTGATTCCATAAACACCACATTGCCATGCAGGATTCCATTGTTGAGTTCGGTAATACATTAGAATAGTGTTTCTTTGACAAATATCCCTCGCCACCATCTTTGGAATTCTTTTGTTTTGTCCAGACCACACTCTTTGACTTCCAAATTACCAGCGATAAACGTGACTGCATTCTAATACTTGGGTATGTTTTTGAGAGTTTGCGTGCTGAACCCGAGCACAACAGACAATAGATGCAGGAGTGGGCCATTCGATCCAGCACCGCCATTCAATGTGATCATGCCTGATCATCCCCAATCAGTACCCCGTTCCTGCCTTCTCCTCATATCCCCTGACTTCTCAATCATTAAGAGCCCTATCTAGCTCTCTCTTGAATGTATTCAAAGAACCGGCCTCCACCGCCCTCTGAGGCAGAGAATTCCACAGACTCACAATTCTCTGTGAGAAAAAGCGTTTCCACGTTCTCGTTCTAAATGTCTCACCCCTTATTCTTATACTGTGTGTCTCCAACTTGCCCACGACCACCAACATATCCCATCTACCGGCATGATATTCTTCTAATTTAAACCGGCCTCCTCGGCCCCCGGCCAATACTTCCTACTTTTTTTCTGGAGGTGAATATCATGCCTGTATCTACACTAATCCCACCTGCTGCGTTTGGCTAACAATCCCTCCAAATCTACCCTATCCATGTATCAGCGACTGACGCCCGTAAACCAGCTAAGTTGTACGAGTGACGGGCGCTGACGGATGCTGTTCTGTGGGTGACAATAATGTTTAAAATCCATTAACGCTTAAAATGCCTGTCCCCATCTTCTCGTACCCTGACCTCTCCTCCCATGATCTCCCCTCTGCTCACCCCTCCACTGAAATCCAGCACCTCAGATAATTGTAGTAAGGTGGAAGTGTGAAATTCTCTCCTCTCCTACCCACAGCCCTTCCTTTCTTCCCACCTCTCCCTTCTTCCCCTCTCCACTCTACACTCTCCTCCCCTCCCCTCTCCTCCCTGCTCCTCACCTCTCATCTCCTCTCTTCTCCTCTCCTCTCCATGTTCATCCCCTCTCATCTCCTCCCTCCTCAGCAGGTGACAGGATGCACGACATAATGAGACACACAGATGTCGCCCCTGGATTTTGAACATCCCAAAATTCCAGGGGAGACAGGGGGACACCGCACGTCACTACATGCGTCACCACAGACGCCATGCCACATCACGACCCGACCACAATGCGACATCCTCTTTTCAGGCTGTCTCTGAAAATGTTGCCCAAGTGGCACAAGCCCTTTAGTTTTACATAACGTCCTTTGCAGCCTGAAAGTGCCTTTGTCGAGGTGAACTGTGACCAAGATTATATTTAGTTTCATGTTAGTTTAGAGATACAGCATGGAAACGGGCCCTTCGGCCCACCGAGTCCGCGCCGTCCAGCGATCCCCGCATGTTAACACTGTCCCGCACACACACACACACTAGGGCCAATTTCCATTGATACCAAACCAATTAACCTGCAAGCCTGTATGTTATTGGAGTTTGGGAGGAAACCGAAGATCTTTGGGAAAACCCACGCAGGTCACGGGAAGAACATACAAACTCCGTACAGACAGCACCCGTAGTGGGGATCGAACCCGGGTCTTTGGCGCTCTGAGCACTGAAAGTCAGCAAATATCCACTGACTTGGCCACCACAACCTTCTGGGACAAAGAATTCCACAGATTCACCACCCTCTGACTAAAGAAATTCCTCCCCATCTCCTTCCCAAAGGAACGTCCTTTAATTCTGAGGCTGTGACCTCTGGTCCTAGACTCACCCACTGGTGACCTCTGGTCCTCGACTCTCCCACTAGTGGAAAACGTCCTCTCCACATCCACTCCTTTCTTTAGTCAGAGGGTGGTGAATCAGGAATTCATTGCCACAGTAGGCTGTGGAGGCCAAGGCAATGGATATTTTTTTAGGCAGAGATAGATAAATTCTTGATTAATACGGGTGTCAGAGGTTATGGGGAGAAGGCAGGAGAATGGGGTTAGGAGGGAGAGATAGATCAGCCATGATTGAATGGCGGCGTAGACTTGATGGGCCGAATGGCCTAATTCTGCTCTTACGACTTATCAACTTGTGTGGGGCCTCGCCATTTACCTAGTGGTAGAGTTGCTACCCAACAGCGCCGGAGACCCAGGTTCGATCCTGACCACGGGCGCTGTCTGTACGGAGTTTGTACGTTCTCCCCGTGACCTGAGTGGGTTTTCCCCGGGTGCTCCGGTTTCCGCCCACACTCCAAAGACGTGCGGGTTTGTCAGTTAATTGGCTTCGGTAAAAGAGTCCCCAGTGTGTGTAGGGTAGTGCTGGTGTGCGGGACAATTGGTGGTCAGTGTGGTTGGGCCTGATTCCGTGCTGTGACTAATGTAGAGTGTAAACTCGGTTTGGATTCCCCAATGACAAATGGAGATGTGGAATTAGTCCACGACCCTGAATTACTAGTCCGCTATTGTTACCACAGAGCTCCTGGCCCATCTCCGTGTAGTCCTTACTGTCCAGTTGATTCCCGGGATGGCGGGACTGTCATATGTTGAGAGAATGGAGAGACTGGTCGGGGTGGACTCGATGGGCCGAAGAGCCTATATCTGTGCTGTAAACTGAACCTTCAGAGAAATCCCACGCTTTAGAAACAAGGAACTGCAGATGTTGGTTTACACAAAATAAAAGGCACAAAGTGCTGGAGTAATTTAGCGAGTCGTGCAGTATCTCTGGAGAACATAGACATGTGATGTTTTGGGTCGGGACCCTCCCTCTGACTGCTGAGAACGCAAAGCAAAGGATTATTATTAAAGAGGACACAAAAAGCTGGAGTAACATTGAAGATAGACACAGCAAGCTGGAGCAACTCAGCGGGACAGGCAACATCTCTGGAGAGAAGGAATGGGTGTGACCTTTCGGGTCGAGACCCTTCAGTCTGAAGAAGACCTGAGACCTGAGTTAGAAAGAGCTCCAGGGGCTTGTGGAATCAAGGGATATGGGGAGAAGGCAGGCACGGGTTATTGATTGGGGACGATCAGCCATGATCGCAATGAATGGTGGTGCTGGCTCGAATGACCTATTTCTATGTTTCACACCACCCATCCATTCTCTCCAGAGATGCTGCCTGTGCTGCTGAGTTACTCCAGCGTTTTGTGTTTATCTTCGGTTCGAACCAGCGTCTGCAGTTTCTTCCTGATTGAAGAAGGACACAAAGTGCTGGAGCAACTCAGCGGGTCAGGCAGCATCTCTGGAGAAGAGGAATGGCTGACATGTTGGTTCAGCACCCCAATAACATCAGCTAACAATCCCACAAACCAAAACTTGGCCGGTCCTGTCCCTTCACGCCCCTAGAAGGGTCTTAATCCCCCCAGAAGGAACCGAGGAAGGGTCCCGACATGAAACGTCACCTATATATGTTTTCCAGAGATGCCGCCTGACTTGCTGAGGTACTCCAGCATTTTTTGTGTCTCTTTTTCATTGCTTTAGAGTTCGCCAAACCAAACTCAAACTGAAATGCAGAGATGCGGGTCACTGGATTGACTTGTGTAATATGCTTTGGTGGCCTATGTCAGAGTTTTGTTTCTGAATGCACACTAACACTATCCTACACACACAAGGGGCAATTTCCAATTTATCCAAGCCAAATAACCTTCAAACCTGTACGTCATTCGAATGTGGGAGGAAACCGGAGCTCCCGGAGAAAACTTTTAGGGAGGGTACACAAAATGCTGGAGAAACTCAGCGGGTGCAGCAGCATCTATGGAACGATGGAGAAAGGCAACGTTTCGGGCCGAAACCCTTATTCAGGTTTCGCCACGAAACCCTTCTTCAGGATTCGGCCCGAAACGTTACCTATCTCCTTCGCTCCATAGATGCTGCTGCACCCGCTGAGTTTCTCCAGCATTTTGTGGACCCTCGATTTTCCAGCATCTGCAGTTCCCTCTTTAAAACTTTCAGGGAGAACGTGCAAGCACCGTGCAGACAGCGCCCTCGGTCAGGATCGAACCCGGGCCTCTGGCGCTGTCGGGCAGCAGCTCTGGCGCCGCACCACCGTGCCGTTAAGGGGAGTAACGATTTTAAGGCAGAGGGAGACGGATTCTTGATGAGTGCGGGAGTCGGAGGTTATAGGAAAAAGGCGGGAGAATGTGGGTGAGAAGGGAGAGATCGATCAGCCATGATTGAATGGAGGAGTTGACTCGATGGGCCGAATGGCCTAATTCTGCTCCTATTTCCTGATGACATTCAGTGCAAGATGAAGTCAGAAATGCTGCTGATGGATTAAGAATTTTAAAGGGTGGAGCGATCGGAATGCATGATTGCAGATCCACTTCTGGTAACAGCAGGCAGGGTCGCCAGGTTTGGGCGTTGTACGCTAGCTACAGATGACAGAAGCAGATTGAGGAACAAAACCTGCATGTCGGCAGGAAGTGTTACCTGGCCGCTGGGAGAGGACGTTTAGGGAAATAATGCAGATCATAAAGTGATGAGAGCTGAATTAGGCCATTTATCCCCATCAAGTCCACCCCGCCATTCAATCCTGGCTGATCTATCTCTCTCTCTCAACCCCCAATCTCCTGCCTTCTCTCCATAACCCCTGACACCCGTACGAATCGAGAATCTGTTTCTGCCTTCAACATATCCACTGGCTTGTCCTCCACAGCTGTCTGTGGCAAAGAATTCCACAGATTCACCACCTTCTGACTGAAGAAATTCCTCTCCATCCAGGCCTTTCACTTTGTGGCAAGTTTCAATGCGGCTCCCCCCCCCCCCCCCCCCCCCCCCATCATTCTAAACTCCAGCGAATACAAGCCCCAGTGCCGTCAAACGCTCATCACATGTTAACCCACTCATTCATGGGATGCTGCTTTAAAGCGAAGATAAACACAAAAGCTGGTGGATGCTTGGGTTACTTAAAGATCAATATTCATACCACTGGGGTGGAAGCTGCCCAAGCGGAATATCAGGTGCTGTTCCTCCAATTTGTGTTTGACCTCACTCTGACAGTGGAGGAGGCCCAGGACAGAGGACAGTGTGGGAATGGGAGGGGGAGTTAAAGTGCTGAGCCACCTGCAATTGGAGAAGTCAATGTTCATATCGCTGGGGTGTAAGCTGCCCAAGCGAAATATGAGGCTGCTCCTCCAATTTGCAGTGGGACTCACTCTGGTCAAGGAGGAGGCCCAGGACAGAAAGGTCAGATTCGGAATGGGAAGGAGAGTTGAAATGCTGAGCCACTGGGAGATCAGGTTGGCGAATGCGTCACCTACTCCTTCGCTCCATAGATGCTGCTTCACCCGCTGAGTTTCTCCAGCATTTTTGTCTACCTTCGGTCTTTCCAGCATTTCCATTATTTCTTAAACGTGGCAATAATAGAGACCGCTGTTAAAAGTTGCTGAGAGTCTATCTCCAACTCTGCTCTAGGCTTTTCCTCACAGCAGTTTGCTACGAAGCCATAATGAAGTGATGGACACGGAAGTGCAAAGGGCGGCAGTGTGGAGCAGTGGCAGAGTTGCTGCCTTACAGCGCTTGCAGTGCCGGAGACCCGTGGTCAGGATGGAACCCGGGTCTCTGGCGCCGTGAGGCATCAACTCTACCGCTGTGCCACCGTGTCGCAGGATTATACAGTGTAATAATAATAACATGAGGCAGTTTATAAAATTGCTTTCCAGAATTTGATACAGGCTTTGACAGATTCTTCCTTAGTACAAGTGTCAGGGGTTATGGGGAGAATGGGGTTGGGAGGGAAAGATAGATCGGCCATGATTGAAGGGGGGAGTAGACTTGATGGGCCGAATGGCTTAATCCTGGTTCTACAATTTATGAAAGAAAGGAATACGCTCACATTTTCTTTTGAAAATCAGTACTTTATTGAGATGCAGCAGCAGATGAACAGAGTAATGGTACAAACTCCAAGTTATATGATTATTATTTTTATCCAAATTATTAAAAGTTTGCAAATATCAAGCACACATAATCAAATATCAAGTACAAATATCAAGTCCCACATAAGCGATTAGTATATAAACTTAAAGGTCCCACATAAGCGATTAGTATATAAACTTAAAGGTCCCACATAAGCGATTAGTATATAAACTTAAAGCATATGGCATTGGGGGTTCAGTATTGATGTGGATAGAGAACTGGCTGGCAAACAGGAAGCAAAGAGTAGGAGTTAACGGGTCGTTTTCACAATGGCAGGCAGTGACTAGTGGGGTACCGCAAGGCTCAGTGCTGGGACCCCAGCTATTTACAATATACATAAATGATCTGGATGAGGGAATTGAAGGCAATATCTCCAAGTTTGCGGATGACACTAAGCTGGGGGGCAGTGTTGGCTGTGAGGAGGATGCTAGGAGAATGCAAGGTGACTTGGATAGGCTGGGTGAGTGGGCAAATGTTTGGCAGATGCAGTATAATGTGGATAAATGTGAGGTTATCCACTTTGGTGGCAAAAATAGGAAAACCGACTACTATCTAAATGGTGGCCGATTAGGAAAAGGGGAGATGCAGCGCGACCTGGGTGTCATGGTACACCAGTCATTGAAAGTAGGCATGCAGGTACAACAGGCAGTGAAGAAAGCCAATGGTATGTTAGCTTTCATAGCAAAAGGATTTGAGTATAGGAGCAGGGAGGTTCTACTTCAGTTGTATAGGGTCTTGGTGAGGCCACACCTGGAGTATTGCGTACAGTTCTGGTCTCCAAATCTGAGGAAGGACATTATTGCCATAGAGGGAGTGCAGCGAAGGTTCACCAGACTGATTCCTGGGATGTCAGGACTGTCTTATGAACAAAGACTGCATAGACTCGGTTTATACTCTCTAGAATTTAGGAGATTGAGAGGGGATCTTATAGAAACTTACAAGATTCTTAACGGGTTGGACAGGCTAGATGCAGGAAGATTGTTCCCGATGTTGGGGACGTCCAGGACAAGGGGTCACAGCTTAAGGATAAGGGGGAAATCCTTTAGGACCGAGATGAGAAGGACTTTTTTCACACAGAGAGTGGTGGGTCTCTGGAATTCTCTGCCACAGAGGGTAGTTGAGGCCAGTTCATTGGATATATTTAAGAGGGAGTTAGATGTGGCCCTTGTGGCTAAGGGGATCAGAGGGTATGGAGAGAAGGCAGGTACGGGATACTGAGTTGGATGATCAGCCATGATCATATTGAATGGCGGTGCAGGCTCGAAGGGCCGAATGGCCTATTCCTGCACCTAATTTCTATGTTTCTATGTTTCTAAGCATGCTCCTGTTAGACAATAGGTGCAGGAGTTGGCCATTCAGCTCTTTGAGCCAGCACCACCATTCAATGTGATAATCGCTGATCATCCCCAATCAGTACGCCATTCCTGCCTTCTCTCCATATCCCCTGACTCTACTATCTTTAGGAGCCCTATCCAGCTCTCTCTTGAAAGTATTACCATTGCCTTGGTCAACTTGAAGGAGGTTGTCCATGTGCTGCCATCATAATATGCTTGTCTAGCCCCCTGAGATAAACACGATGTCATAAGGTCATGCAGTAGGTGATAGGAGCAGAACTAGGCCATTCAGCCCATCAAGTCTACTCCACCATTCAATCATGGCTGATCTCTCTCTCCCTCCTAACCCAATTCTCCTGCCTTCTCCCCATAACCCCTGACACCCGCCCTAATCAAGAATCTATCTATCTCTGCGGTAAAAATATCAATTCACTTGACCTCCACAGCCTTCTGTTGGAGATACTGAAGCTGTATATATATATGTAACCAGCTCCAAAACATAATTCAAATCAATAACAAACAAAAAAGTAAATTGGAAGATTGAGGAATTACAGAACCCATAGAACTAACCACCATCGATGAACTAATCCTGAACCTGGATGAGGGTTACTGATTTTGGAATGAAAAGGATTTGTATATGTTAGATTAAGTTGCTCATCTCTTGGAAATCAAGTGTTAAGACTCATTATCCCTGATCTTCAGAAAAAAAGCACCCAGAGGATTGCACTGTGTGTTGTTATTATGCACTTGCTTCACATAAATATTGCAAACCAGACTGAGACCAGAGCAGGGAACAGCAGAAGAGATAATTTAACTTGGTCACTCGCGTTGCAGAGGTCGGTAGTACAACAGCTGGCAGAGACTGCGACTCCTGCGATATTTTGCTGGACATTACATTCACCATGGGGAGCACATCCAGCGCTGTAAGCCTTTACACCAGCTGGAAAAACAGAATGGTCAGATAAATAATTTCTACGTTCATAGTTCATGTACCATCTTAGAGTGTTACAGTGTGGAAACAGGCCCATCAGTCCAACTTGCCCATATCAGCCAACATGTCCCAGCTACACTAGTCCCACCTGCCTGTGCTTGATCCATATCCCCCAAACCTGTCTGATCCATGTACCTGTCTAACTGTTTGTTAAACGTTGCGATAGTTCCTGCCTCAACTACCTCCTCTGGCAGCTTGTACTATACATCCACCACCCTTTGTGTGAATGCCACTGAGTTTTCACATTTCTATGAGTAAATCAGCTATTTATTCACAGAATCGGACATCTTAACATCTTAACATCTTAACATCTTTACGAGGATGTTGCCAGCACTAGAGGGTGTGAGCTATAGGGAGAGGTTGAGCAGGCTGGGTCTCTATTCCTTGGAGCGCAGGAGGATGAGGGGTGATCCTATAGAGGTGTATCACATCATGAGAGGAATAGATCGAATCTCTTGCCCAGAGTAGGGGAACCGAGGTCCAGAGGACATAGGTTTAAGGTGAAGGGGAAAGGATTTAATAGGAATCTGAGGGGTAACCTTTTCACACAAAGATGGTGGGTGGGTGTTTCCGCGCTGTATCTCTAAACTAGAGACGTGCATCTCAAATTCATTCGTACTTACCAGCCTCTGCAACCACAAGGAAGCATTGCCCCCCAGGGCAGTTAACAGAATCACCCACGCATTTTTCCGTTGATCCTAAGCAGGAGAAACACCGCAAAGAGTTTCCTGTGCATTGAGAACAAAACAGAGGAGGTTGTGTGAGAGACACCTGCAGCTCGTTCTGCCGCTGCTCTGAAAACGAGCAACTCCTTTCAATAAACATAGAACAATACCGACACAAAATACTGGAGTGACTCAACGGGTCAGGCAGCCGCTCTGGAGAAGAGGTACGGGTGATGTTTTGGTCGAGACCCTCCCAAATCCCAACTGGTTTACTCTCGATATCACTGTCTATCTCTCTCACTTCCCTTCCCCCTGACTCTCAGTCTGAATAAGGATCTCGACCCGAAACGTCACCCATTCGGTTTCTCCAGAGATGCTGCCTGTCCCGCTGAGTTACCCCAGCAGTTTGTGCCCATTTTTGGTGTAAACCAACATCTGCAGTTCCTTCCTACACATCGGTGCTGTGGAGACCTCAGATGTTTAAACAGGCCCTTCGGCCCACAGGGTCCGCGTGGACCAGTGATCACCCCGTACACTAACACTATCCTACACACTGCCAAAGTAGTATCTAAAGTACCTACACAAGTATAGTTTTGCCCTTTTGCACAATTATTGTTTGTTTCATGTGTACATGTGTGTGTGTGTGTGTGTGTGTGTGTGTGTGCGTGCTTGTGTGTGTGTTATTATGTGTGTGTGGCAAGGAACTGCAGATGCTGGTTTACACCGAATTTGTCATAAAATGCTGTAGTAACTCAGCGGGACAGGCAGCATCTCTGGAGAGAAGGAAGAAGGGTCTCGACCTGAAACGTCACCATTCCTTCTATCTCGGACATATAACAATAAAACACTCTGGACTTGACAATAACTAACTCCATATTCAGTAACAAACTCTCTACACGTGAACGAACACACACCTTAATGTTTAACCAAGAATTGCAATCCCACTTGAGAATCTAAAATGCTTTTCCACATTTAAACTCGAGGACAACAAAATAGTTATATTTCCTTACCCGGAGAGGCACTGAGGATGAGGCCAGCTACCAGGACCACAAGGCAATTCATCTTTGGATTTGAACAGCTGAGCTTCGAAAGCAAGAGAGAGAACAGGAAAAACTTCAAACAGAAGTCTTCAAATTCCCTGAAATCTGTAGAAGGATCCCAACAGGAAACGTCACCTGTCCGTGTTCTCCAGTGATGCTGCCCGACTCACCGAGTTACGCCAGCACCCTGAGCCTTTATTGAAAATCCCTTGTGATTTTGACTATGGGATGGTCTTCCGGAGGTAGGGGGAGGAGGCAAGGAAAAGACCCAATTACTGATGCACCCGGCAGTTTGTAATTGGGTGAACAACCTCCTCATGTTGTGTAACAGTCTTCGTCAAGGTCGACTGCCTCGCGGAGACGTGATGTTTCATGAAAAACTAATTGGAAATCGGAATTGAAACTGAAAGCAGCAAAAAGACTATTCGCGTGGTTAGGGCAAAAAGACACAAAGTGCTGGAGTAAAAGGCCTGTCCCACTTACGCGACCTTTACAGGCGACTGCTGGCATCCATGATAGTCCTGTTTACAAGTTAGAATCTTCTCCTGAATCCTTACAATAGTGGGGTTTAATCACTTCATCCCTCACAGTCAGCTGGTGGAAAATGGTGAAAGTTCACAACATAGGAGACCTCTCACTACCACACAGCCTGTATGGTCGTGAGAGATCTCCTATGGCCATGAGAGGTGTCCAACGAGTTGTAGCGTCTTTCTGGTCGCCGCTGAATTTTCAACATGTTAAACATTTCGGCGACCTATCACGGGTGCCGGCAGTCGCATGTGAAGGTCGCGTAAATGGGACAGGCCTTAACTCAGCGAGTCAGGCAGCATCTCTGGAGAACGTGGACAGATGACTCCAGCACTTGGTGGAGTCTGAAAAAGAGTCCCGAGCTGAATTGTTAATCTGCGTTCTCCAGAGATGCTGCCTCACCCACTGAGTTACTTCAGCACTTTGTACCTATCTACCTTCTCCTGAGATGTTGCCTGACCTGCTGAGTTACCCACTACTTTGTACCTATCCATGTTCTCCAGAGATGCTGCACAGATGGAATTCCTTCTTCTTCTTTCGTGTGGCGAGCACAGCCTAAAGTTGTCGGACAACTTGTTCTATTTGATCTTCCGCTTGTGCACGTCGAGTTGATTGCATTAGTCGAAACAGGGCAGACCACGTGAAGGTTGTAATCTTCCACCCCAGAAGGAAGTTTAATAACGACCCATTAAAATCCACCCTTTGGCTGATTCTGGGCTGTATATGTGTGTGTGCGTGCGTATGCATGTGTGTGTGTGTGTGTGTGCGCGTACGTGCGTGTGTGCGTATGTGTGTGTGCGTGTGCGTGTGTGTGTGTGTGTGTGTGTGTGTGCATGTGTGTGGCAAGGAACTGCAGATGCTGGTTTACACCGAAGATAGAAATAAAATGCTGGAGTAACTCAGCGGGACAGGCAGCATCTCAGGAGAGAAGGAAGAAGGGTCTCGACCTGAAACGTCACCATTCCTTCTATCTGGGACATATAACAATAAAACACTCTGGACTTGACAATGACCAACTCCATATTCAGTAACAAAATCTCTACGCGTGAACGAACACCAGCTTAATGTTTAACCAAGAATTCCAATCCCACTTGAGAATCTAAAATGCCTTTCCACAGTTAAACAAGAGGACAACAAAATAATTATATTTCATCACCTGGAGAGGCACTGAGAATGAGACCAGCTACCTGGACCACAAGGGCTGACCTGATCTGACGGCCCACTCGTTAGCTTACTGTGTGCCCGATCCTAACGCAGAACCTCCACAAAACCTTTGGGCTTTGGGCAACACCTGCACCAAGAGCCTCTACTAACAAGGGCTGGTGAACTGTGCCGGTCAACGTGCACTGGGTGAGATGGCTGGGGGAAACGCACCGCAACCACCGCAAACATGGACCAGCACAGACCCTCCACTCAATCTATCCAATACTATAGGGCTGGCATTTCACAGTTAAATGTCTTATATCAGATTGGCAGCTCCTTCACAGGGCCAACCCTGTACTCAGTTTTCCTCGGAGATGATTCTTTGCCTTAACGGTACATTCACACCACCTGTAGGTAACGCACCAGCCCACATCACACTGATACAGTCACTGCCTGCCTCAGATTCAATATATTTTTACACATAAATTATGAATAAAGATCAGAAATGTTTATACCCCTCCCCCCTCCCTCCCAACTCTTCCACATCTCTCCCCCTCCCTCCACACTTTCTCCCCTCCCTCCCCTACCTCATCTCCCTCCTCCCCATCCCTCCCCCACACCTCTCTCACCCTTCCCCATCCCTCTCTCCTCCCTCACCCCATCTCCTCCCCCTCTCCATCTCCCTCTCCTCACCCCTCTCCCTCTCCTCCTCCTCCCACCCCATCCCTCTCTCCCACACCCCCCTTCCCTCTCCCCTACCCACTCTTCCCCCTCCCTCCACACTCTTCCCCCTCTCTCCCCACCCCATCACCCCCTCCCCTCCCTCCCCCCTCCCCCACACCTCTCTCCCCCTCCCCTCTCTCCTCCCCTCCCCCACACCTCTTTCCTCCCCCTCTCCATCTCACCGCTCTCCCTCTCCCCCTCCTCCTCCCACCCTCATCCCTCTCTCCCCCACCCCCTTCCATCTCTCCCCGACCCCTTTTTCCCTACCCCTCTCCCTCTTCCACCACTCCCCCCTAACTCCCTCCCCACTCTTCCCTCTCTCTCCCCTACCCCTCCCCTACCCCTCCCCTAACCCTCCCTCCCCACTCTTCCACATCTCTCCCCCCTTCCCACACCCCTGTCCCTCCCCACCTCTCTCCCTCCCCCTCCCTCCCTATCTCCCCCCTCCCTCTCTCCCACTTCCACCACTCCCCCCTACACCTCTCCCGCTCCCTCCCCACTCTTCCACTTCTCTCCCCCCATCCCCCACCCCTCTCCATCTCCCTCCCCACCCCTCTCTACCCCCTCCTCCTCTCCCTCCCCACTCTTACCCTTCTCTAAACTCTCCCCCTCCCTCCCTATCTCCCCCCCTCCCTCTCCCCTACCCCTCTCCCTACCCCTCTCCACACTCTCCCCCCTCTCATCCCTCCTCCCCCCTCTCCCATTCTCCCACCCCTCTCTCCCCCTCCCCCACCCTCTCTCACCCCCTCCCCACCTTCCTCTCTCTCACCCCCCTCCATCTCCCTCTCTCCTCACCCCTCCCTCCTCCCCTCCCACCCCCTCTCCCCTCCTCCCCTCCCACCCCCTCTCCCCTCCTCCCCCACCCCTCTTCACGTCCCCCTCCCCCCCAACACCTCCCCTCTCTCATGAACCACCCGCTCACTCCCCACTCTTCCCCTCTCCCTCCCCACCTCTCTCCCTGCCCTTAATCTCTCTCTCCCCTTCCACTCTCTCCCTCTTCTCTCTCTCCCCCCCACTCTCTCTCCACCTCTCCCCTCCCCCTCTTCCTCCCCCTCTTCCTCCCCCTGCCACCTCTCCCTTTCCCCCCCTCTTCTCCACCACCCCTCTGCTCTCACCTCCCCCTCTTCCCCTCCTCCCTCCCCTTCCCCCACCCCTCTCTACCCCCCTCACCCCCTCCTCCTCTCTCCCCCACCCCCCTTCCTTCTCTCCCGCTGCCCCTTCCCTCTCTCCCCCTGCCACCTTCCCCCTACCCCTGTCCCTCTTCCACCACTCCCCCTACCCCCCCCACTCTTCCACCTCCCCCTACCCCCCCCCCACTCTTCCCCTACCCCTCTGTCCCTCTTCCACCACTCCCCCTACCCCCCCACTCTTCCACCTCCCCTACCCCCCCCACTCTTCCCCTACCCCTCTGTCCCTCTTCCACCACTCCCCCTACCCCCCCACTCTTCCACCTCCCCTACCCCCCCCACTCTTCCCCTACCCCTCTGTCCCTCTTCCACCACTCCCCCTACCCCCCCACTCTTCCACCTCCCCTACCCCCCCACTCTTCCCCTACGCCTCTGTCCCTCTTCCACCACTCCCCCTACCCACCCCACTCTCCCAGCACCCCTTTTTCCCTACCCTTCTCTCCCTCTTCCACCTCTCCCCCACCCCTCACTCTCTCCAACTTCCACCACTCCCCCTACCCCTCTCCCTCTCCCTCCCCACCCTCCCACTTCTCTCTCCCTTCCCCCACCCCTCTCCCACCCCACCTCTCTCCCCCTCCCTCCCTCTCCCCCACCCCTTTCCCCTACTCCTCTCTCCCTCTTCCACCTCTCCCCCACCCCTTTCACCCTCTCTCTCCCACTTCCACCACACCTCTCACCCACCCTCCCCACTTCAACTTCTCTCTCCCCATCCCCCACCTCTCCCCCTCCCTCCCCCACCCATATCTCCCCTCCTCCCTTCCCTCCCTCCCCACTTCCCCCTCTCTCCTCTTTCCCCCTCCCTAACCACTCTTCCCCCTCCCTCTACCACTCCCCCTCCCTCCACACTCTTCCCTCTCTCTCCCCTACCCCTCTCCCTACCGCTCTCCCCTTCCCCTCCTCCCTCTCTCCTCCCCCACCCCTCTCTCAACCCCTCCCTGAACCATCTCCCTCTCTCCTCACCCCTCCCAACCCTCTTCACATCCATCTCCCCCCACCCCCTTTCCCTCGCTCTTGCACCACTCCCTGCTACCCCTCTCCCCCTCACTCCCCATTCTACCCCTCTCCCTCCCCTCCCCACCTCTCACCCTCCCCTTTCTCTCTCTCTTCCCCTCCTCTCTCTCCGCACCTCTCTCCCTCTCCTTTCTCTCTCTCTCTCTCTCCCTCCCCCTCCACTCTCTCTCCACCTCTCCCCTACCCCTCTTTCTCTCTCTCTCCTCTCCCCTCCACCTCCCTTTCCTCCCCTCTTCTCCATAACCCCTCTCCTCTCACCTTCCCCTCTCCTCTTCCCCTTCCACCCCTCTCTACCCCCCGCACCCACCCTCAGGGACATGCTGCCCGGCCCCCGCCCCCCGCAACCGCACGTTGGGGGAACAGACCCTACGGGTCTGCACTTGGTCTAGTAATCTTATAATTTTCAAGATCCCCTCTCATCTTTCTAAACTGCAGAGCGTACAAGCCCAGCCTGCTCCATTCTCTCAGCATATGACAGTCCCACCATCCCGGGAATTAACATACGCTGCACTTCCTCAATAGCAAGAATGTCCTTCCTCAAATTAGGCGGATGTCATCCTCAAACTGATACATGTCAACTGTCGGAGGCCAGAACCTTGTCAGTGAACATTGACCTGGCTGTTCACAGTGGTCAGTTGTCCAGCTGGTGTTCTTCCCGTTAACAAGAGCTCACAAACCCGTCTTTCCATCGACCAGATGCCTGTGTACTTTAAATGTATACTTTAAATAAAACTATTTTACTTCAGCTGTTTGGTCCCGCTACAATGGTGATCCCAACGGTCTGAATGTTTTCGGATTGGCCGTTATGGAGGCAGCTGATAAACCCCACGCCAACCCGGCCCCGCTAAACGCAGGCTCACTAAAGCTGCCCGTTTTCTGGGAGTCACAGCCTCAAGTATGGTTCCAGCACATCGAGGCCCAGTTTCAGGTTCGACTCATTACCGCCAGATATTTTAACGTGGTCGGTTTCTACCAGCAGGGAGTCGACCCGTAGAAAATCGGCGCCTAACAACGGTTGGGAGACATTGGCGATGGTGAAATACCGTTTTGCCGTAATTCAGGACATCACAGACATGCATGCACGCAGACAAGATGAGTGTTTTAGTAATATACTAGAAAGTGGGGTTTTGAAAACGGATAAATATCTGGTGGTAATGAGTCAAATCTGAAACTGGGCCACGATGAGCTGGAACCATACTTGAGGCTGTGACGCCCAGAAAACGTGCAGCTTTAGTGAGACTGCGTTTTGCTGGGCCGTGTTTTGAAAAGTTTAAAATGTCAATATCTTGTAAAATATAACATCAATCTGAACGACACTTGACACAGGACAATGGCGAGTAAGGTGGTATTTTAGTGCTATTGTGCACTGTTTTGGTGTCGTTCAGATCATGACAAGCTGGCAAACAAACAAACACGCTCACTCACAGACAAGATGCGATTTGCTATTTTTACCAAACCGATTAACCTACAAACCAGGACGTCTTTGGAGTGTGGCAGGAAACCACAGCACCTGGAGAACACCCACAGACACACAGGGAGAAGGTGCAAACTCCGTACAGACGACACCCGTGGTCAGGATGGAACCCGGGTCTCTGGCGCCACGAGGCATCAACAAAGGAACATCACCATTCCTTCTATCTGGGACATATAACAATAAAACACTCTGGACTTGACAATGACCAACTCCATATTCAGTAACAAAATTTCTACGCGTGAACGAACACCAGCTTAATGTTTAACCAAGAATTCCAATCCCACTTGAGAATCTAAAATGCCTTTCCACAGTTAAACAAGAGGACAACAAAATAATTATATTTCATCACCTGGAGAGGCACTGAGAATGAGACCAGCTACCAGGACCACAAGGGCTGATCTGATCTGACGGCCCACTCGCTAGCTTACTGTGTGCCCGATCCTAACGCAGAACCTCCACAAAACCTTTGGGCTTTGGGCAACACCTGCACCAAGAGCCTCTACTAACAAGGGCTGGTGAACTGTGCCGGTCAACGTGCACTGGGTGAGATGGCTGGGGGAAACGCACCGCAACCACCGCAAACATGGAACACCACAGACCCTCCACTCAATCTATCCAATACTATAGGGCTGGCATTTCACAGTTAAATGTCTTATATCAGATTGGCAGCTCCTTCACAGGGCCAACCCTGTACTCAGTTTTCCTCGGAGATGATTCTTTGCCTTAACGCTACATTCACACCACCTGTAGGTAACGCACCAGCCCACATCACACTGATACAGTCACTGCCTGCCTCAGATTCAATATATTTTTACACATAAATTATGAATAAAGATAAGAAATGTTTATACCCCTCCCCCCTCCCTCCCAACTCTTCCACATCTCTCCCCCTCCCTCCACACTTTCCCCCCTCCCTCCCCTAACTCATCTCCCTCCTCCCCATCCCTCCCCCACACCTCTCTCACCCTTCCCCATCCCTCTCTCCTCCCTCACCGCATCTCCTCCCCCTCTCCATCTCCCTCTCCTCCCCCTCCCACCCCATCCCTCTCTCCCACACCCCCCTTCCCTCTCCCCTACCCACTCTTCCCCCTCCCTCCACACTCTTCCCCCTCTCTCCCCACCCCATCACCCCCTCCCCTCCCCCACACCTCTCTCCCCCTCCCCTCTCTCCTCCCCTCCCCCACACCTCTTTCCTCCCCCTCTCCCTCTCCCTCTCCCCCTCCTCCTCCCACCCTCATCCCTCTCTCCCCCACCCCTTCCCTCTCTCCCCCACCCCCTTCCATCTCTCCCCGACCCCTTTTTCCCTACCCCTCTCCCTCTTCCACCACTCCCCCCTAACTCCCTCTCCACTCTTCCCTCTCTCTCCCCTACCCCTCCCTCCCCAGTCTTCCACATCTCTCCCCCCTTCCCACACCCCTGTCCCTCCCCACCTCTCTCCCCCCTCCCTCTCTCCCACTTCCACCACTCCCCCCTGCACCTCTCCCGCTCCCTCCCCACTCTTCGGAGTGGAGTGGCGGCGCTGCCTGGCAGCTGCGGCTCACCTGCAGTCCGTCTGTCTTTATTTTATTTTTGTCCTCGTCCCTGTTTTTGGTGTTTATTTTTGGTTTGTCGGGTTGTGTATGTGTGGGTGGGGGGGGGAGAAACGGGGTTTTAGTCTCTCCCTTCGGGGGGGATGCGACTTTTCCTGTCGTGTCCCCCGACACAGTCTCCGTCTGTGCTGAGGCCCTGGTAACGGCCTTCCAGCTTCCAGCGGCACGGCCTTCAGAGCTTCAGCGGCGACCTGGGCTTCGGGAGCTCCAGCGGCGGCCTGGCTCCCTCTGAGCTGCGGTGCTCCAGCGGCGGCTTGGCTCCCTCTGAGCTGCGGTGCTCCAGCGGCGGCTTGGATGTCGGGGGCTGCGGTGCTCCAGCGGCAGCTTGGGTTTCGGGAGCTGCGGTGCTCCAGCGGCAGCTTGGCTCCCTCTGAGCTGCGGTGCTCCAGCGGCGGCTTGGGTTTCGGGAGCTGCGGTGCTCCAGCGGCAGCTTGGCTCCCTCTGAGCTGCGGTGCTCCAGCGGCGGCTTGGGTGTCGGGAGCTGCGGTGCTCCAGCGGTGCTCCAGCGGCGGGCCCTGTGGCGGTGTTCCGGCGCTAGCGGTGGCGGCGGCCTGGACCCCCTCAGCGCAGAGGGAGAATAAGGAGGGGAGAAAATGACTGAGACCCTAAGACTTTTGCCTTCCACCACAGTGAGGAGGTGTTTGGTGAACTCACTGTGGTGGATGTTAATTTTGTGTTTATTGTATGGTATTGTATTGTTGTTTTTTTTATATATGTATGACTGCAGGCACGAAATTTCGTTCAGACCGAAAGGTCTGAATGACAATAAAAGGTATTAAATTCCACTTCTCTCCCCCCATCCCCCACCCCTCTCCATCTCCCTCCCAACCCCTCTCTACCCCCTCCTCCTCTCCCTCCCCACTCTTACCCTTCTCTAAACTCTCCCCCTCCCTCCCTATCTCCCCCCTCCCTCTCCCCTACCCCTCTCCCTACCCCTCTCCACACTCTCCCCCCTCTCATCCCTCCCCCACCCCTCTCTCACCCCCTCCCCAAACCCTCTCCACCCCCTCCCCACCTTCCTCTCTCTCACCCCCCTCCATCTCCCTCTCTCCCACCCCCCCTCCTCCCCTCCCACCCCCTCCTCCCCCACCCCTCTTCACGTCCCCCTCCCCCACAACACCTCCCCTCTTTCATGCACCACCCGCTCACTCCCCACTCTTCCCCTCTCCCTCCCCACCTCTCTCCCTGCCCTTTATCTCTCTCTCCCCTTCCACTCTCTCCCTCTCCTCTCTGTCCCCCTCCACTCTCTCCTCTCTCTCCACGTCTCCCCTCCCCCTCTTCCTCCCCCTCTCCTCTCCCCACCACCTCTCCTTTCCCCCCTCTTCTCCACCACCCCTCTGCTCTCACCTCCCCCTCTTCCCCTCCTCCCTCCCTTCCCCCACCCCTCTCTACCCCCTCACCCCCTCCTCCTCTCTCCCCCACCCCCCTTCCTTCTCTCCCCCTGCCCCTTCCCTCTCTCCCCTGACCCCTTCCCCCTACCCGTCCCTCTTCCACCACTCCCTTCCAACCCTTCCCCTACCCCTCTGTCCCTCTTCCACCACTCCCCCTACCCACCCCACTCTCCAGCACCCCGTTTTCCCTACCCTTCTCTCCCTCTTCCACCTCTCCCCCACCCCACTCTCTCCAACTTCCACCACTCCCCCTACCCCTCTCCCTCTCCCTCCCCACCCTCCCACTTCTCTCTCCCTTCCCCACCCCACCTCTCTCCCCCTCCCTCCCTATCTCCCCCACTCCTTTCCCCTACTCCTCTCTCCCTCTTCCACCTCTCCCCCACCCTTCACCCTCTCTCTCCCACTTCCACCACACCTCTCACCCACCCTCCCACTTCAACTTCTCTCTCCCATCCCCCACCTCTCCCCCTCCCTCCCCCACCCCTATCTCCCCTCCTCCCTTCTCTCCCTCCCCACTTCCCCCTCTCCTCTTTCCCCCTCCCTACCCACTCTTCCCCCTCCCTCTACCACTCCCCCTCCCTCCACACTCTTCCCTCTCTCTCCCCTACCCCTCTCCCTACCGCTTTCCACTTCCCCTCCTCCCTCTCTCCTGCTCCCCCACCCCGCTCTCAACCCCTCCCTGAACCATCTCCCTCTCTCCTCACGCCCTCCCAACCCTCTTCACATCCATCTCCCCCCCACCCCCTTTCTCTTGCACCACTCCCTGCTACCCCTCTCCCCCATCACTCCCCACTCTACCCCTCTCCCTCCCCTCCCCACCTCTCACCCTCCCCTTTCTCTCTCTCTTCCCCTGCTCTCTCTCCCCACCTCTCTCCCTCTCCTTTCTCTCTCTCTCTCTCCCTCCCCCTCCACTCTCTCTCCACCTCTCCCTACCCCTCTTTCTCTCTCTCTCCTCTCCCCTCAACCCTTTCCTCCCCTCTTCTCCATAACCCCTCTCCTCTCACCTTCCCCTCTCCTCTACCCTCCCCTTCCACCCCTCCCCTACCCCCTCACCCACCCTCAGGGACATGCTGCCCGGCCCACGCCCCCACAAACCGCACGTTGGGGGAACAAACCCTACGGGTCTGCACTTGGTCTAGTAATCTTATAATTTTCAAGATCCCCTCCAAACTGCAGAGCGTACAAGCCCAGCCTGCTCCATTCTCTCAGCATATGACAGTCCCACCATCCTGGGAATTAACCTACGCTGCACTTCCTCAATAGCAAGAATGTCCTTCCTCAAATTAGGCGGATGTCATCCTCAAACTGATACATGTCAACTGTCAGAAGCCAGAACCTTGTCAGTGAACATTGACCTGGCTGTTCACAGTGGTCAGTTGTCCAGCTGGTGTTCTTCCTGTTAACAAGAGCTCACAAACCCGTTTTTCTATCGACCAGATGCCTGTGTACTTTAAATGTATACTTTAAATAAAACTATTTTACTTCAGCTGTTTGGTCCCGCTACAATGGTGATCCCAACGGTCTGAATGTTTTCGGATTGGCCGTTATAGAGGCAGCCGATAAACCCCACGCCAACCCGGCCTCGCTAAACGCAGGCTCACAAAAGCTGCCCGTTTTCTGGGAGTCACAGCCTCAAGTATGGTTCCAGCACATCGAGGCCCAGTTTAAGGTTCGACTCATTACCGCCAGATATTTTAACGTGTCGGTGTCTACCAGCAGGGAGTGGGCACGTAGAAAATCGGCGCCTAACAACGGTTGGGAGACATTGGCGATGGTGAAATACCGTTTTGCCGTAATTCAGGACATCACAGACATGCATGCACGCAGACAAGATGAGTGTTTTAGTAATATACTAGAAAGTGGGGTTTTGAAAACGGATAAATATCTGGTGGTAATGAGTCGAATCTGAAACTGGGCCACGATGTGCTGGAACCATACTTGAGGCTGTGATGCCCAGAAAACGTGCAGCTTTAGTGAGACTGCGTTTTGCTGGGCCGGGGTTTTGAAAAGTTTAAAATGTCAATATCTTGTAAAATATAACATCAATCTGAACGACACTTGACACAGGACAATGGCGAGTAAGGTGGTATTTTAGTGCTATTGTGCACTGTTTTGGTGTCGTTCAGATCATGACAAGCTGGCAAACAAACAAACACGCTCACTCACAGACAAGATGCGATTTGCTATTTTTACCAAACCGATTAACCTACAAACCAGGACGTCTTTGGAGTGTGGCAGGAAATCACAGCACCTGGAGAAAACCAACAGAGTCACAGGGAGAAGGTGCAAACTCCGTACAGACGACACCCGTGGTCAGGATGGAACCCGGGTCTCTGGCGCCACGAGGCATCAACTCTACCGCTGCGCCACCGTGCCGCAAAATGATACAGTGTAGTAATAATAACATGTGAGACACTTCATATAATTGTTTTCCAGAATTTGATAGAGGCTTTGACAGATTCTTGATTAGTACATGTGTCAGGGGTAATGGGGAGAATGGGGTTGAGAGGGAAAGATAGCTCGGCCAAGATTGAAAGACGGAATAGTCTTGATGGGCCGAATGGCTTAATCCTGCTCCTGGAACTTATAAAAGAAAGAATTACGCTCACATTTTTTTTTGAAAATCAGCGCTTTATTTGAGATGCGGCAGCAGATGAACAGAGTAATGGTACAAGCTCCAAGTTCTATTATTATTATTATTATTATTATTATCCATATTATTAAATGATTGCAAATATCAAGCATGGTGGATGAGGGTTACTGATTTTGAAATGAAAACGATTTGCACATCTTTTAGATGGAGTAGCTCATCTCTTGGAAAT
Organism: Raja brachyura; assembly: GCA_963514005.1. The sequence goes on from OY740805.1 coordinate 37,160,652, forward strand.
CAAGTGTTAAGACTCATTATCCATGATCTTCAGACAAAAAGTACCCAGAATATTGCACTGTGCATTATTATTATGCACTTGCTTCACATAAATATTGCAAACCAGACTGAGACCAGAGTAGGGAACAGCAGAAGAGATAATTTAACTCGGTCACTCGCGTTACAGAGGTCAGTATTGCAGCATTTTTGAGAACCTAAGGCATCATCATACGCTGGCAGTTTATTACAAGCAGCAAGGCTCATACATCCAGCGTTGTAAATTGTGGCACCAGCTGGAAAAACAGAATGGACAGTTAAATAATTTCTGTGTTCACAGTTCATGTACCATTTTAGAGTGATACAGCGTTGAAACAGGCCCTTCGGCCCAGCTTGCCCACACCGGCCAACATGTCCCAGCTATACTAGTCTCACCTGCCTGCGTTAGGTCCAAGTCCCTCCAAACCTGACCCATCCATGTACCTGTCGAGCTGTTTCTTAAACGTTGCGATAGTCCAAGCCTCAACTACCTCCTCTAGGAGCTCTTTCTATACACCCACCACCCTTTGTGTGAATGCCACTGAGTTTTCACATTTCTATGAGTAGATCATCTATTTATTCAATAGACAATGGACAATAGATGCAGGAGTAGGCCATTTGGCCCTTCGAGCCAGTACCGCTATTCAATGTGATCATGGCTCATCATCCCCAATCAGTAACCCGTTCCTGCCTTCTCCCCATATCCCCTGACTCCGCGATCTTTAAGAGCCCTATCTAGCTCTCTCTTGATAGTCACAGAATCGCACAGTCTTAACTTCCTTACTAGCATGTTGCCAGGACTAGAGGGTGTGAGCTATCGGGGGAGGTTGAGCAGGCTGGGTCTCTATTCCTTGGAGCGCAGGAGGATGAGGAGTGATCCTGTAGAGGTGTATCACATCATGAGAGATATAAATCGGGTAAATGCACAGAATCTCTTGCCCAGAGTAGGTGAATTGAGAGGTTTAAAGTGAAGGGGAAAAGATTTAATTGTAATCTGAGGGGTAACGTTTTCACACAAAGGGTGGTGGGGGTATGTTTCCGCGCAGTATCTCTAAACTAGAGGTCTGCATCTCAAATTGGTTTTTACTTACCAGTCTTCCAAATCCCAAGGTGGCATTGATCCTCCACAGTGCATTTAACCTTTTTACCTTCGCATCTATCTGATGTTGAATTGCAGGTGTAACACTCCAAACAGTTACCTGTACATTGAGAACAAAACAGGGGAGGTTGTGTGAGAGACACCTGCAGCTTGTTCTGCCGCTGCTCTGAAAACGAGTAACTCCTATCAATAATTATAGAACAGTACCGACACAAAATGCTGGAGTAGCTCAACGGGTCAGGCAGCCTCTCTGGAGAAGAGTGTAGGTGATGTTTTGGTCGAGACCCTCGCCCACCCAAGTGGTTGTACTGGCTTGAAAGTCATGTAATTGAGTCTCATTGAATGTAACTCGTTCTCTCCCAGCTCACAGCTAACAATGACTGGTTTCCTCTATCAACTTAACTTTTTTGCATATATTCATTCATCTATCTTCAATCTATATATTACTGAAGCTCTCATCTTGTTTGTTTGGATGTCTGCGTGGGAGTGAGATACTGAAATTGCACCAAAACGGTATACGATAACGCTACAATTGTGGACCACCTAACTCACAATTGTCTTGTGGTGTGTTTTTATCAAGTTTCGTTCAGATTGATGTTATATTTTACATGTTATTCACATTTATAACTTTACAGAATTCACTTTGACAAAGAATCAGCAGTGGCAGTTACACCTATGACACCACAATGGGATCTCATTCATATAACCTGCCTGTGAGCAGTGTTCCAGCAGCTTCCACCTCAAGGAGGGTAGGGAGGAAGTGAGATTTTGAACAAAATCGGTTTTAATCAAATTCCTTGGGTTTCATTTAAAAAACATCATGGCTTTGACTGTGCATGGTGGAATAGGGGAGAGGTTTCATCTACAAAAAAAAATCAACATTTTCATTGTGGGGGGTGGGATGGGTGGGAGGTGAGCACCGACGCCCCCTGCATCGTGGAGTCTGTTGATTGGCTCCAGGGAGCTCCGACGCCACCCCCACCCACATGGGGTCAATTGATTGCCACAGGGGAGTGCCGACTGAGGGTAGGGGTAAGGAGTGGGAGTGGAGCAGAGGGAGTGGAGGAGAGGGAGGAAGTGGGAGAGGGGAGGAGAAATGTTATTCAAACATTGTGTTTAGTGGGAGAGTGGGATAGGTCAGCAGTGGGGGAGCAGGGAGATAGATGGAGAGGAGGGGGGTAGGGAGGGGAGAGGGCCTATTGAGGGATGGAGGGAGTGATTGAAGGTAGGGGAAAGGAGAGGGATAGAGCGGTGAAGGAGGGAGTGGGGAAGAAGAGGAGAGGGGAAAGAAGAGGGAGGGTTAAGCGGGGAGGGAATGCTGAGGGATAAGGGAAATGAGCCATGCCTGCGCAGTTGAGGGCTATGAGTGATGGAATATTGAGTTGGGGGAACGGCTTCATTGGGGGAATGGATGTGTGGTGGAATATTTTGTTGGGGGAATGGGGCCCAATGGGTCCCACTGGTCTAGTATCTATCTATATAATTAAAAGCCTAATATTGTCCACTTCCTGTTTGCGCTCTATATTGATTTTACAATAAGAGCTACCACGTACAGCTGTGACTTTTTGGCTATCTTACTCAAAGTCCCCTCCGCTCATCAGGTGCCAAGGATTTTTCACATTGATTAAAAATAAAAGAGTTATTAGTGTTTAATAAATGTTAATGCAACGAGACCTGGGTGTCATGGTACACCAATCATTGAAAGTAGGCATGCAGGTGCAGCAGGCAGTGAAGAGAGGCGAGGTGGGGAGGGGAGGAGAGGGGGGGAAAAAGAGGCAGTTAGAGGCTATCGGTGAGTGGTAGAATATTGCGCTGGGGGGACGGGGCCCAACGGGTCCCACTTGTTTATTCTATATCTCTCTACATCACCGTCTATTTCTCTCATTTCCCTTTCCCCTGACTCTCAGTCTGAAGAAGGGTCTCGACCTGAAACATCACCTATTCCTTCTCTCCAGAGATGCTGCCGGTCCCGCTGAGTAAATAGTTGGGACCGGATCTTGGAGTGGAGGAGGGGGAGCGGATGGGGGAAAGGGAGAGATGGGTGGAGTGGGAATGGGGAAAGGGAAGGGGTGGAGGAGAGAGGGAGGAGAACAAATACTCATTGATATTTTATTTAATGGTACAATATTTTATTTAATGGTACTGAACAAATGAATTTAAACTTCAAAGTATAGGATAAAATCTTAACTGAACACATAACCTCATAAATTGCATTCATATTTCTACAAATATGATATTTGTATTATATTAAAACATGGCAATACAGCATAAAAGAATGCACCATTTTGCGCACACAAACTAAAAATTAGAGGGATCATTGGTCTCGACCTGAAACCACCATTCCTTCTATCTGGGACATATAACAATAAAACACTCTTGACTTGACAATAACTCCATATTCAGTAACTAACTCTCTACATGTGAACAAACACACAGCTTAATGTTTATCCAAGAATTCCAATTCCACTTGAGAATCTAAAATGCCTTTCCACAATTAAACTAGAGGACAACAAAATAGTTATATTTCCTTACCCAGAGAGGCACTGAGAATGACACCAGCTACCAGGACCACAAGGTAATTCATCTTTGGATTTGAACAGCTGAGCTTCAAGGGCAAGAGAGAGAACAGGAAAAAAATTTGAACTGAAGTCTTCAAATTCCCTGAAATCTGCAGAAGGATCCCAACAGGAAACGTCACCAGTCCGTGTTCTCCAGAGATGCTGCCCGACTTGCCGAGTTACGCCAGCACTCTGAGCCTTTATTGAAAATCCCTTGTGATTTTGACTATGGGATGGTCTTACAGAGGTAGGGGGAGGAGGCAAGCAAAAGACCGAATTACTGATGACTACATGAGAGAGAAATCCTGAATTACAGAAAGAGATGATAATGGAACGATATTTACTAGATCCAGGATATTCCCATAAATGTTTTAGGTTCATCTCATTTCAAACAGACAAAAACACAATAAAATTGGTAATCAAGTAGTAAATCTATATTTCTCCAGGCGGATGTGGCCGTAAACTCTTACAGTATGTAATACACAGATGTTGCGGTTCGTCTCTCTTAGACAAAAACGCAAATAAAATCAGTAATTAAATAGTACAATCTTTATTACGCCAGGCGGGTGTGGTAGTGACTCTTACACATTCAAGTTCAAGTTTACATTTATTGTTAAGTGCACCAAGTGGTACAGTGAAATTTGGGTTACAATACAGCCATACGAATAAAGAACACAACACACGATAGAATTTACCATAAACATCCCCACACAGCGGTATCAACGTTTCCCACTGTGAGGGAAGGCAATAAAGTCCATTTAGATACAGACTATACAGAGCAACTCTAATGCCCACACAAAGGGACAGTGTTTAAGTAGGTACTAGACCAAGTGGGATCCTTTCGGTCCCATGTTTACATGGAAGGACGCTATTCCACCTCTCCGCCAATTTCAATATTGGTGGCCAGTTGGGGGGGGGGGGGGGGGGTGGGCAAGAGGCTGGTTTTCAGAGGGCTAGCATGCGCATTGTGGGCCGAATGGATTCTTGGGCTGGCAGCTCAGGCCTGGTGGGCTGGCAGCTCAGTCACTCAGGCCTCGTGGGCAGGCAGCTCAGTCTCACAGGCCAGGTGGGCTGGCAGCTCAGTCACTCAGGCCTCGTGGGCAGGCAGCTCAGTCTCTCAGGCCTGGTGGGCAGGCAGCTCAGTCACTCAGGCCTCGTGGGCAGGCAGCTCAGTCTCTCAGGCCTCATGGGCAGGCAGCTTAGTCTCTCAGGCCTGGTGGGCTGGCAGCTCAGTCACTCAGGGCTTGTGGGCTGGCAGCTCAGTCTTTCAGGGCTGGTGGGCAGGCAGCTTAGTCTCTCAGGCCTGGTGGGCTGGCAGCTCAGTCACTCAGGGCTTGTGGGCTGGCAGCTCAGTCTTTCAGGGCTGGTGGGCTGGCAGCTCAGTCACTCAGGCCTCGTGGGCAGGCAGCTCAGTCTCTCAGGCCTCGTGGGCAGGCAGCTTAGTCTCTCAGGCCTGGTGGGCTGGCAGCTCAGTCACTCAGGGCTTGTGGGCTGGCAGCTCAGTCTTTCAGGGCTGGTGGGTTGGCAGCTCAGAAATTGCCAGAAATTCTGCCCAAAAGAGGTGAGAGACTCTGTGAGAGAGAAGGGGGAAGAGGGTGGAGAACCAATTTTAGACATTTTTTATCTTTTTCTACAGATCACAGCAATGAAGGAGGAAAGTCTATCCTGGTCTGGATGGCACAGGGAGCCAATGAAGGGAGGGAGAAAAATACTGGGGTGAGGTTTAATACTTTCAGGGCGAATACTTACTGATGGGCATTAGGGAGCTCCTGGGCTGGTACAGGCAGGATGGGCCAAAGGGACTCTTATAAGGGACATAAATAAAGAGAGTGAAATCTCAGTGAAAGGCACTTTTTCAGGATTTTGGAGTTCTTGAGTTCAAATAATTAATAAAGAGAGTGAAATCTGGATTTTTCCAGATTTTCCTGGCCTGGCACAGGCCTTTTGATCCAAAATGCTCCTCCTGGGCTAATGTGGGCATTTTGGGCAAAAGGGACTGGTTTCTGGGCTAACAGGGGCCTTGTGGGCCGAAATGAGTGGTTTCAGGTAGGCCAAAGGTGGGCTGGCAGTTCACTCGCTCACGGCTGGTGGGCTGGCAGTTGACGCACGAGCCAACTGCCAGCCGAGTCTGGTTATTTATTAAAGCAAACACAAGTAAAACACAGAAAACTATAAATAAAGAAATAATACAAAATAACTCTTACGCCCATTTGCGAATTCGAGTCTCTCTCTCGCTGTTTTCTCTCCCCGAAGGTGAAGCTCATGCTCTCATTGTAGAACCATGTACTTATATATATATTTTTTATCTCCAAGAACAACATGGTGAAACCAAAATGTGTAAAAATGGCCTTTATTAAAACGTGACAATGTGATCTTTAACCACATGAGATTTTTTCTATTACAAATCTTAAATTGTGGAGTACGGAAACAAAGAAATAAATAACGTCCCAAACATTATGAAGGCACTGTATTTAGCTGCAGACATTTCAAACTAGGCTGGGTGAGTTTTCAGGAAAGATATTACAGCAAGAGCAAGATGGCCGTAGTAGGTCATGGATAATTTTTTTGCGCCATCTTGGGAACCGGCTTTGCGATTAGTATCTTTGCCTGCAAGTACGCAGCGCCACGTTAGTTATGCCAGCGCCGCACATTAATGTTATTATGTTAAGGCTCATTAATGGGGGGCCCCTTTAGGCTGCAGCCGCGATTACATGATTCGAGTCAGCTTGCACCACAACAACAGCATTCCTAGCTCCGTGTACTTACCGCTACTTAAGCCTTTTTTTCGTAAATAAAAGCCTTCTTCGTACCTTTTGTGTAATTTTATTATGACTTTTTGCCTGCCTCTTTCAGAATTTTTTTAAAGCCTAAACATCCTGGCTCTGGTAATTACAAAAGAGATACGCACGAAATGCTGAAGTTACCAAATGGGTCGACTCTGGAGAGAAGGAATCAAGGAAGTTGATACAAGGAACTGCAGGTACTGGGAACAAATATCCTCCCACAAAGTTCTGTAGTAACTCAGGTGGTCAGACAACATCTGTGGAGAACGTAGACTGGTGACGTTTCCAGTCAGGTCACTTCTCCAGATTTTAGGGAACGTGGCGGTAGATTTACTACCGTTCCTGGTTTTTCCCCAAAACCCTCGATTCCGTCAGCGCTAAGAGCCAAATCTCTTGAAGAGCACAAATAATTATTTATTAAAGCAAACACAAGTAAAACACAGAAAACTATCAATAAAGAAACAATACAAACTAACTATTAGTCCCCTCTGAGTGTTCGAGTCTCTATCTATCACTCTCTCTCTCGCTCTTTTACCTCCCGAAGGAAAAGCCCATGATCTCATGGCAGAACCATGTATTTATATTATCTCTTTTTATCTCCAAGAACAACATGGTGAAACCAAAATGTAAACAAATGGCCTTTCTAAAATCTGACAATGTGATCTTTAACAACATGAGATTTTTTTCTATTACAAAGTTCAAATTGAGGAGTACAGAAGCAAATAATCATGAGGGCACTGTATTTAGCTGCAGACATTAATGTTATTATGTTAAGGCACATTAATGGGGGGGGCCCATTAGTCTGCAGCCATGATTAAGCGATTCGGGTCAGCTTGCACCAGAGCAAACAGCGTTCCTGGCACCGTGTATTTACCTGCGTTATCTCCAAGGAAGTAATTTCTCCCAAGTTTGGACCATGCAATTAATTTAATTCCTTGTGCAAACTTTTTTGAATGGGATTGCAGGGAAAAATGCACGCACTCTGGGAGCGAAAATGTGGAAAATTTCCCCGATCTGTCCTTGGGTGCATGCATTCACTCATTAACTTTTATTCATAGCAACATAGAAAAGAGGTGCAGGAGTAGGCCATTCGGCCCTTCGAGCCTGCACCACCATTCAATATGATCATGGCTGATCATCCAACTCAGTATCCTGTACCTGCTTTCTCTCCATACCCCCTGATCCCTTTAGCCACATCTAACTCCCTTTTAAATATAGCCAATGAACTGGCCTCAACTACCATCTGTGGCAGAGAATTCCAGAGACTCACCACTCTCTGTGTGAAAAATGTTTTCCTCATCTCGGTCCTAAAGGAATTCCCCCTTATCCTTAGACTGTGACCCCTTGTTCTGGACCTCCCCAACATCAGGAACAATCTTCCTGCATCTAGCCTGTCCAACCCCTTAAGAATTTTGTAAGTTTCTATAAGATCCCCCCTCAATCTTCTAAATTCTAGTGAGTACAAGTCGAGGCTATCCAGTCTTTCCTCATATGAAAGTCCTGACATCCCAGGAAACAGTCTGGTGAACCTTCTCTGTACCCCCTCTATGGCAAGAATGTCTTTCCCAGATTTGGAGACCAAAACTGTACACAATACTCCAGGTGTGGTCTCACCAAAACCCTGTACACCTGCAGTAGAACCTCCCTGCTCCTATACTCAAATCCTTTTGCTATGAATGCTAACCAGGCACGTGCCGTCAGGGTAGGCAAGGTAGGCACTGCCTACCCTGACTAAAATTATAACATGGTTATAACTAAATATAAATAATAAAGGCATGGGGAATTATGCCTATGTAAGAGACCGATCGCTTAGGTAGGCATAATTCTCCGTGCCTTTCATCCGCAGCGCTTGTAACACGGGAAGGTCTGTGCAGCCCACGTGCCGTCAGCGCTGCCTGATGCCGTCAGTTTCAAGCGGGGACGAAGGCAGCAGAAATTCTGCCTTTGCTGTACTGCGCATGCGCATCAGTCTACTGCGCATGCGCAGCGCAAGTTTCTTGGCGGGGTGTTCATCTATGGTTTGTCAATATTTTAAATGTATGTTAGGTAACAAAGAGAGAAGAATGGAGCTCGTGTACCAATAATGTGGTAAGTACATTTTGTGTTTATGTTTTTTAATACCGTATTTCCCAGGGTGTGGGGGTGGGGGGGGGAAGAGCTCCTTTCACAGCGTTTGGCGAGTCTGGCCCGGGGGAAAGTTGCGGGGAGGGCACGAATGTTATGAATGAGGGGATTGGGATAATGCCACTTGCGACGCTCCTTGCACGGGGGCATGCAATGACACCGCATTGAGGCCGGGGGTGGGGGGAGGGAGGGGAGGGGGAGAGAAGTAGCTCGGAACCAGCCGCCACCTTCGCTCCTTCTGCCGGTCCCCGCTCACCTCTGGCAGCTCTCCGTCTAAAAACCTCTCTCCTGCCGCTCGCTGGCCTCACTCATGTCCTTAAATTCCAACAGCGCGATTGAGGTTACTCGGCTGTGGGAATTTAAGGATTTGCAGGAAGCCGCTGACATGAGCAAAGTCGGTGAACGGCAGGTGACAGGTGTTCCGACGGAGAGCACTGCCAAAGGTGAGCGGGCCGGCAGAAGGCGCTGAAGTGGCGGCCAGTTCTGCTGTCGGGTCACGGTGGCCGCTCGTAGCTCCCCGAGCTGCTTCTATCCCCAGCTACAGTGCGTGGCTTCGCGCCCGGAGAGCTGCGGCAGCGGTGAGGGAGTGAGTTACTGGCAGTATCCCCGACACCCTCCTTCTCAACACTCGTGCCCTCCCCACAACTTTACCCCTGGCACAGACTCTACACACGCTGTGAAAGGAACTGTTCCCCCAATTGGTCTAGGACTAGGAAGCCTTGGGCAAATTGAAATGTCACGGTTTTTATTTATTTATTTATTTAACGGGAAGAACAATCTGCGCGTGCACGGTTTAGTTTTTTTATGAAAGCGGACTGAGTGCCTACCCTGAGTAATTACTCACGGCACGTGCCTGATGCTAACATACCATTTGCTTTCTTCACTGCATGCTGCACCTGCATGCCTACTTTCAATGACTGGTGTACCATGACACCCAGGTCTCGTTGCATCTCCCCTTTTCCTAGTCTGCCACCATTCAAATAATAGTCTACCCTCCTGTTTTTGCCGGCAAAGTGGATAACCTCACATTTATCCACATTATGCTGCATCTGCCATGCATTGGTCCACTCACCCATCCTATCCAAGTCACTTTGCAGCCTCCTAGTATCCTCCTCACACCTAACACTGCCCCCCAGATTAGTGTCATCCGCAAACTTGGAGATGTTGCATTCAATTCCCTCGTCCAAATCATTAATATATATTGTAAATAGCTGGGGTCCCAGCACTGAGCCTTGCGGTACCCCCTAGTCACTGCCTGCCATTCTGAAAAGGACCCGTTTACTCCTACCCTTTGCTTCCTGTCTGCCAGCCAGTTCTCTATCCACATCAATACTGAACAGCCAATGCCGTCTGCTTCAAGTTTGTATACTAATCTCTTATGTGGGACCTTGTCGAAAGCCTTCTGAAAGTCTAGATATAACACATCCACTGGTTCTCCCTTATCCACTCTATTAGTTACATCCTCGAAAAATTCTATAAGATTCATCAGACATGATTTACCTTTCGTAAATCCATGCTGACTTTGTCCAATGATTTCACCACTTTCCAAATGTGCTGCTATCCCATCTTTAATAACTGACTCTGGCAGTTTCCCCACTACCGATGTTAGACTAACTGGTCTGTAATTCCCTGTTTTTTTCTCTCCCTCCTTTTTTAAAAAGTGGGGTTACATTAGCTACCCTCCAATCCTCAGGAACTACTCTAGAATCTAAGGAGTTTTGAAATATTATCACTAATGCATCCACTATTTCTGTGGCTACTTCCTTGAGTACTCTGGGAGGCAGACCATCTGGTCCTGGGGATTTATCGGCCTTTAATCCGTTCAATTTACCCAACACCACTTCACGGCTAACCTGGATTTCACTCAGTTCCTCCATCTTATTTGACCCCCGGTCCCCTGCTATTTCCGGCAGATTATTTATGTCTTCCTTAGTGAAGACAGAACCAAAGTAGTTATTCAATTGGTCTGCCATGTCCTTGTTCTCCATGATCAATTCACCTGTTTCCTACTGCAAGGGACCTACATTTGTTTTAACTAATAGTAAGATTAAACGAGAACTTACCAGTTTGAAGTTTGATCTTTATTTTATGAGGAGTTGCGATGAGGGATTTCGTGAAGAACCCGCCAGCACGCATGCGCGACACTTCAAAGCCGCGGTGTGGAATCACAGAAAAACCAAGCCAAGAAATGACTTGTTATAGTAAGATTAAAGAGACTCTAGTTACCAGTTGACTTTATGATCGAGGGTTGGGAGCGGAGGGCACGAAATCCCTCATCGCAACTCCTCATAAAATAAAGATCAAACTTCAAACTGGTAAGTTCTCGTTTAATCTTACTATTTCATTTCGGAGTCACGTGAGTGACTTCGTGAAGACTTCAAAGCTTCTGTGATTTCACGCCCTGGACAACGTCCATGCTATCACACACGCTACTGAAAAGGTGGACAGCAGTAATCAATTTCCGTCACTGTTTCTCTGAAAAAATAATAATATTTATTAATAACAACAAGAAAGGACCCCTCACTGAGGGGGAACTGCATGTTCTCGGCCTGCATCCAGCACGGCTCCTGCGAACATTCCAGGTATGGTGACGGGTTTATTGTAAAACCGTTGAAAAGTGGCTTCACTGGCCCATCCCGCTGTGGCAAGTATCTGGTCCATGGGCACCTCCATGGCCTTTGCCGCCGATGTTGATGCTGCCCTGGTGGAATGGGATTTAAAAACATCAGTGTCAATACCTGCTTTGTTCAAGACGATCCTGAGCCATCGGGATATCGTCTGCACCGTCACTCTATGGTGAGGTTTTTTGTGACTGATGAACAGGTATTGCTCCATTCCCCTTATTTTCCTCGTCACTTTGATATAGTGGCGGATATGGGTGGCTATGCATAGCCTAGCATCAGCGGGGTATGCTGGAAACTCCAGCTGCAGCCCTGTGAATCCAGGTCTATGCTGCTTGAGCAATTCATCAATGAAGAAAGTGACCCGTTCAGGAGTAGAGATCATTCTGTCGATCTTGGCCTTGTGAAGCGTTTGCACCCTTTGTGCTGAAGTAAGTGCCATCAACATCACCACCTTCAGGGTGAGTTTGTCCAATTCGAGCCCCGTCATGGGTGACCATGTTCTCAGCAGGGTCAGCACTTTGCCAATATCCCATGTGACGTTGTAACAGGGCCTCGGCGGGTTGGAATTAAATATCCCCCGCATAAGTTTGGAGACCAATTTATTGGATCCTACCTCAATATTGAGGTAGGACGAGAGCGCACTCCTGGCGCTATTGATGGCACTATAGCTGAGATGTTGATCATGGTGTAGCCCCGCAAGAAATTCCAGCACATCTGTGATGGAGACGGAGTCATATGCAACGTCCATGCGGCCACAATAGGATTCCCATTTCCTGATGTACGATACGTACTGCCGTCTTGAGGACTCCCTGCATGATGCTCCCATGGTATCCATTGTCCTTGAAGATAGACCATACTGAAGTAGTGGCCTGTTCAGATCCTGCAAGCCAATAGATTCAAATGACTATGGCAGGGGTGTGGTTCCCCTGTGGCAGGGTTCGTCACCAATTGTGGGCAACCCTCCAAGAGGACCCATGGTTGACTTATCATTCCAAGGACCACCGGATACCATGATTGCGTAGGCCAGTCGGGTATAATGAGGATGCCCTTGGCAGCATCGAGCTGGATTTTCCGCAATACCCGACTGATGAGGCAGAATGGAGGAAAGGCATAGAAGAACCATTTCCCCCAGTCTAGCAAGAATGCGTCCATCGCCATTGCCCCAGGATCTGGCTCCCATGATACGTATGTTGGTACCTGATGGTTCAACCGTGACGCAAAAAGGTCAATATCCGGTTTACCAAATTTGGCTGTAATTTTGGTGAATATTTGGGGGTTCAACATCCACTCGATGTTGTCATTGAACTTCCGTGACCTGGTGTCCGCCACTGTATTGAGCTCACCTGGCAAGTAGGTAGCTGAGATCCAAATATTCCGTTGAATACACCAGAGCCAAATTGTGTTTGCCAATTCATTGCATGAAATTGACCTGGTACCGCCCATATGATTCAGATAAGCCACCGCAGTGGTATTGTCTATTTGGAGACGGACATGAGTGTTAGTCATGTTTGAACAATAGGCTCTAAGTCCGTGGAATGCTCCTAGCATCTCCAAATAGTTTATCCCTTGTGCTAACAACAAAGTAGCTTCAAGTGAATCCCATCTACCTCCACAACTGTTATTGTTGTCTGTAGCTCCCCAGCCATGGGAGCTTGCATCTGTTTGCAAGTATACCTTTGGACGAGGCACAATGATGGGTTTAAATGAGTTATGGATATTGCCAATCCACCATAGTAACTCAAGTTTTGCCTTAACCGGCAACTGCATGGGTCTATCATAATGTCCAGCATTTAATTTTAATGCTGTTATTTTTGACCTTTGTAAATTCTGATAGTGTAAAGGTCCATATTGAGCAGCTGGAAATACTGCTACAATTTTGCCAATTACCCTGGCAGTTAATCTGATAGACGGTATACTGGCGCAGACCAGGTTCTTGCATGCTTGAAACACATCACCAACTTTGTTAGTTGGGATGGTGGTGATCATGCGATTGGAGTCTATTGTGAACCCCAAGTAGTCCATGATCTGTGCGGGGAGGAACTTTGATTTGTCTGGATGGATTATAAACCCCATTTGTTGAAAAATTTCCACTGTGGCTGAAACCGCCAACTCTGCGGATTCCAGAGTGTGCCCAATTATCAGAATGTCATCCAAATAGGCCATGACCGTATGATTTTGTCTCCGCAGTGTAGATAACACTGGCTTGAGTAGTTTGGTGAACAGTCTGGGGGCTGTAGTAAGCCCATTGGGCAATGCTTTGTATTGCCAAAGCTGAAAAGGAAAAGGAGGTGGGGTAGCGTTGCTGGTGAGAGAGGAGATTAATGCAATAGAAAGGAAGGACATTAGCGTGGAGGATGTGGAATCGATATGGGTAGAGCTGCGAATCTCTAAGGGGCAGAAAACGCTAGTGGGAACTGTGTACAGGCCACCTAACAGTAGTATTGGAGTTGGGGATGGCATCAAACAGGAAATTAGAAATGCGTGCAACAAGGGTAACACGGTTATAATGGGTGACTTCAATCTGCATGTAGATTGGGTGAATCAAATTGGCAGGGGTGCTGAGGAAGAGGATTTCCTGGAATGTATGCGGGATAGTTTTCTCAACCAACATGTGGAGGAACCAACGAGAGAGCAGGCTATTCTAGACTGGGTATTGAGTAATGAGGAAGGGTTAGTTAGCAGTCTTGTTGTGCGTGGCCCCTTGGGCAAGAGTGACCATAATATGGTTGAGTTCTTCATTAGGATGGAGAGTGACAAAATTAAGTCAGAAACAAGGGTTCTGAACTTGAACAAAGGTAACTTTGAAGGTATGAGATGTGAATTGGCCAAGATAGACTGGCAGGTGATTCTTAAAGGGTTGACAGTGGATGTGCAATGGAAGGTATTTAAAGACTGCATGGATGAAGTACAAAAGTTGTTCATACCAGTTTGGCAAAAGAATAAATCGGGGAAGGTGGTGCATCCATGGATAACAAGGGAAATCAGGGATAGTATAAAAACAAAAGATGAGGCATACAAATTTGCCAGAAAAAGCAGCCTACCGGAGGACTGGGAGAAATTCAGAATCCAGCAGAGGAGGACAAAGGGCTTAATTAGGAAAGGGAAAATAGATTATGAAAGGAAACTGGCAGGGAACATAAAAACTGACTGCAAAAGTTTTTATAGATATGTAAAGAGAAAGAGACTAGTTAAAACAAATGTTGGTCCCTTGCAGTCAGAAACAGGTGAATTGATCATGGGGAACAAGGACATGGCAGACCAATTGAATAACTACTTTGGTTCTGTCTTCACTAAGGAAGACATAAATAATCTGCCGGAAATAGCAGTGGAACGGGGGTCAAATAAGATGGAGGAACTGAGTGAAATCCAGGTTAGCCGGGAGGTGGTGTTGGGTAAATTGAACGGATTGAAGGCCGATAAATCCCCAGGGCCAGATAGTCTGCATCCCAGAGTACTCAAGGAGGTAGCCACAGAAATAGTGGATGCATTAGTGATAATTTTTCAAAATTCCTTAGATTCTGGAGTAGTTCCTGAGGATTGGAGGGTAGCTAATGTAACCCCACTTTTTAAAAAAGGAGGGAGAGAGAAAGCGGGGAATTACAGACCAGTTAGTCTAACATCGGTAGTGGGGAAACTGCTAGAGTCAGTTATTAAAGATGGGATAGCAGCGCATTTGGAAAGTGGTGAAATCATTGGACAAAGTCAGCATGGATTTACGAAAGGTAAATCATGTCTGACAAATCTGATAGAATTTTTCGAGGATGTAACTAGTAGAGTGGATAAGGGAGAACCAGTGGATGTGTTATATCTAGACTTTCAGAAGGCTTTCGACAAGGTCCCGCATAAGAGATTAGCATACAAACTTAAAGCACACGGTATTGGGGGTTCAGTATTGATGTGGATAGAGAACTGGCTAGCAGACAGGAGGCAAAGGGTAGGAGTAAACGGTTCCTTTTCAGAATGGCAGGCAGTGACTAGTGGGGTGCCGCAAGGCTCAGTGCTGGGACCCCAGCTATTTACAATATATATTAATGATTTGGACGAGGGAATTCAATGCAACATCTCCAAATTTGCAGATGATACCAAGCTGGGGGGTATAGTTAGGTGTGAGGAGGATGCTTGGAGGCTGCAGGGTGATTTGGATAGGCTGAGTGAATGGGCAGATGCATGGCAGATGCAGTACAATGTGGATAAATGTGAGGTTATCCACTTTGGTGGCAAAAACATGAGGGTAGACTATTATCTGAATGGTGGCAGATTAGGTAAGGGGGAGATGCAACGAGACCTGGGTGTCATGGTACACCAGTCATTGAAAGTAGGCATGCAGGTGCAGCAGGCAGTGAAGAAAGCAAATGGTATGTTAGCATTCATAGTGAAAGGATTTGAGTATAGGAGCAGGGAGGTTCTACTGCAGTTGTACAGGGTTTTGGTGAGGCCACACCTGGAGTACTGCGTACAGTTTTGGTCTCCAAATCTGAGGAAAGACATCCTTGCCATAGAGGGGGTACAGAGAAGATTCACCAGACTGATTCCTGGGATGTCAGGACTTTCATATGAGGAAAGATTGGATAGACTCGGTTTGTACTCGATGGAATTTAGAAGATTGAGGGGGGATCTTATAGAAACCTACAAAATTCTTAAGGGGTTGGACAAGCTAGATGCTGGAAGATTGTTCCCGATGTTGGGGGAGTCCAGAACAAGGGGTCACAGTCTAAGGATAAGGGGGAATTCCTTTAGGACCGAAATGAGGAAAACATTCTTTACACAGAGAGTGGTGAGTCTCTGGAATTCTCTGCCACAGAAGGTAGTTGAGGCCAGTTCATTGGCTATATTTAAGAGGGCGTTAGATGTGGCACTTGTGGCTAAAGAGATCAGGGGGTATGGAGAGAAGGCAGGTACGGGATACTGAGTTGGATGATCAGCCATGATCACATTGAATGGCGGTGCAGGCTCGAAGGGCCGAATGGCCTACTCCTGCACCTATTTTCTATGTTTCTATGTTTCTATGATCCATCCAGGTAAACTTCAAGAACTTCCTATGATGTTTCCGAATGGATACTGAATAGTATGCATCTTTTAAATCAATGCATGCCATGAAGCAGCCCTCCGAAATCAAAGATTTGGCTGTTTCAAATGTGTCCATTTTGAAATGGGTGTATTTTACAAAGGTATTCAAGTGAGTTAAATCTATAATGACCCGGCATCCACCGTCTTTTTTAGTTTTAGTAAATATATTAGACACAAATTCAACTGGTTCATGTGTGGTTCGTTCTATCACACCTTTGTCTTGTAAACTCAAGATTTCAGCATAGCCTTCTGCCAATTCTTTTTTGGAAAGTGCAAATTTGCGATTCGGCATATGCTGGGGTGGAGGCAATTGGCCATGAATAAACTCAATTTCATAACCCTGAATACTTTGCAAGATAAACTCATCTGAAGTGATGGTTTCCCAAGCCTCCTTAAATCCCCGTAATCTGCCCCCAATTCGTGAGGTTAGACATGCAAGTGCATGGAACCCAGACCCCCTTACCTTCATGGTTATCGGCGGTCCCTGGGATTTTTGGTGGGACGTGGAGGCGCTGGGTTTCGTGGTTGGTGCGGAATCCGCATCTTCCATGCTGGCCGCTGAGGGCCTAGTCCTAAAAAAGGCCTGGGCTGATGAGGCTGTTGATATTGAGGAGGTGCCGGAACGTAGGTCCTTGTTGGCCTATCGGTCTGACCTCGTGGCCTGAAGTAAGGTGTCTTCTTGGCCGAAGGTCTGGCCACAAAATGTGGTCTCATCAGACCTATGGTTTTCGCATGGTCATCGAGCTCTTTGACCTGCTTTGGGAGGTCTTCCCCGAACAGCTGTCTAGGTGGGGGGGTAGGAGGTGCTCTGCATAGTCCCGCAAATTTGGGATTCAAGGAAGGTTTGATAATGCTCTTCCGGAAAGCGTTGATCTCGTACTGCGTATTGCAGAGCAGAGCTAGAGCATCCTCCTGTTCGGTGCTTAGATCAACCCCATCTACCGACTTTGCAAAAGCGGTGATCCCAGACGTAAGCAGTTTTAAAATCCTCTGCAGTTTCACTTCCTGCGCTCTGATGCCCGGGCTGATATTACCCCAGATTGGCATGTTCACAATCGGCACGTGGAGTGAATTGCAGTTCCCTAGAGCCTTGTGTCTCTCCATGGCCTTCGCAAGGACCTCCTCCTGCAATTGATGGTTGGTAAGATAATCTATGGTTGCGGCCAGTTTGATGTTGAGGGGTTGTCCTGATGATACGGGTAACCCGAATTTGGCTGCCACATCCAGCAGATCTTCCTGAGGGACCTCAGGTGCTGCTGGGGCATGTACCAGGATATCCTCCTCATCTGGTCTTATGTTGTCCATAGATGGGGACGGGGATATATCCATGAGTCCCCTGGAGCTGTGTGTGTCCTGTTTCTGATTGAGTAGAACTTGCTCCAATATCCTCTCCATACGATCCAAGCGCCCTTCATCGGGCGGGTGTGGGAGGTAAGAGGCCTCGTGCCCGAAGGAACTCCTGAGGCTTCGATCATCAGTCCGTACCTCGTCGAGGTAATATCGGTACTGTGATGATGTGTCGCTACCAGCCGCCTCGGCGAAGCTGAGCGATTCCCGCGCGGACCTGCTCGAGCGCCTCCTCTTCGCTGAGCTGGACCCGGCTGCCTCAAAGGGCATGGGTGGGGAGAGGTCGGCACCTGACGCCGCAGCGTGGTGACCCGACGTCCGCACGGGCTTGCCGACTGTCCTAAATCTGGACCCAGACGGCGTACGGTCCCGACCTGCCCCCAGCGGGGGAAGCGGTGACCTAGGCGAGGCTCCACCCTTGTGACTCCTCCTGGTCCCTCTGGGTGGTGAGTCGACACTGGCCCTTCTTGGTCTGCCAGTGGACTCGGGCCTGCCTGATTCACCAGACCATTTCCTAGTGGCTCCTGGTGAGACCTCAACCCGCGAAGGGCTAGGTAGTGGAATTGTATCCCTGCCTCCTTCAAGAGGGCTCAGGGAGAAGGGCCGTGCATCAGCACGCGAATCCCTTTTACTTGTCTCTGCAAACGACCCAGTGGGTGAGAGAGAGATGGAGTCAGGATGCACCTGCTCCGGCGCTGTACCGACTGATTGTTCTGCAGGTACCCCGCTAGGGCATAGCTGCGTCGGTAAACCGGATCCTGTGAATACAGGGCTCCCCGGCTTGCGCGCCTTTTTCCCGGCCCGTCCTCCTGCCGTGGAGGGGGGCTCCGGGTTGGGTTGCCGACAACTCCTTGCAGAAGTTTTACGGCCTTTACTTTTCCTACTGTCCATGTCTCTGTGGAAGAAAACACAATTATTCACACAGAACAACCAACTCAAGGTTGTTAGTACTTACCTGAGTGGCCCTTATGAAGGGCTGGTGATGAGCCGCGCTCCTCTCCAGCCGTCGACTGCAATGCGAGCGACGATATGTCGCGCATGCGTGCTGGCGGGTTCTTCACGAAGTCACTCACGTGACTCCGAAATGAAATCTCTTTCTCTTCTCATATCTATAAAAACACTTGCAGTCAGTTTTTATGTTCCCTGCCAGTTTCCTTTCATAATCTATTTTCCCTTTTCTAATTAAGCCCTTTGTCCTCCTCTGCTGGCTTCTGAATTTCTCCCAGTCCTCTGGTAGGCTGCATTTTCTGGCTAATATGTATGCTTCACCTTTTGTTTTTATACTATCCCTGATTTCCCTTGTTATCCATGGATGCACTACCTTCCCTGATTTATTCTTTTGCCAAACTGGGATGAACAATTGTTGTAGTTCATCCATGCAGTCTTTAAATATCTTCCATTGCACATCCACTGTCAACCCTTTAAGAATCACTTGCCAGTCTATCTTGGCCAATTCACGTCTCATAGTTAGCTTTCTTTACCTTCAAAGTTACCTTTCTTTAAGTTCAGAACCCTTGTTTCTGACTTAATTATGTCACTCTCCATCCTAATGAAGAACTCAACCATATTATGGTCACTCTTGCCCAAGGGGCCACGCACAACAAGACTGCCAACTAACCCTTCCTCATCACTCAATACCCAGTCTAGAATAGCCTGCTCTCTCGTTGGTTCCTCTACATGTTGGTTTAGAAAACTATCCCGCATACATTCGAAGAAATCCTCTTCCACAGCACCCCTGCCAATTTGATTCACCCAATCTATATGTAGATTGAAGTCACCCATTATAACTGTTTTACCCTTGCTGCACGCGTTTCTAATTTCCTGTTTGATGCCATCCCACACTCCACTACTACTGTTAGGTGGCCTGTACACAACTCCCACTAGTGTTTTCTGCCCCTTAGAGTTTTGAGGCTTTACCCATATCGATTCCACATCGTCCAAGGTAATGTCCTTCATTTCTATTGCATTAATCTCCTCTCTCACCAGCAACGCTATCCCACCTCCTTTTCCTTTCTGTCTATCCCTCCTGAATATTGAATATCCCTGGCTGTTCAGCTCCCAGCCTTGGTCCCCCTGGAGCCATGTCTCCGTGATCCCAACTATAGCATAGTCACTAATAGCTATCTGCACATTCAACTCGTCCACCTTATTACGAATGCTCCTCGCATTGAGACACAAAGCCTTCAGGCTTGTTTTCCCCGCTAGGATACTGGTCCCCCTCGGGTTCAAGTGCAACCCGTCCTTTTTATGCAGGTCACTCCTACCCATAAAGAGGTCCCAATGATCCAGAAACTTGAATCCCTGCCCTCTGCAACTGTCCTTCAGCCAGGCATTTATCCTCCACCTTGCACCATTCCTACTCTCACTGTCGCGTGGCACAGGAAGTAATCTTGAGATTGTTACCTTTGCGGTCCTTTTCCTTAACTTTCTTCCTAACTCCCTAAATTCTCCTTTCAGGACCTCTTCTCTTTTTTCACCTATGTCATTGGTACCAATATGTACCATGACCTCAGGCTCCTCTCCCTCCCTTTTCAGGATATCTTGGACACGTTCAGACACATCCCAGACCCTGGCACCAGGGAGGCAAACTACCATCTGAGTCTCCGGACTACGTCCACAGAATCGCCAATCTGACCCCCTAACAATAGAGTCCCCTATTACTATTGCCCTCCTCTTCTTTTCCTTACTCTTCTGAGCAACAGGGCCGTTCTCTGTACCGTAGGCCCGGTCGCTGTTGCTACCCCCAGGTAGGCTGTCCCCCCCAACAGCACTCAAACAGGAGTAGTTATTTTCAAGGTGTACAGCCACCGGGGTACTCTGTAGTCCGTGCCTCTGCCCCTTGACTCTAACTGTGACCCACGTGTCTGCCTCCTGTGGTTTTGGAGTGACCACCTCCCTGTAACGGCTCTCTCTGACCTCGTCACTCTCCCTGACCAGATGGAGGTCATCGAGCTGCTGCTCCAGGTTCCTAACGCAGTCCCTTCGGAGCCCCATCTCGACACACCTGGCGCAGATGTGGACGTCTGGAGGGCTACCTGAGTCCATGACCTCCCACATCTGACATCCAGAACAGTAAGCTGCCCTGGCACTCATACTTCCCTTACCCTAGGTACAACACAAAATGCAAAGTACAGTACACTACAAACTGCTGGAATATGACTGCCAATCAGCTGCTTACTCTAGTCCACTTCCCACCAATCAGCGGCTTCCTCAAGCCCAGATAATTGAATGGAACATTACGGATTGAGTATGTTACGGATTTCGGTTCCTCCCTCACCAACGGCTCCTGGGCCTCTGAAAAAACAAAGCCCCGCGCTCGGTTTTTACACTCACCGCTCGGATGTCGCTCCTCCCTCACCAACGGCTCCTGGGCCTCACGTATTCACGTATTAAAAAGTAATTAAGAGGCAGGTAATTTGTTTAGACATTGCACACATTAAGAAACGAAATGGCCAATTGTGAAAATGAACACTGAATAAGGTTTATTGAAAATCCCTTGTGATTTTGACTATGGGATGGTCTTACAAAGGTAGGGGGAGGAGGCAAGCAAAAGACCGAATTTCTGATGACTACATGATAGAGAAAATCAGAATTACTGGAAGAGATGATAATGGAACGATAATTACTAGATCCAAGATTTTCCCATAAATGTGTTAAGGTTAATTTCATTTCAAACAGATAAAAACACAATAAAATAGTAAGATTAAACGAGAACTTACCAGTTTGAAGTTTGACCTTTATTTTATGAGGAGTTACAGTGAGGGACTACGTGAAGAAGAACCCCGATCGCCCGCAGTGTGCGTCAGTCTGCAAAGCAGCGGTGTGAAATCACAGATAACAATAATTGAAGTAACATAGTAAGAATAGAGAAGACTAGAACTACCAGATGATCTTTATGAGGGCTGGGAGCAGACGGCATGTAGTCCCTCACCGTAACTCCTCATAAAATAAAGATCAAACTTCAAACTGGTAAGTTCTCATTTAATCTTACTATTTTACTTCGGAGTCACGTGAGTGACTACGTGAAGATTTCAAAGCTCTGTGATTTTATGCCATGAGAAACGAGTCTACACAGCCTCAACTGCTTCATTGACAAATGAGGGAAAAAATATTCATAATACATACAGTCATGACATAAATTTAAACATGCTGATGTCATTAAATGAAGTAATAATAATACTCCCACCTCTCACTCGGATGGAAACTATAATCAAAACGAAAATAGAGTTGACAAATACCCCTGGTCTAGTAATAGATTATTATAAATGTTTGAAAATTCGTTCGTTTGACCATGCTGCAAGCATTAGGGCGTGGTCCAACGGAACGCAAGACCCTTGCTGCGGATGTTATAACAGCCCTGAGGGAGTCAGATCTAGAATCAGTATCTACTTCTACATAAATCAAGTCCATTTAACCTCTGGAAGTGACCTGAACAGATACGTTCTTATAAGTTTTTGTGACTAACAACATAGCTAGTTAAGAGCCTCAAAGACTCTCAGTGACCTTAACGTATTGTTATATATGTGTGTCCTCACTTAACCAAAGGTCCCTTGGTATGCCTTTAACTATTTTGAGATCTGACACCCCTTCTTGCTCTGCTTAAGTGAATTATAAGCATAAATATTATATATTATTATTGACAGACGTAACCATCCTGTTCCGTCGCAACTATGTAGCGACTAAACCTGTTGCGCTAAACCAGCGGCAGGAGGATAACCACCTTATGAGATCCGGCGAAACTAAAGATGTAGCTGGATCCCCCTGGTGAAATAGTGTTCACACAATGTTGACATCCCATACTGCATTGTACTTGTCCTAGGAGACATTGTGTTAAAGATATGCTTACAACTTAATATCCAGGGTGAACCCGACAGAGCGGGTCTTGTTTGCTGCAGCTAATACAATGAGAAGGCACGTTGGCACAGTTAATGGCCGTACAACTCAATTATTGACAAAGGTCATTTAAAATGAACTCCAAAACATCAGTAATCTGTACCGTTTTTAATGTAACATGAACATTCAACAAACGCTTTCCATCTCCTGGAAAAGAAATGTCCTGCTTTTTGGTGCTATCACAGCACTCTGAACACATAGAAGGACTAATGTAACAACCCAAGCTGTAGAGCAGTCTATTGAATCTGCAGAACACAATTTGATTTTAACATGCAACAGCTGATTTCTCAAGCCACAGGCTGAACCAGCAAAGTTACGTTCAAAATAACCATATAAGGTTGTATTACTATTCCCGACAACCGGGAATCAAAGTTGCATAGGCCAATCACACAATAGGAAACCTAAACGGGCTCTTAATGACTTTATTTGAAGCCCCGACTAATGAAGCAAAATGGAGGAAGACATAAAAGACTTTCCTTCTCCTTGTAGCGAGAATGTATCTTTCGCCACTGTTATGCCACATATTTTGCAACCTGCGAATAAGCATGAAAACAAACATATTTATATTCAGTGTTCCTTTGAGCCAGAATTTCATAAATACGGTGTGATTCAACATCCATTCTGTGTTGTCATTGATCTATACTTGATGCTACTCCAGTGGCAAACGAGATTATGTAACCATAACAGGATTCTTTACTTGATTGCACCCACATGACTAACATATGCCACCATCATAATGTGTCAACATGGAGTTGAGCGTGCAGATATGCATGTTCGTTCAATTACTCTTAACCCACAAAATGACCATAGGGTCTATAGATATTTGATACAAATAAATGAAGAATTGGTAACTCATGCAAATCTCCTCCACCTCCAAACTAGAGACGATATTTGCAATTTCTCATTCTTAGGCCATTAGCATCATTTTGCAATATAATGATATATTTACTGATTAAACTGCTGGAACAATGCTGAACAATGTCTATCCATCATTGTGACTTTGGCAGCTTCAGCTGATAATAGCAAAAATGTGTTAACCATGACCTATATGGCACTTTAGAGTATTTAATTTAGCATGATTTCAATTCTCCCACTTGCACAGCTGAACCGCATCTATTATATTGTCAATTAGTCTAAATGAATAGACTGCTGCTTTAAAACAACAAGGCTATTGCAGGCTTCTATTAACTCCAATCTGTTGCCTAGGGTGGAGTCATAAGCCAATTGATAGTTCAATGTACATCCCAATAACCTGATAGAGTGCGTGGAACCTCTTGCCAGCTTTCATGCTGCCACCAGCTTCAGTGAACCGCTTATCTTCATCCTCCAGGGTTTGCCTGTTGAATAGGTCTTACCTGAAGAACAGATTCGGCGGCTGGCTCTAATGTCCCCCTGATAGCGGTGTTCACTGCCTATGTGTTGGGATGGCAAACCTTGCTGTCAGTAATGATCGCTGACACGTGCCCTTCATACCTTTGGGTATGTTCCACGGCTATACCATCAGACTCGGCATGCTCTTCTCCTCCACGAGGAAGACATTAAACAGCCCTACTACAAGGCGCTGCTGGCGCGGCCTCTCCAATTGGTCGACGCTGCCATGGACCCTGCGTCAGACTAATACTGACCCGTCGGCTTTCATGTCTTGGGGTATGCTGCTCTGTAACACCTTCAACAAGTCTATTTGATTTAATTTAATTGAATAGAGGAGCCTAATTTCTCAAACGGTTTGAGACTGA
The DNA here is from genome assembly GCA_963514005.1 of Raja brachyura. The sequence continues at coordinate 37,184,897 of OY740805.1, forward strand.
AACAATGGATTTTATTAAAATACAGCGTTAAAAATTATCATCCAGACATAACAAATGTTTTGGAACTCTGACTAGTCCTCTTTGAATGCTTTATTGTCATCATACTATTATATTGCCTCATCACAGCAATGCCTCCTTCAAATATCTCCAATGATCACTGTAAATGGGCACACCCTATGAATCCAGTTGTTAATCAGCCATATTTGATAATGAACATGCCACGCCTGTCATCCTTCGTGTCTGCCTTGAACGGCAACTCAATTCCCGTTTCCCGAGCCTGTCTTGTAAGACAAACCTGACCATAATAATGAGCTTGTCTGCTAAATGTAATTTATCTAAAACAACACTGGCCATAATTCTGACCCATCTCGAAAGATAATTCTGCGAATAATTTTTGAACCCATCTCGAAGGCAACCCTGCCCAAAGTACTGCGCCTGCCTTAACACAATTCTGGCCCAATCTCAGCCTGCTTAGAATGCTAGCATTGTCCAATTTTACATAGTTAGATGCCTCTGAATTGATGAAACTGTCTTAATCATTTGCATTGTTCAACCAAGTGTAAATCTTACCCACTTGTGAATGGTCCCTTAGTTGTAGAGCTTCAGTGTCAGAACAAACTGCCTGGGGAAGCTCACCTCTTCCATGAGGTAAACATTATGCAGCCCTTCTACAGATGTTGCTGCCTACCTTAAGCAGCCCTGCTCAAGGTGCTGCTCGCGTGGCTCTCCCATATGCCGGCTCTGCCATAGCCTCAACATAAGCAGCCCTGTTACATGGTGCTGCTGGCTCGGGCTCACCCATATGCCTGGCTTTGCCATAGACTCGGCATCCCATAAAGCAGCCCTGTGCAATAGGTGCTGCTGGCTCGGGCTCTCCCATATGCCCGGCACTGTCACAACAACTGCAGTTGGAATGTATCTAGATGGAGCCTCCTCTCCATTAGGGCTCCATCCTGGCCCACCTACATTTTTTTTACATTACCCGGAGGGGAACCCTCCCGGCATCAGAGCTGACCATATTGGTCCGTTTACCCCCTATCCTAGGGACCACTGCAGTCTGGACACCGCATTGCTGCTGCGTTTCCCCTCCCCGGGGAACCCTAGCGTCTGTGTGCCTTACCAAGGGGAACCCACCCCCACGGCACCCGGGCTGACCGTTCTGTGCTATCGTGGGCCACTGCGGTCTAAGAACCGCACTTCTGCTGAAGCTTCCTGAAGCTGGAGACACATTCCACCTCCTTCTTCACGTAGTCACTCACGTGACTCCGAATTAAAATTAGTAATCAAGTAGTAAAATCTTTATCTCACAAGGTGGATGTGGCCGTAAACTCTTACAGTCTGTAATATACAGATAATAGGTTCACGCTATCCCCACACTAAGAGGTAATGTTCATTCAGCTAATTTTATTCAATTCAATTCAATCTTTAATTGTCATTGTGCAGTGTACAATACAGAGACAACAAAATGCAGTTGGTATCTCCGAAGGGCGAACTTATGAAGAAACAAGTAATTGTGCAGTAGTATGAGTATATACATCTATACATATACAGTGTCCGGGGGGAAGGGTGGAGACAGGCAGTCATTGAGGTGCAGCGTTGAGATGTGTGACAGCCGCAGGGAAGAAGCTGTTCTTGAGCCTGCTGGTACGGCAGCGGAGGGACCTGTAGTGTCTCCCGGATGGGAGGAGGGTAAACAGTCTATGGTTGGGGTGTGAGCTGTCCCTGGCGATGCTGTGCGCCCTGTGCAGGCATCGTTTACTACGGACAGACTCAATGGAGGGGAGTGAGGAGCCTGTGATGCGTTGGGCGATCTTCACCTCCCTCTGCAGAGCTTTCCGGTCGGCGACAGAGCAGTTGCCACACCACACTGTGCTGCAGTTGGTAAGGATGCTCTCGATGGTGCAGCGGTAGAAGTTCACCAGAGTCTGGGGAGACAGGTGGACCTTCTTAAGTCTCCTCAGGAAGAAGAGACGCTGGTGAGCCTTCTTGATCAGCGAGGATGTGTTGTGGGTCCAGGAGAGGTCATCGGAGATGTTGACCCCCAGGAACCTGAAGCTGGAGACACGTTCCACCTCCATCCCGTTGATATGGATGGGGTTGTGCGTGCAGCTTCTCGATCTCATGAAGTCCACAATGAGCTCCTTGGTCTTCTTAGAGTTGAGGGCCAGGTTATTGGCGGCACACCATGTTGTTAGGAGCTAAACCTCCTCCCTGTCGCTGATGAGGCCAATCACCGTCGTGTCATCTGCATACTTGATGGTGTTGGTACCATGTACAGGTATGCAGTCGTAGGTGAAGAGGGAGTAGAGGAGGGGGCTCAGCACACAGCCCTGGGGTACGTGAGGGTAGAGGAGGAATGGTTATCCAACCTAACAGACTGTGGTCTGTTGGTTAGAAAGTCCAGTAACCAATTGCAGCGGGAGGGGTTGATGCCCAGGTTATCGAATTTGGCGATCAACTTAGAGGGAAAAATGGTGTTGAATGCTGAGCTGTAGTCGATGAACAGCATTCTCACATAACTGTTTCTGTTGTCGAGGTGGGAGAGGGTGGAGTGGAGTGCCGTTGAGATGACATCCTCCGTGGTCCTGTTCTTGCGGTATGCAAACTGGTAGGGGTCCAGAGAGGGAGGTAGGCAGCATTTGAGGTGTGCCATGACCAGCCTTTCAAAGCACTTGGCGATGTTAGGGGTGAGTGCAACTGGGTGGAAGTCGTTGAGGCTCGCCGCAGTGGAGTGTTTTGGCACTGGCACGATGGAGGTAGTTTTAAGGCACGTGGGGACAACTGTCTGGGCAAGTGACAGGTTGAAGATGTCAGTCCAGATGTCTGTCAGCTGTGCAGCACAGGTCTTGAGGACGCGCCTGGGGATGCAGTCAGGGCCGGCAGCCTTACGTACATTGATCCTACATAGTGCCATGTGCACGTCGTAGGGGTTGAGTGTGAGGGGCAGGTGGTCATCGGGGAGCACAACCTTGATGGCCAACTCTTGGTTGTCCCTTTCAAAGTGGCCATAAAAGTGATTGAGTTCCTCGAGGAAGGATGCATCGCTGGAAGTGGGGGTGGAGTTGGTGGCTCTGTAGTCAGTGATGGCCTGGATGCCATGCCACATGCGTCGGGGGTCGGAGTTACTGTCGAAGTGCTCCTCGATCCTCAGCTTGTATCTGTGTTTGGCGTTCTTGATGCCTCTCTTCAGATTGGCCCTTGGTGAACTATAGGCACGGGCATCGCCTGACCTGAAAGCCGAGTCCTGTGCTTTCAGCAGTAGCCTGACCTCGCTGTTCATCCATGGCTTCTGATTCGGGTATGTGGTGATTTGTTTGAGAGTGGTGACACTGTTGATGGAGGAGTTGATGAAGTCCAGAACAGAGGAAGTATAGGCATCAATGTCAGTGTGGCAGTCAAGGGTGGCCTGAGCTGCAAACGCATCCCAGTCAGTGTTACCAAAACGCTGCTAGAGTGTGGAGTCTGCTTCACCTGACCAAACCTTGACTGTCCTCACTGTGGGTTTAATGCGTCTGATGAGTGGAGGAGCAGGAACAATGATAAGTGATCAGACTGACAAAGGTGGGGAAGGGGATGGCTTTGTACGCTTCAGCCATGTTGGTGTAGACTTTGTCCAGTGTCTTGTCCTCTCTAGTGGCGAAGGAGACATGTTGGTGGAATTTGGGGAGTACAGACTTCAGGTTGGAGTGATTGAAGTCACCTGCAACAATGAAGGCTGCGTCTGGATTGAGGGTCAGTTGTTTGCTAATGGCACAATATGCAGTTCTTTCATTGCAAGCTTGGCATTAGCATCAGGAGGGATATAGGCTGCAGTAACAACAGTGGAGGTAAACTCTCTGGGCAGACAGAACGGTCTGCACTTAACCAAGAGGAACTCAAGGTTGGTTGAGCAGTAACTCTCAATGATGGTGGTGTCTGTGCACCATGCTTTGTTTACATACATGCACAGACCCCCACCTCTGGTCTTACCGGAGTCAGATGTTCTGTCCGCTTGGACTATGTGGCTCAATGGTGCTGGCAGGAACATCAGAGTTCAGCCAGGTTTCGGTGAGGATCAGGATGCTGCAATCCTTGATCCAGTTGTAGGAGGCAATCAGAAGACAGAGGTCATCCATCTTGTTTGCCAGGGAACGGACATTGGCAAGGAAAAGGCTAGGGATGGATGGCCAGTGTGTGGCTCGCTCCAACCTTGCCTTCAACTCACCTCGAGATCCACGGCGATGTTTTCGGGCCCGTCGCCGTCCGTGTGCGCCTCCGGACGCCCGGGCCAACTTGGTGCGGTCCTCAGGTCTACCGCCCCGCAGCTCCGCCGCCCCTCAGCTCCACAGTGAAGGCGAGTGCAGGAGGGAGTCAGAGTTCGTCCGGAAAGTCGACCAGGGGAACGCTAGAGCCGCAGGAACCGAGATTTAAAAGTTCCTGCCGGCTATAGTGGATGACAGTGAGACTGCTCCGGTTGAGCAGACTCAAAACAAGAAGGAAGGTAATGTAGCGTTGGCTGATCCAAGGGAGACACGGGGCATCGCGATGCACCCGCGCCGCCGCCATTTTAGATTGATTTTACACCCTAATAATCAGTGATTTAGCATTACAGCATCTGGCTTGATAAACAGCGTCTGGCCTGCTAAGATTCACAGGTTCTTCTGAAGAAGCTATTTTTTGCAGATTCAAGCACTCTTGTTTATTGACCTTGTTGATCTATTGTTTAAGTACATTACAATCTGCAGACCAGAGGGAAAGAACCGTTGTCTGAACATTCCTCTGACTGGTTATATTATAGTGCAAAAACATCGAGTGTTATAGTGCTTAAGATGGAACTGCAGATGCTGTAAAATCGATGGTAGACAAAAATACTGGAGAAACTTAGCGGGTGAGGCAGCATCCATGGAGCGAAGGAAATAGGCAATGTTTCGGGTTGAGACCCTTCTTCAATGATGTAGAGGTGGGGGGGGGGGGGGAGGAAAGGAGGAGGTGGAGACATTGGGCTGTGGGAGAGCTGGGAAGGGGAGGGGAAAGAATGAGAAAGCAGGGACGACCTGAAATTGGAGGTCAATGTTCATACTGCTGGGGTGTAAACTACCCAAGCGAAATATGTGGTGCTGCTCCTCCAATTTACGGTGGGCCTCACTCTGGCCATGGAAGAGGCCCAGGAGAAGAAAAGTCGGATTTGGAATGGGAGGGGGAGTTGAAGTGCTGAGCCACCGGGAGATCAGTCTGAAGAGTCTGAAGAAGGGTCTCGACCCGAAACGTCGCCTATCTCCTTCGCTCCTTAGATGCTGCTGCACCCGCTGAGTTTCTCCAGCTTTTTGTGTAACCACCGGGAGATCACGTTGGTTATAGCAAACCGAGCTGAGATGTTGGGCGAAGTGATTGCCAACCCTGCGCTTACTCTCACTGATGTAGAGCAGCTGACACTTAGAGCAGTGGATGTAATAGATGAGGTTGGAGGAGGTGCAGGTGAACCTCTGCCGCATTGGGTCCTTGGATGGAGTCAAAGGTGGAGGTAAAGGGGTAAGTGTAGCATTTACTGCGGTTGCAAGGGAAAGTTCAGGCGAAGCTTTGGTTCGGGTGGGAAGGGACAAATTGACCAGGGAGTTACAGAGGAAGCGGGCTCTGCGGAAAGCCGAAGGGGGGGGGGGAGATGGGAAGATGTGGCCAGTGGTGGTAACCTGTTGGAGGGGGCAAAAATGTTGGAGGATTATTTGATGTATGTGATGACTCGTACGGTGGAAGGTGAGGACAAGGAGGACACTGCCGTTGTTACGAGTGGAGGGAATGGGGATTGAGAGCAGAGTTACAGGGTATAGAAGAGATCCTGGTGAGAGCCTTATCTATAGTCGAAGAGGTGGACCCCCATTCCCTAAAGAATGAGGATATCTCCGATGCCCTGGTGTGGAACACCTCATCCTGGGTGCAGATGTGGTGTAGATGGAGGAATTGGGAATAGGGGATGAAGTCCTTACAGGAAGCAGGGTGGGAAGAAGTGTAGTCCAGATAGCCATGGGCGTCAGTGGGTTTGTAGTAGATGTCGGTTAGTAGTCTGTCACCTGCGATGGAGATAGTGAGGTCTAGAAACGGTAGGGAGATGTCGGAAATGGTCCAGGTGCATTTGAGTGCCGGATGGAAGTGAGTGGTGAAATGGATGAAGTCAGTGAGTTGTGTGTGGGTGCAGAAGGTAGCACCAATGCAGTCGTCGATGTAGCGGAGGTAGAGTTCGGGGATGGGGCCCTGACACGCCTCAAACAAGGATTGTTCGACGTACCCTACAAAGAGGCAGGCATAGCTAGGGCCCATGTGCGTGCCAATAGCTACGCTTTATATTTGGAGGAAATGGGAGGAGTCAAAAGAAGTGATTAAGGCTATGGACCAGCTCCGCTAGGCGGAGGAGAGTAGACGGGGATTGGTTGGTTCTTTGGTCAAGGAAGAAACAAAGGGCTTTAAGACCCTTTGGATGGAGTTGTAGAGTGACTGGACATCCATGGTGAAGATGAGGGGATGTTGGCCTAGAAAACGGAAGTCCTGGAGTCGACAAAGAGCGTGTGAGGTGTCTTGGACATGGGTAAGTGTTGACATATATGAAAAATATGCTCTCAATTGTAAAGAAGTTAATCTTAATGTTGTATTGTTATTCAGACAAACTTGATGCAGGTAGTGAATAACTGACAATGATAACAGCCAATGAGAGGTGCTGTTATTGACGTGTCAAGCACGTGTGTGTCAATAACGTTTTTTTTCTTCCAGTTTGAGCAAGACCGATGCCCCACTATGTTTTTACTCCTCCGGAATTATCTTCAGTCTAGCACTGGGTAGGCTGCAAGAGTCGCAGCACAATTCACCTCTGCTAACAGTAGGGAGAGATTTAACCAGGGGGGATAGGATGGAGTCGAGGTATGTGGAAATCAGTTCGGTGGGACATGAACAGGCAGAGACAATGGCCCTGCCAGGACAGTCGGGTTTGCGGATTTTGGGGAGAAGGTAAAATCGGGCTGTGCGGGGCTGGGGAATGATGAGGTTGGAGGCTTGGGAGGGCAGGGAGCTGGAGTTGATGAAGTCAGTGATGGTGCTAGAGATAGTGGCCTGGTGCTCATCCATGGGGTCATGGTCCATGGAGAAGTTGGCAGAGGCGTCCGAGAGTTGGCGCCTATCCTCAGACTTGTAAAGATCAGCGCGCCAGACTACCACGGCACACCCCTTGTCGGTGGGTTTGATCACCCAAGTCTGGGTTGTTGCAGAGTGAGTGGAGGGCTGTGCATTCAGCGGGGGAGAGTTTAGAGTGAGAAAGGGGAGTGGAGAAATTGAGGCAGTTGATGTCCCGCCGGCAGTTTAAAATAAAAAGGTCTAATGAGGGGGCCCAAGGGGAGGGGGTCCATTGGAGACAAGAGAAGGGGTCATCACTGGGGGGGCGAGGACTCCTTCCCATGGAAGAATGCTTTGAGGTGGAGGTGATGGAAGAAGAGCTCCACATCGTGGCGGACGCGGAACACATTGCGGTGGGGACAGAGGGGAACAAAGGTGAGGCCTCTGCCGAGGACCGAGAGGGGGAGGTCAGGGGGGATGGTGAACACACGGCAAGGCTAGGGGTTGGGGACGGAGGAAGGCAGGTGAGTGGACTGAGGCCAAAGTGATGTCTGGTTGGTGGTCAGGGAGGAGGGGGGTATGAGGTCTATAGTGAGGGTGGGGAAGAGCTGGGGTCACATGATTTGAGCACCAGGACCCAGCACAGTTAGACCACGTGATGTCAGAGTCTGCAGCGTGGAGACTTCAGGTCCGGTGGTGAACCTCGGATTCAGATAAGGCGGTGGAGTGGTGAGGGTTGGTAGAGTTGATAGTGGATGTCCGCGGGGGGGGGGGGGGGGGGCGGCGAGGTTTGGCGGGCCCGTTTTGGTGGCGACATTCGTAGAAATTCGGAGAGGTAGCAAGGGTCAATAGACAATAGGTGCAGGAGGCCATTCTGCCCTTCGAGCCTGCACCGCCATTCAATTTGATCATGGCTGATCATCCACAATCAGTACCCCGTTCCTGCCTTCTCCCCATATCCCCTATCTAGCTCTCTTGAAAGCATCCAGAGAACCGGCCTCCACCGCCCTCTGAGGCAGAGAATTCCACAGATTCACAACTCTCTGTGTGAAAAAGTGTTTCCTCATCTCCGTTCTACATGGTTTACCCCTTATTCTTAAACTGTGGCCCCTGGTTCTGGACTCCCCCAACATCGGGAACACGTTTCCTGCCTCTAGTGTGTCCAAACCCTTAATAATCGTATATGTTTCAATAAGATTCCCTCTCATCCTAAACTCCAGAGTGTAAAAGCCCAGCCGCTCCTTTCTCTCAGCATATGACAGTCCCGCCATCCTGGGAATTAACCTGGTGAACCTACGCTGCACTTCCTCAATAGCAATAATGTCCTTCCACAAATTAGGGGACCAGAACTGCACACAATACTCGAGGTGTGGTCTCACTAGGGCCCTGTACAACTGCAGAAGGACCTCTTTGCTCCTATACTTAAGTCCTCTTGTTATGAAGGCCAACATGTCAATTGCTTTCTTCACTGCCTGCTGTACCTGCATGCTTATTTTCATTGACTAATGAACAAGGGTCCCCCAGATCCCATTGTACTTTGTCTTTTCCCAACTTGACATCATTTAGATAATACTCTGCCTTCCTGTTTTTGGTACCAAAGTGAATAACCTCAATCTATCCACATTAAACTGCATCTGCCATGCATCTGCCCACTCACCCAACCTGTCCAAGTCACCTTGCATTCTCTTAGCATCCTCCTCACAGTTCACACTGCCACCCAGCTTTGTGTCGTCTGCAAATTTGCTAATATTACTTTGAATCCCTTCATCTAAATCATTGACGTATATTGTAAATAGCTGCAGTCCCATCACCAAGTCTTGCGGTACCCCACTAGTCACTGCCTGCCATTCTGAAAGGGACCCGTTAATCCCTACTCTTTGTTTCCTGTCTGCCAACCAATTTTCGATCCATGTCAGCACTCTACCGCCAAAGGAACTCTACTTCCTAAAGGAAAGTCCTTTAATAGAGAACTCGGTATAACTGCGCATGCTCAGGTCATGGGTCATTTGGGATAAGCACTCTCGCCAGCTGAGCGACTGTGGGGTGTGGACCTGCGTATTCATTTCAATCAGATTTATAAAGAAATTTATCCATCAAATATCAACAAACAAATTCCAAAGCCAACATCTGCTCCCAGCCATGATCAGCTAAGATCACAATGAATGCCGGTGTTTGCTCGATGGGCCGAATGGCCTACTCCTGCACCTATTGTCTATTGTCTGTTCTCTATTGCTGTTTTTTGTGGACCCAGGTGGCTTATGAGTCCAATACTAGCTTTGAAATTTCTTCTGCATTCAGGACAGGTAATTCCAGATGGCAGAGCGGGCTTTGGTTGTTGCTGCCTCTCTTTCCGCTTTCTTCTCTTTTGTTCTAATTCTGCGCATCTCTCGGCTTCAAAAGTCGCTGTTCCTTCTTGGATGATGGTTCGCCAGAGTTTCTTGTCCTTGGCATTGGTTTCCCAATTGTCGATGTCAGATTTCTTCATGCTGGCTTTTAAGGCATTTTTAAATCTGTTCTTTTGTCCGCCACTTTTATGTTTGCCTTTTTTAAGCTGGGAGTAGAAGGATTGCTTTGGTAGACGCTCATCTTCCATCTGAACAACATGATCGACCTCGCGGGATAGCCACGACGACGAATACGCAGTTTAGCCACTAGGTGCCCCTACGTAGTGACGTGTGACCACACACAGGCTGGATGACCATAGACAATAGGTGCAGGAGTAGGCCATTCAGTCCTTCGAGCCAGCACCACCTAGCTCCGTGTACTTACCGCGTTATCCCTGAGGAAGTTATTTCTCCCAAGTTTGGACCATGCAATTAATTTAATTCATTGCGCAAACCTTTTTGAATGGGATTGCAGTGAAAAATGCACGCACTCTGGGAGTGAAAATGTCGGATGTTTCCCCGATCTGTTCTTGGGTGCTTGCATTCACTCATTAACTTTTATTCACGTATTAAAAAGTAATTTAGAGGCAGGTAATTTGTTTAGACATTGCATACATCAAGTAACAAAATGGCCAATTGTGAAAATGAACACTAAATAAGTTCTTATCTACTTCTCATTTAAGATGGAGAACATATAATGTAGATATGTTTTATTTTGTGAATCAAACAATAAATGGAAAAAAACAATTTAAATTTTAAAATTTCCTCAAGTATAGTTTAGCCAGATTTAATGGGATTTCAAAAAATCAAGATCATGATATATTTAAGTAGGAACTGCAGATGGTGGAAAATCGAAAGGTAGACAAAAATGCTGTAGAAACACAGCAGGTGAGGCAGCATCTATGGAGCGATGGAAATGGCGACCTTTCGGGTCGAGAACCCTCTTCAGACTGAGGAATAGTCTCGACCCGAAATCTCGCCTTTATCCTTCGCTCCATAGATGCTGACTCACCCGCTGAGTTTCTCCGGCATTTTTGTCTACCTAAGACCATGATGTATGTTAAATTCAAAACTAAACTATGGTAGCAAAGTACATTATTCACGTCTAAAGTTACAACTTCTGTATCAGCGTAGGTATGTATACACTACATTTTATTACACTAATATAGAATGAAAAAATATCTTGGCATGCGTTCATGGATATTTTCTTCACAATATTAGAATTTCATAGAGACAGAGAGAGGGATTGAAAGAAAAGGTAGCCCAACAATAATTAGAGGAAATCACAAGAAAGAAACTAGAGAAATATACATGTGTGTATATAATATTTATATATATTATATACATATATATATTATATACATCTATATATACATATGGATCTGGGGGTGGGGTGTCAAATGGGATAGTCGAGGACGGAGTTAAAGGGAAAGAGAGTAAAGGGATGGTTAATGACCCCAGAATTAACGGGAAAGAAAGCTCACAAAGGGATAGGAGAGTATGGCCAAGTGCAATAGGGATCGATGTGAAAGGGGCCACTTGTCAACATAATTGTATAAGGAGTAAGAGTGTTGTAAAAACTAGCCTGAAGGCTTTGTGTCTCAATGCGAGGAGCATTCGTAATAAGGTGGATGAGTTGAAGGTGCAGACAGCGATTAATGACTATGCTATAGTTGGGATCACGGAGACATGGCTCCAGGGTGACCAAGGCTGGGAGCTGAACATCCAGGGATATTCAATATTCAGGAGGGATAGACGAAAAGGAAAAGGAGGTGGGGTAGCGTTGCTGGTGAGAGAGGAGATTAATGCAATAGAAAGGAAGGACATTAGCGTGGAGGATGTGGAATCGATATGGGTAGAGCCTCGAAACTCTAAGGGGCAGAAAATGCTAGTGGGAGTTGTGTACAGGCCACCTAACAGTAGTATTGGAGTTGGGGATGGCATCAAACAGGAAATTAGAAATGCGTGCAACAATGGTAACACGGTTATAATGGGTGACTTCAATCTGCATGTAGATTGGGTGAATCAAATTGGCAGGGGTGCAGGATAGTTTTCTCTGAGGTGAGGAAGAGGATTTCTTGGAATGTGTGCGGGATAGTTTTCTCAACCAACATGTGGAGGAACCAATGAGAGAGCAGGCTATTCTAGACTGGGTATTGAGTAATGAGGAAGGGTTAGTCAGCAGTCTTGTTGTGCATCGCCCCTTGGGCAAGAGTGACCATAATATGGTTGAGTTCTTCATTAGGATGGAGAGTGACAAAATTAAGTCAGAAACAAGGGTTCTGAACTTGAACAAAGGTAACTTTGAAGGTATGAGATGTGAATTGGCCAAGATAGACGGGCAGGTGATTCTTAAAGGGTTGACAGTGGATGTGCAATGGAAGGTATTTAAAGACTGCATGGATGAAGTACAAAAATTGTTCATACCAGTTTGGCAAAAGAATAAATCAGGAAAGGTGTTGCATCCATGGATAACAAGGGAAATCAGGGATAGTATAAAAACAAAAGATGCGGCATTAAAATTGGCCAGAAAAAGCAGCCTACCGGAGGATTGGGAGAAATTCAGAATACAGCAGAGGAGGACAAAGGGCTTAATTAGGAAAGGGAAAATAGATTATGAAAGGAAACTGGCAGGGAACATAAAAACTGACTGCAAAAGTTTTTATAGATATGTGAAGAGAAAGAGACTAGTTAAAACAAATGTTGGTCCCTTGCAGTCAGAAACAGGTGAATTGATCATGGGGAACAAGGACATGGCAGACCAATTGAATAACTACTTTGGTTCTGTCTTCACTAAGGAAGACATAAATAATCTGCCGGAAATAGCAGTGGAATGGGGGTCAAATAAGATGGAGGAACTGAGTGAAATCCAGGTTAGCCTGGAGGTGGTGTTGGGTAAATTGAATGGATTGAAGGCAGATAAATCCCCAGGGCCAGATAGTCTGCATCCCAGAGCACTCAAGGAGGTAGCCACAGAAATAGTGGATGCATTAGTGATAATTTTTCAAAATTCCTTAGATTCTGGAGTAGTTCCTGAGGATTGGAGGGTAGCTAATGTAATCCCACTTTTTAAAAAAGGAGGGAGAGAGAAAGCGGGGAATTACATGTGTGTATATAATACACATCGGTAGTGGAGAAACTGCTAGAGTCAGTTATTAAAGATGGGATAGCAGCGTCTTGGAAAGTGGTGAAATCATTGGACAAAGTCAGCATGGATTTACGAAAGGTAAATCATGTCTGACAAATCTGATAGAATTTTTCGAGGATGTAACTAGTAGAGTGGATAAGGGAGAACCAGTGGATGTGTTATATCTAGACTTTCAGAAGGCTTTCGACAAGGTCCCGCAAAAGAGATTAGCATACAAACTTAAAGCACACGGTATTGGGGGTTCAGTATTGATGTGGATAGAGACCTGGGTAGCAGACAGGAGGCAAAGGGTAGGAGTAAACGAGTCTTTTTCAGAATGGCAGGCAGTGACTAATGGGGTACCGCAAGGCTCAGTCCTGGGACCCCAGCTATTTACAATATATATTAATGATTTGGATGAGGGAATTCAATGCAACATCTCCAAATTTGCAGATGACACCAAGCTGGGGGGGTATAGTTAGGTGTGAGGAGGATGCTTGGAGGCTGCAGGCTGATTTGGATAGGCTGAGTGAATGGGCAGATGCATCGCAGATGCAGTATAATGTGGATAAATGTGAGGTTATCCACTTTGGTGGCAAAAACATGACTATTATCTGAATGGTAGCAGATTAGGAAAAGGGGAGATGCATCGAGACCTGGGTGTCATGGTGCACCAGTCATTGAAAGTAGGCATGCAGGTGCAGCAGGCAGTGAAGAAAGCAAATGGTATGTTAGCATTCATAGCGAAAGGATTTGAGTATAGGAGCAGGGTGGTTCTACTGCAGTTGTACAGGGTTTTGGTGAGGCCACACCTGGAGTATTGCGTACAGTTTTGGTCTCCAAATCTGAGGAAGGACATTCTTGCCATAGAGGTGGTACAGAGAAGATTCACCAGACTGATTCCTGGAATGTCAGGACTTTCATATGAGGAAAGACTGGATAGACTCGGCTTGTACTCGCTGGAATTTAGAAGATTGAGGGGGGATCTTATAGAAACTTACAAAATTCTTAAGGGGCTGGACAAGCTAGATGCAGGAAGATTGTTCCCGATGTTGGGGGAGTCCAGAACAAGGGGTCACAATCTAACGATAAGGGGGAATTCCTTTAGGACCGAGATGAGGAAAACATTCTTTACACAGAGAGTGGTGAGTCTCTGGAATTCTCTGCCACAGAAGGTAGTTGAGGCCAGTTCATTGGCTATATTTAAGAAGGCGTTAGATGTGGCACTTGTGGCTAAAGGGATCAGGGGGTATGGAGAGAAGGCAGGTACGGGATACTGAGTTGGATGATCAGCCATGATCACATTGAATGGTGGTGCAGGCTGGAAGGGCCGAATGGCCTACTCCTGCACCTATTTTTCTATATATATATATATATACACACACATACATATACATACACACACATATATACACACACACACATATATACACACACATATACACACACACATATATACACACACATATATACATACATACACACATATAGACACGCATGTGTGTGTGTGTGTGTGTGTGTGTGTGTGTGTGTGTGTGTGTGTTGTGGCGGGGACTTGCAGGAGTCCAGCCAAAAACCGGGGAGGAAGATTGCAACCTTCACGTGGTCCACCCTGTTTCGACTAATGCAATCAACTCGACGTGCACAAACGGAAGATCAAATAGTAGGTATATTACAAAACCTACCTTGAGTGGCGCTGCAGTTCTGTCGCCAACTTTGTGTGTAACTTTGGCGCCTTTCAGAGGGGGGGGCGTGTTTAAAGTGCCGTTTTTCTACAGACAAGGCAAATCATTCCATGTCAGGGGATTTCATTGCTGCAGAAAAATCGCTCCGACATTTGATTTATGAAGGAATTTTTAAATTACGCTAGATTATTTATTAGCTAGAGTAATTTAACAATCATCTTCTAAAGCCGTGAGCGCCGACAACGGGAAGGATTTTACCCAGGGGAGAAAGTAATATACACAGTTTATTTTTATACAAAAACGTGCTTCTTAGGAAACATTTAATCACATTTTCATGTTGAGAAATGGGGACAAAAAAAAACGAACCGGCAGTATTTTTTCTGCCGACTTCACCGCATTGTTCTAATGCACCGCATTCCACTAAAACCCACTCGCAAGTTGCTTTAAATGGCCATTAATTTACAGAACTTAAACACTAAATTCCTTCCATTTGGCTTATAAATTCATGAAAATGAGATTTAAAAATCATGTTATATTGTGAATTATTGTGAATGATATTTGGACACTTAGGCAATTAAAAAATGTTTATCTTTGCTTAAGAAATGGATTGATGTTTAGATCTAGTAATTGAATTTTGTAATTAGGTACAATTAAGGTAACTAACTAATTATATGCTTTAATTTCAGGTCATCCAAGTAAGATTGTTTCATATTTGTTTCAGAATGCTTCAATCTATAATAACTGAAAATTTCATTGAGTTCTCTTAATTTTTTTTTTAATTGGGCTTTTGACTGTACTAGATCACAGCTTTTCAGTTAAGTCAATGGAAAGGCAATGGTGAACAAGATGCTAATTTCCGAGTATGAAAGCGGCCATAACCTTTTTAATACTGAAGATATGAAAGTAAATTAGGCGTCAAATTAAACTTCTGTTTATGCTTTATCTGATGGGATAAATTGCAGACTTGATATTTCAAATCTCAAAATTTTGTAACATTGCTACAAATAGAACTAGTTCTCCAACAACTTTAGGCTGTGCTCGCCACAGGAAAGAAGAAGAAGCCAAAAACCAAGCAGACACAAGTTGCCATGAAACCAAGCGGACCCAAGTTGCCAAAAGCCAAGCAGACACAAGTTGCCATGAAACCAAGCAGACGCAAGTTGCCAAAAGCCAAGCAGACGCAAGTTGCCATGAAACCAAGCAGACGCAAGTTGCCATGAAACCAAGCAGACGCAAGTTGCCATAAAACCAAGCAGACGCAAGTTGCCATAAACCAAGCAGACGCAAGTTGCCATAAACCAAGCAGACGCAAGTTGCCATAAACCAAGCAGACGCAAGTTGCCATACACCAAGCAGACGCAAGTTGCCAAAGGCCAAGCAGACGCAAGTTGCCAAAAGCCAAGCAGACACAAGTTGCCATAAACCAAGCAGACGCAAGTTGCCAAAGGCCAAGCAGACGCAAGTTGCCATAAACCAAACAGACGCAAGTTGCCATAAACCAAGCGGACACAAGTTGCCATAAACCAAGCGGACACAAGTTGCCATAAACCAAGCAGACGCAAGTTGCCATAAAACCAAACAGACGCAAGTTGCCATAAACCAAACAGACGCAAGTTGGCATAAACCAAGCAGACGCAAGTTGCCATAAACCAAGCAGACGCAAGTTGCCATAAACCAAGCGGACACAAGTTGCCATAAACCAAGCGGACGCAAGTTGCCATGAAACCAAACAGACGCAAGTTGCCATGAAACCAAACAGACGCAAGTTGCCATAAACCAAGCAGACGCAAGTTGCCATAAACCAAGCAGACGCAAGTTACCATAAAACCAAACAGACACAAGTTGCCATAAACCAAGCAGACGCAAGTTGCCATAAACCAAGCAGACGCAAGTTGCCATAAACCAAGCAGACGCAAGTTGCCAAAGGCCAAGCAGACGCAAGTTGCCATAAACCAAGCGGACGCAAGTTGCCATGAAACCAAACAGACGCAAGTTGCCATGAAACCAAGCAGACGCAAGTTGCCATAAACCAAGCGGACACAAGTTGCCATAAACCAAGCTGACGCAAGTTGCCATAAACCAAGCAGACGCAAGTTGGCATAAACCAAGCAGACGCAAGTTGGCATAAACCAAGCAGACGCAAGTTACCATAAACCAAGCAGACGCAAGTTGGCATAAACCAAGCAGACGCAAGTTACCATAAACCAAGCAGACGCAAGTTACCATAAACCAAGCGGACGCAAGTTGGCATAAACCAAGCGGACGCAAGTTGCCATAAACCAAGCGGACGCAAGTTGGCATAAACCAAGCAGACGCAAGTTGCCATAAACCAAGTGGACGCAAGTTGCCATAAACCAAGCGGACGCAAGTTGGCATAAACCAAGCAGACGCAAGTTGGCATAAACCAAACGGACGCAAGTTGCCATAAACCAAGCGGACACAAGTTGCCATAAACCAAGCAGACGCAAGTTGGCATAAACCAAGCGGACGCAAGTTGGCATAAACCAAGCGGACACAAGTTGCCATAAACCAAGCGGACGCAAGTTGGCATAAACCAAGCGGACACAAGTTGGCATAAACCAAGCGGACGCAAGTTGCCATAAACCAAGCAGACGCAAGTTACCATAAAACCAAACAGACGCAAGTTGCCATAAACCAAACAGACACAAGTTGGCATAAACCAAACAGACACAAGTTGCCATAAACCAAGCGGACGCAAGTTGCCATAAACCAAGCAGACGCAAGTTGGCATAAACCAAGCGGACACAAGTTGGCATAAACCAAGCGGACACAAGTTGGCATAAACCAAGCGGACACAAGTTGGCATAAACCAAGCAGACACAAGTTGCCATAAACCAAGCGGACACAAGTTGGCATAAACCAAGCGGACGCAAGTTGCCATAAACCAAGCGGACACAAGTTGCCATAAACCAAGCAGACACAAGTTGCCATAAACCAAGCAGACACAAGTTGGCATAAACCAAGCAGACACAAGTTGGCATAAACCAAGCGGACGCAAGTTGGCATAAACCAAGCGGACACAAGTTGCCATAAACCAAGCAGACACAAGTTGGCATAAACCAAGCAGACACAAGTTGGCATAAACCAAGCAGACACAAGTTGGCATAAACCAAGCGGACGCAAGTTGGCATAAACCAAGCGGACACAAGTTGCCATAAACCAAGCAGACACAAGTTGCCATAAACCAAGCAGACACAAGTTGGCATAAACCAAGCAGACACAAGTTGGCATAAACCAAGCGGACGCAAGTTGGCATAAACCAAGCGGACACAAGTTGCCATAAACCAAGCAGACACAAGTTGCCATAAACCAAGCGGACGCAAGTTGCCATAAACCAAGCGGACACAAGTTGCCATAAACCAAGCGGACACAAGTTGCCATAAACCAAGCGGACACAAGTTGCCATAAACCAAACAGACACAAGTTGGCATAAACCAAGCGGACACAAGTTGCCATAAACCAAACAGACACAAGTTGGCATAAACCAAGCGGACGCAAGTTGGCATAAACCAAGCAGACACAAGTTGCCATAAACCAAACAGACACAAGTTGGCATAAACCAAGCGGACACAAGTTGCCATAAACCAAACAGACACAAGTTGGCATAAACCAAGCGGACACAAGTTGCCATAAACCAAACAGACACAAGTTGGCATAAACCAAGCGGACACAAGTTGCCATAAACCAAACAGACACAAGTTGGCATAAACCAAACAGACACAAGTTGGCATAAACCAAGCGGACGCAAGTTGGCATAAACCAAGCGGACGCAAGTTGGCATAAACCAAGCGGACACAAGTTGGCATAAACCAAGCGGACGCAAGTTGCCATAAACCAAGCGGACGCAAGTTGGCATAAACCAAACAGACGCAAGTTGGCATAAACCAAACAGACACAAGTTGGCATAAACCAAGCGGACGCAAGTTGGCATAAACCAAGCGGACACAAGTTGGCATAAACCAAGCGGACACAAGTTGGCATAAACCAAGCGGACGCAAGTTGGCATAAACCAAACAGACGCAAGTTGGCATAAACCAAACAGACACAAGTTGGCATAAACCAAGCGGACACAAGTGTTTACCTGAGTGGGCAAGGCATTGTCTCAAGCTGGCACTTTCTGGTTCCCGCCCGCTGGATGACGTGACCATTCGCGCCTGCGCACTTGGGGGAAGACGACGACGACGATGACGCAGTGGGGACGCAGTCTCTCCGCGCGTGCGCAATGGGCCCGGCGGGGCGGGATCAGACGGCCATTTGTAGTCAGCACGGTCAGCGATCGCCTCGACGCCTCGTGTCCGCTCTGGGTGAGTGGGGAATGTTGCGTTGCTGGAGGGGGAGTCTGGTCTTTATCCCGCGAGGGGTCTGACAGGAGACCGTTCTCCCGTCGCCGAGCGGGAGCGGGAGCGGCAACGACGGGCAGCGGTCGCAACGTCGACACCAGACGTCGGGCCGTCGACGCCCCCACGTCATAACCCTTCCCCCCACTTTGCCTACGTCACCCTCCCTCCGCTGGACCCACGTCACTGCCCCCCCCTCCCCCCGCTTGGCCCACGTCACCCTCCCCCCACTTCGCCCACGTCACTGCCCCCCCCCACTTGACCACTTCATAACCCCCCTCCTCCCCCCCCCCCCCCCCGCTTGGCCCACGTCACCCTCCCCCCACTTGGCCCACGTCACCCTCCCTCCACTGGGCCGACGTCACTGCCCCCCCCCGTCCCCGCTAGGCCCACGTCACAACCACCCACCACCCCCCCCCCCCCCACGCTGGGTCCACGTCACAACCACCCCCCCCCCCACGCTGGGCACACGTCACACTCCACCAGCTGGGTTTACGTCACCACCCCCCCCACCCCCTTGCCGCTGGGCCCACGTCACCCTCCCACAGCTGGGCCCACGTCACTGCCCTCCCCCCCGCTGGGCCATCGCTGCAGGGAGAGGTTGAGTACGCTGGGTCTCCATTTCATGGAGCACAGGAGGATGAGGGATGATCTAATAGAGGTGTATAAAATCATGATTTGAATAGATCAGGTTGAGTCTTTTGCCCAAAGTAGGGGAATCGAGGAGCAGAGGACACATGTTTAAGGTGAAAAGGGAAAAGATTTAATTGGAATCTGAGGGGTATATTGGGCACATTGGGTGGTGGGTGTATGCAACAAGCTGCCAAACTGGGCAGGTGGGACTAGTGCAGATGGGACATTTTGGGCTGAAGGGCCTGTTTCCACACTGTATCACTGTATGACTCTATCTATCTTTCCCTCTCAAACCCATTCTCCTGCCTTCTCCCCATTATCTCTGACACCGGTATCAATCAAGAATCTATCAATCTTCTCCTGAAAAAATGTCCATTGACTTGGCCTCCACAGCTGTCTGTAGCAATGAATTCCACAGTTCACCTCCCTCTGACTTAAGAAATTCCTGCTCATCTCCTTCCTAAAGGAATGACTTTTAATTCTGAGGTTGTGGCCACTGGTCCTCGACTCTCCCACTAGTGGAAACATCCACTCATTCCATCCAGGCTTTTACCAGGCTGGGACAGACTGCTACAGCTTCACACCATGTCCCAAAGCTCGTGTCCTGCCCTGCAGCACCCAAGGCAGCAGAGACACTATAGGAGAGGGCAAGCACCGTCACAAAGTAGCTCACAGTGGTTTGAATAACATTCAGGAATGTCTATGCATTTCACATCATGCATATTACTGAATAAGGGTCTTGACCCGAAATATAATCTATACCTTTTCTCCAGAGATGCTGCCTAACCCACTGAGTTACTACAGCACTCTGTGAAATGTCACCTATCCATGTTCTCCTCAGATGCTGCCTGACCCGCTGAGTTACTCCAGCACTCTGAAACGTCACCTTCCATGTTCTCCACAGATGCTGCCTGACCCACTGAGTTATTCCAGCACTCTGCGAAACGTCACCTATCCATGTACTCCACAGATGCTGCCTGACCCACTGAGTTACTCCAGCACTCTGTGACGTGTCACCTATCCATGTTCTCCAGAGATGCTGCCTGCCCCGCTGAGTTACTCCAGCACTCTAAACCTGTCCTATCCATGTACATGTCCAAATGTTTCTTAAACATTAGGATAGTCCCAGCCTCAACTACCTCCTCTGGCAGCTCGTTCCATACACCCACCACCCTTTGTGTGAAAAAGCTACCTCTCAGATTCCTGTTAATTTCTGAAATATTGGTCATATATTTTGTGCAAAAATGCTCCAGAATAAGGCTCAGAACACATCAGAGAGCATCTAAAACGCCTGAGCTTCCGGGGCCCTTAAGCGGGCCCTGGACCCCAGCATCGAGGCACCTCACGCTTCGCGCTCATGATGCGCACAGCACGCACATTATGTAACGTTAAAACATTTTGTGATCCTGTCATGCCACCCCCCTTTTTGAAAAGCTACGTATCATGCAGTCATCAGTAATTCGATCTTTTGCTTGCCTCCTCCCTCTACCTCTGCAAGACCATCCCATAGTCAAAATCACAAGGGATTTTCAATAAAGGCTCAGAGTGCTGGCGTAACTCGGTGAGTCGGGCAGCATCTCTGGAGAACACGGACTGGTGACGTTTCCAGTTGGGATCCTTTTACAGATTTCGGGGAATTTGAAGACTTCTTTTCAGAATTTTTCCTGTTCTCGCTGTTGCCTTCGAAGCTCAGCTGTTCAAATCCAAAGATGAATTGCCTTGTGGTCCTGGTAGCTGGTCTCATTCTCAGTGCCTCTCCGGGTAAGGAAATAAAACAATTTTGTTGTCCTCTAGTTTAACTGTGGAAAGGCATTTTAGATTCTCAAGTGGGATTGGAATTCTTGGTTAGACATTTATGTATAGGCTTCATAGGCTTAAGCCTAGGGCCTTGAAATCTAGGGGGCCTCCAACCAAGGCAGGACACCTGCCATTCAACTCTGGGCGGGCCCCCCTCTCTATCTCTCTTTGTCTCTCTCCGCGTCCGGGCCGGCAGGCTCCGCCCTCCACTCAGGCCGCCTTGCACATGTGCACTGCTATGGCCAGCACATTCTCCCCCTGCACATGCGCACAACCACGGCCAGCACATCATCGGCCGCCCTGCACATGCGCACTGCCACGGCAACTGGTCTGCGCTGGGCACTTGCACCCTCGCATTGAATTGTGGGCGATCTGGCCGCCATTGCTGTCCGGTCACCGTCTCGCCGCCACCTCTGAAAACCAAAGTAGAATCACTCCCTGACCCTGGAGCTGGAGTAACTCTCTGGAGTAACTCTTCCTTCTGGTTTCCTGGTCCTCCAAAAATATTCTAAATGGAATTTAAACTGCAGGTGGTGGAGCTCTGAATAATAACAACCCATTGCATTTTATCTGTTTATTTATGTGTGTGTGTGTGTGTGTGTGTGTGTGTGTGTGTGTGTGTGTGTGTGTGTGTGTGTGTGTGTGTGTGTGTGTGTGTATGTATTATATATATATATGGTCAATGGCGGAGAGCTGTGAATGGGAGGGGAAGGATGGAGAAAGCAAGGACTATCTGAAATTAGAGAAGCCAATGTTCATACAGCTGGGGTGTAAACTACCCAAGCAAACATGAGGTGCTGCTCCTCCAATGTGAGGTGGGCCTCACTCTGGCCATGGAGGAGGCCCAGGACAGAAAGGTCGGATTCGGAATGGGAGGGGGAGTTGAAGTCTTGAGCCACCGGAAGATTAGGTTGGTTATTGCGAACTGAGTGGAGGTGTTGTGCAAAGCGATCGCCAAGCCTGCGCTTGGTCTCACCGAGGTTGATCATACGCTGAATAATGCAACCACATTTTTGTTTGGAAGTGGAAAGAAATAATAGAAATTGCATTAATTGCAACGTGTAAAAAGAGTTGAGATACTGTATTATAATTTTCCTGCATGTCATTGTGGCATATATAATGTCTTGATTGGTGAGTATGTTTAGTTTGTGACTTTATTTGAAACAGAAATAATATGTGAATGCTTCATTGAGCAGAATTCCGACTGGTAACTACGCACTTCGTTCGAGCACATTATCGCACACGTCATGCAAGCCGTCTTAAATGACCGCCTAAACTATAATTTGGCAACTTAAAAAAATGCCTAGGTTGCCCGGCTGACAACAGAGAAAAAAAATTAAGTGAGAGCCATGCAAGGTGTGTAATATTTTTGACACTGTCATAGGCCTTTCTTACATACGCACTGTAGTCTCTAAACAACACTTAAGTAATTTTCCTTGCCCTCCATTTCAGAATAATGGTGTTTAAAGCCAATAACTCGACACTAGCACTGGCAATAAATAAATAAATAAATAAGTGCAGCTTTCCAGCCCCTTATCTCATTGGCCACACCCAGCTGCAAATCGGTGTCAATTTGGTGGATTCGTCCATCTTCCTCTAGTCGTGGGTGTGGGGAATTGGGAGGGGCCTCACAAGTGGAACAGCCTAGGGCCTCTCTTCATCTAAATCCGGCCCTGCATTTAGCTTGTGTGTTCGTTCACATGTAGAGAGTGTATTACTGAATATGGAGTTAGTTGTTGACAAGTCAAGAGTGTTTTATTGTTATATGTCCCAGATAGAAGGAATGGAGCCATTTCTTCCTTCTCTCCAGAGATGCTGCCCGTCCCGCTGAGTTACTGCGGCATTTTATGACTATCTTCAGTGTAAACCAGCATCTGCAGTTCCTTGCCACACACGCGCGCGCACACACACACGTGTACACATATAAAACAAACAATAATAGTGCAAAAAGGCAAAACTATACGTGTATATGTAGTTTAGATACTACTTTGGCAGTGTGTAGGATAGTGTTAGTGTATGGGATGATCACTGGTCAGCTCTGACTCGGTGGGCCGAATTGCCTGTTTAGATGCTGTAAACATCAGAGGACTCTACAGGCAGGAACTGCAGATGTTGGTTTACACCGAAAATAGATACAAACTGCTGGAGAAATTCAGCGGGTGAGGCAGCATCTATGGAGCAAAGGAATAGGTGACGTTTCAGGGTCGAGACCCTTCTTCAGACTGATGGTCAGGGGAAAGGGAAACGAGAGAGATAGACGTTGATATCGAGGGATATTCAACAGCTGCATGAAAGGTATGCAAAAAAGTAAAGATGGCAAAGGAAACAGGCCATTGTTAGCTGTGGGCGAGGTGAGAACGAGTTGCAGACAATGAGACTCGAGAAGACGACTTTCAAACCAGTACAACCAGCTGGGACTTCGGAGGGTCTCGACCAAAACATCACCTGTACCTCTTCACCAGAGTGGCTGCCTGACCCGCTGAGTTACTCCAGCATTTTGTGTCGGTACTGTTCTATGTTTATTGAAAGGAGTTGCTCGTTTTCAGAGCAGCAGCAGAACGAGCTGCAGGTGTCTCTCACACAACCTCCTCTGTTTTGTTCTCAATGTACAGGTAACTGTTTGAAGTGTTACTCCTGCTCAGATTCAGAGGAAAGATGCATGACAAATTCTGTTAACTGCTCTGAGGGGGAGCAATGCTACCTTAGGGTTGTAGAGTCTGGTAAGTACGAATGAATTTGAGATGCACATCTCTAGTTTAGAGATACAGCGCGGAAACATACACCCACCGCCCTTTGTGTGGAAAAGTTACCCCTCAGATTCCTATTAAATCTTTTCCCCTTCACCTTAAACCTATGTCCTCTGGACCTCGGTTCCCCTACTCTGGGCAAGAGATTCGATCTATTCCTCTCATGATGTGATACACCTCTGTAGGATCACCCCTCATCCTCCTGCGCTCCAAGGAATAGAGACCCAGCCTACTCAACCTGTCACTATAGCTCACACCCTCTAGTCCTGGCAACGTCCTCGTAAAGATGTTAAGACTGTCCGATTCTGTGGATAAATAGCTGATTTACTCCTAGAAATGTGAGAACTCAGTGGCATTCACACTATGGGTAGTGGGTGTAAGGTAGTGGGTGTAAGGCTGCCAGAGGAAGTACTTGAGACAGGGGCTATCGCAACGTTTAAGAAACAGTTAGACGGATACATGGATCGGACCAGTTTGGAGATTATGGACCAAGCGCAGGCAGGTGGGACTAGTGTAGCTGGGACATGTATGCGCAAGTTGGACTGATGGGCCTGTTTCCATCTGTATCACTCTAAAATGGTACATGAACTATGAACATAGAAATTATTTATCTGACCATTCTGTTTTTCCAGGTGGTGTACAGTTTTACAGCGCTGGATGTATGAGCCTTGCTGCATGTACAGTCAAGCACGATATCGGAGAAGCCCTAGTCGCTGTCAGCTGTTGTGCTACTGACCTCTGTAACGCGAGTGATCAAGTTAATTTATCTCTTCTGCTGTTCCCTGCTCTGGTCTCAGTCTGGTTTGCAATATTTATGTGAAGCAAGTGCATAATAATAATGCACAGTGCAATCTTCTGGGTGCTTTTTGTCTGAAGATCAGGGATAATGAATCTTACCACTTGATTTCCAAGAGATGAGCTACTTTATCTAACAGATGTACAAATCCTTTACATTTCAAAATCAGTAACCCTCATCCACAATGCTTGATATTTGCAATCATTTCATAATATGGATAATAATAATAATCATATAACTTGGAGTTTGTATCATTACTCTGTGCATCTGTTGCCGCATCTCAATAAAGCACTGATTTTCAAAAAGAAATGTGAGCGTAATTCTTTCTTTCATAAGTTTCAGGAGCAGGATTAAGCCATTCGGCCCATCAAGACTACTCCATCCCTCAATCATGGCCGATCTATCTTTCCCTCCCAACCCCATTCTCCCCATAACCATGACACTTGTGCTAATCAAGAATCTGTCAAAGCCTCTATCAAATTTTTCAAAGCATATTTATAAAGTGTCTCACATGTTATTTTTACTACACTGTATAATTCTCAGCACGGTGGAGCAGCGGTAGAGTTGATGCCTCGCGGCACCAGAGACCCTGGTTTCATCCTGACCAAGGGTGTCGTCTATACGCAGTTTGCATGTTCTCCCTGTGACTGCGTAGGTTTTTTCCGTGTGCTGCTGTTTCCTGCCACACTGCCAAAACAGTACACGATAGCACTAAAATACCACCTTACCATTGTCCTGTGTCAAGTTTCGGTCAGATTGATGTTATATTTTACAAGATATTGACATTTAAAACTTTTCAAAACCCCGGCCCAGCAAAACGCAGTCTCACTAAAGCTGCCCGTTTTCTGGGCGTCACAACCTCAAGTATGGTTCCAGCATATCGTGGCCCAGTTTCAAGTTCAACTCATTACGGCCAGATATTTCTACATTTTCAAAACCCCACTTTCTAGTATATTACTAAAACACTCATCTTGTCTGCGTGCATGCGTGTCTGTGATGTCCTGAATTACGGCAAAACGGTATTGCACGTGGCCGTTCACTATCGCTGATGTCTCCCAACTGTTGTTAGGTGCAGATTTTCTACGGGCCCACTCTCTGCTGGTAGACACCAACCACGTTGATATATCTGGCGGTAATGAGTCAAACCTGAATCTGGGGCTCTATGTGCTGGAACCATACTTGAGGCTGTGATGCCCAGAGGACGGGCAGCTTTAGTGAGACTGCTTTTAGCTGGGCCAGGTTGGCATCGAGCTGCGTCCATAACGTTCAGAATTAGGAGTAAGCCATTTAGAACGGAGATGAGGAAAAACGTCTTCACCCAGAGAGTTGGGAATCTGGAATTCCCTGCCTCAGAAGGCAATGGAGGCCCATTCTCTGGATGCTGTGTGTACGGACTTATAAGCGAGTTCGGTATCTCGATAAACGCAAGGAATCATGGGATTTGTCAAAATTCATTTGGAATAAACAAGCGAACTCAGCTCTGTATCGACTGTTTAAATTGTTAACTATTCCAAAAATGCGTATGTTTGCAACACCGTGTCCCCCTTATGGCTCTTTACCTGTACCGGTACAATGCAGAAGATGCAGGTTTCATCACTGGCCCCAATATACCCACACATATGAGATGAGGGAACTGCATTACTCACAATTGCCTTCTCATTCAGTTCTGTTTGCTCCGGTGTCTTCTCCTTGTTCTTCTGTATAATGTGAAGTATTTCTGGTCAACGTCACAAATCAAAACGACTTGCAGTCTTTGCTCATGTGTCTGGCCTGAAGTAAATTGATCCCTTGCATCGGCTTCTTCCAGCTCCGACTCCAGTTGTTCCATCTCTCTTTTGAATTGTTCTTCTTGTGCCTCTAGCTCAAGCTTGGCATTGGTTGCTGCCAGGTCCGTCTCCCTTTTCAACTGCTCTTTTTGTGCCTCAAGCTTCTGCTTTTTATTCATGGCGGCAGCCCATTCCAGCAGAGCAGCCTTTAAGTGTGCATGATGAAGAATTTGACTTGTCGCTTGATCTTTGTTTTGAGACATTTGAAACACTGTCTTCAGGTCCAATTTCTTCTGATTCTGCAACACTGTTGTATGGCACTTTCAGCTATGGAGTGTGTAATTTACTGTCCAACTTCAGATAACCAGCTATGCATCTATATATTAGAAAACGGGCATCTTGTTTGTTTGTTTGTTTGTTTGTGTGCATGCATGTGAGATCTCAAAACCCTGCCAAAACGGTACACGATAGTGCTACAATTTTTGGCCCACCTTACTCATTGTCCTATGATGTAAATGAAACAAGTGTAGTTCAGATTGATTTTATATTTTACAAGTTATTGACGTTTAAATCTTAAACAGTGCCCTACTTGCCGGCCGATCCTGCGCAGTTGAGGGAGGCCCACCAGCCCTGCACATGCCCAGTGGGCCCACTATCCATGCCTGCACAGTTGGGCCCTTTGCCCGGGCTTCGGGCATTGGGGAGCAGACACGGACATGGACTGGGCCTTGACCGCGGCCCAGGGCCCTGGTTTGGGGTTGGAGCCATTGCAGGATCCACGGTCTGGGGGCGGGGAGAGGCAGCGACTGGGACCTGGGGGCTGGGTCTGGGGGCAGCGGCGCTGCTGCTCTGGGCCAATGGGGGGAGGGGAACGGGCCGCTCCAGGCCACTCGACCCATCCCCCCGACAACCCCCGCCTCACGTATAACTTAATCGCCGATGTGGAGAAACTGGGGCGGCGGTGCTTTACATCAACATCCTGGGGAGATGAGGAGGAAGACTGGGGAGTTTGATGGCAGAGGAAGGGGTTGGTAGGGAGCGTGGGGGGATTGAGGAAGAAGTAGGGGTATGGAGGAAGAGGGTGGAGAAAGTGAGGGCCGTGAGGAAGGAGGGGGAGGAGGGGGAAGAATGGGGCAGGAGGGGGATAGAGGAAGAGGAGAGGGTAGGGAGGTGAGAGGTGTTATGGAGCCCTCAGTCATTCCCTCCCTCCATAACCCCTCGCCTCTCCCTATACCCTCCACTCCCTCTATCTCCCTGTTCTCCCACGCAATACCTCTCCCCATCCCACTCCACCCCACTAAACACAATGTTTAAATAACATTTCACCTCCTCCCTTTCCACACTCGTTCCCTCTCCTTACAACAATATAACAAATCTCTCATTGCACTGAGTGGAGCACTGTTGAAGGGCAGTTTATGTAAATTATATCCCATTGTGACGTCATATGCTGCTAACTGCCATTGGACACTGCTGAATGTAATTTATGTACATTAGATCCCATTGTGACGTTAAAGCTGCTAACTGCCAGGGCAGATGGAAGCCATTTTTCTCAGTGGCATTTTGTAAAGTTGACAATGTGAATAACTTGTAAAATATACTATCAATGTGAACGCAACGTGATACAGCACAACACAGGAGAATGATGAGCATGGTGGTCCAAAAACCTTTGCGCTATCGTGTACCATTTTGGCATAAATTCAGAAACACATGGCCAGACATCTACACACAGAGACAGGCACATAGTCACACACGCATAGAAATAAACATGATCAGAGTTTTAGTAATATACTCGACCAAGTGGAACCTGTTGGGCCCCGTTCCCCCAACGCAATATTCCATCACTCATCCGTTTCCCCAACGCAACTCATTTTCGCTACTCATCCGGTCCTCCAATGCAACCGGTTCCTCAACGCAATATTCCACCACTCACCCATAGCCCCCAACTGCGCAGGTGCAGCTCATTTCACCTCATCCCTTAACACTCCCTCCTTTCCTCTTCACCCTCCCTCTTCTCTCCTCCCTCCTCCACTCACTCCCTTTCCACTCCTTTCCCCTACCCTCAGTCACTCCCTCACTCCCTCCCTCCATATCCTCTATCCCCTCCTTTCCCTCTATCTCCCTTCTACCCAATCTCACTCCGCCACTAAACACAGTGTTTAAATAACAATTCTCCTCCACCCCTCCTCCAATTCCTCCCTCTCCATGAAACAATGTAACAAATCTCTCTTTGCACTGGGTGGAACACTGTTGATGGGTAGTTTATGTAAATGAGATCCCATTGTGACGTCACACGCTGCTAACTGCCAGTGGAACACTGCGGACGGGCTGTTTATGTAAATTAGATCCCATTGTGAAGACATAGCTGCTAACTTTCAGTGCAGATGGAAGACATTTTTCCCAAACTAGATTTTGTAAAGTTGAAAAAGTGAATAACTTGTAAAATACAACATCATTGTGAACGAAGCTTTGATACATCACAGCACAGGACAACGGTGAGTAAAGAGGTCCAAAAATTGTAGTGCTATCCTGTACGGTCTTGTCGTAATTCAGGGTATGACGGACAAGTGCGCACACACGCACACATACAAGGTGAGTGTTTTAGTAATATACCAGACTAAATGGGACCCGTTGGGTCCCAGCTTCACACGGGAGGGCTGATCACCCAATACAATATTCCACCTCTCCACCAATTCCAATATTGCTGGCCAGTGTGGGGGGGGAGGCGCTTTCTGTTGCACTAGTATGGGTGTTGTGGGTCGAAGGGACTGGTTTTCAGAAGGCTAGTATGGACATTGTAGGCCGAATGGATTCTTAGGCAGGCAGCTCAGTCACTCAGACCTGGCAGGCTGGCAGCTGAGAAACTGCCAGAAATTCTGCCCAAAACAGGTGACAGTCTGTGATAGAGAGGTGGGTGGACTGAATGGATTATTCTGCTGGCAATTCAGTCACTTACAGCTGGTAGGCTGGCAGTGCAGTCACTCACGGCTGGTGGGCTGGCAGTTCAATCAATTACAGCTGGTGAGCTGGCAGTTCACTTACAGCTGGTGGGCTGGCAGTTCACTTACTCACGGCTCGTGGCCTGGCAGTGCAGTCACTCACGGATGGTGGTTGGTAGTTCAGTCACTTACAGCTGGTGGGCTGGCAACCAACCTACCAGAGGACTGGGAGAAATAGTGGATGCATTAGTGATAATTTTTCAAAACTCTTTAGATTCTGGAGTAGTTCCTGAGGATTGGAGGGTAGCTAATGCAACCCCACTTTTTAAAAAGGAGAGAGAGAGAGAAAACGGGGAATTACAGACCAGTTAGTCTAACATCGGTAGTGGGGAAAATGCTAGAGTCAGTTATTAAAGATGGGATAGCAGCACATTTGGAAAGTGGTGAAATCATTGGACAAAGTCAGAATGGATTTATAAAAGGTAAATCATGTCTGACGAATCTTATAGAATGTTTCGAGGATGTAACTAGTAGAGTGGATAAGGGAGAACCAGTGGATGTGTTATATCTGGACTTTCAGGAGGCTTTTGACAAAGGCCCACATAAGACATTAGTATACAAAACTTAAAGCACACGGTATTGGGGGTTCAGTATTGATGTGGATAGAGAACTGGCTGGCAGACAGGAAGCAACGGGCAGGAGTAAACGGGTCCTTTTCAGAATGGCAGGCAGTGACTAGTGGGGTACCGCAAGGCTCAGTGCTGGGACCCCAGCTATTTACAATATATATTAATGATTTGGACGAGGGAATTGAATGCAACATCTCCAAGTTTGCAAATGACACGAAGCTGGGAGGCAGTGTTAGGTGTGAGGAGGATTCTAGGAGGCTGCAAGGTGACTTGGATAGGCTGGGTGAGTGGGGAAATGCATGGCAGATGCAGTATAATGTGGATAAATGTGAGGTTATCTACTTTGGTAGCAAAAACAGGATGGTAGACTATTATCTGAATGGTGGCCGATTAGGAAAAGGGGAGATGCAACGAGACCTGGATGTCATGGTACACCAGTCATTGAAAGTAGGCATGCAGGTGCAGCAGGCAGTGAAGAAAGCGAATGGTATGTTAGCATTCATAGCAAAAGGATTTGAGTATAGGAGCAGTGAGGTTCTACTGCAGCTCTACATGGTTTTGGTGAGACCACACTTGGAGTATTGCATACAGTTTTGGTCTCCAAATCTGAGGAAAGACATTCTTGCAATAGAGGGGGTACAGAGAAGGTTCACCAGACTGATTCCTGCGATGTCAGGACTTTCATATGAGGAAAGACTGGATAGACTTGGCTTGTACTCGTTAGAATTTAGAAGATTGGGGGGGGGATCTTATAGAAACTTACAAAATTCTTAAGGGTTTGGACAGGCTAGATGCAGGAAGATTGTTCCTGATGTTGGGGAAGTCCAGAACAAGGGGTCACAGTTTAAGGATAAGGGGGAAGTCTTTTTGGACCGTGATAAGAAAAACATTTTTCACACAGAGAGTGGTAAATCTCTGGAATTCTCTGCAACAGAAGGTAGTTGAGGTCAGTTCAATGGCTATATTTAAGAGGGAGTTAGATGTGGCCCTTGTGTCTAAAGGGATCAGGGTGTATGGAGAGAAGGCAGGTACAGGATACTGAGTTGAATGATCAGCCATGATCATATTGAATGGTGGTGCAGGCTCGAAGGGCCGAATGGCCTACACCTGCACCTATTTTTTATGTTTCTATGTTTCTATGCTGGTGGGCTGGCAGTTCACTTACTCACGGCTCGTGGGCTGGTAGTGCAGTCACTCAAGCTGGGTTTCTGGTAGTTCACCCCTCCTCCCTTCACTCTCCCACTCTGCTCCTTGCCATTCCCCTCCCCCCCATGCATTCAGTCCATCTCCCCACAACCACCCCCCATTCACTCTTAGTGGCTCTCCCACAGAGCAGCCATTCCTGCCCATTAGGTTCCCATTGTGATGAAGAATACGCAGGCATGAAAAAGGATTTATTAAAGTTTAAAATGTGAACGACTCTTAAAATGTAAGAACAATTTAAATGTTAAAGATGAGAATTATTACATTATTTCTTCTTGTGTCTCTTGTTGCTGCTCACTGTGTCTTTATGTCTCTTTGCTGTTGATAAAAAAAAGAGACAATTTAAATATAGAGAGATTGAGCAGTCAAATTTTAATAAAGAATATGAGAGAATTTATCTCAGAAGTCATCATTCAACGAAGCACGCTTTTAATGAGAACATTCTTGGTCGATGTTCCATCCTTCAGGAAAACTTTGACATTTCCCTTCATTTTTCCTCAGCTAAGAGACACATATAGTTTTCCAGGCTGAAATACAGGTTTCTCGAGTAGATCAACACCTCTGCACTGTTTGTCCTTGGGCTTTATGGATCATCATAGCAAAACTTGATTGAATGGGGAATTGGGTCTGCTGAAGGGGAATGTCTTCGCCTTCTGTTAAATTCAGTGCATACACTGCTCTCTGCACAGCATTCAGCAGAGACCCATTCTCCTCAACAAATTGCTGTTGTTCAGTTCTATCGTATTGCAATTCCTGCAACAATTCTGGATTGTCATCATCAAGGTGCATCCTTCCATTTCTTGGTTGTGGCAAATTAAAGAATTCCATTGTTTTGTTGTAATTCTCAATCCTCTAGACTCACTGAAGAATTTGTGCAAAACATTTTTTTGAGGCGGGGGCTGTCGGGGTGGGGTGGGGGGTGGCAAACGTCCTACAGCCGAGGGAGGGGGACGGCTTCAGGCGGGGGCTCTCGTGGGCTGATGAGGGGGGGACGTGTCCTGTAGCGGAGGATGGGGACCGATTTAGGAGGGGGGCGCATCCTATAGCCAGGCAGAGGGCAGCCTCTTGAGGTGGGGGATGTCAGTGGGGGGGCGGTGACTGACCTACTCATGGCCCCTGGACTCACTCACTGCCTTGGGACTATCTCATGGTCTCTGAACTGACTGACTGACTCACTCATGGCCTCTGGACTGACAGACTGAATCACAGCTTGTGGACAGTCTGATTTATGCCCGACTTCTGGAGTCACGTCCGACTTTTGTAAACTTGAAACTGTAACATCCACATTGAGGAACAGCTTCTTCCTGACAGCTGTCAGGCTAGTAAACATAACGAATAAGCCCTGAACTAAGAAAGACTATATTATTTGTACTATTTGTTATTTGTTGATCACACACACACCCTCCACCTCACACAGAGGCTCACACACACACACACACACAGACTCTCTCTCACACACACACAGACTCTCACACACGCACACACACACACACAGACTCTCAGACATACACAGACTCTCACACACATTCACACACACACAGACTCACACACACAGACTCACAGACACACACATATGCACACACTCACACACACAGACACACACTCTCAGACACACACACAGACTCTCAGACACACACACACACTCACAAACAGACTCACACACACACACACACACACACACACACACACATATATACACACACACTCTCAGACACACACTCTCACACCCAGACAGACACACACACACTCACACACATAGTCTCTCACACACGCACACATATATAGGGAGGTTGCATGGCAGTCGGGTCACGACCCATGCCCCGTACTGTTGCCACACTACGCCAACTGGAGTACACGCGATGAACTGCAGGTAAGCACTTACCATTGTTTCCAGTGCAGCAGATACGTTAAAACCTGCCGAAATTGTCCATTTTTGCAGTGTAAATAATTATGGAAATCGGGATAAGCATGAGAGACAATTATCCTACTTCAGAATTCCAAAAGTGAGGAGAAATGACAGTAGATAGAAGCGAGAGCTGAAGGGACAATGACAGCTAAAGTGATTGGCGGACATTGGCCGTGCAGATATCGAGATTGAAAATATTGAGAATTATCGCGTTTGCTCACTGCATTTCATCAACAGTGAGGCATTATTTATGTTTTTCCTTGATTCCTTTGGCATCTAAAAAGTTTCAGAAGTGATAAATAGAAACATAGAAACATAGAAAAATAGGTGCAGGAGTAGGCCATTCGGCCCTTCAAGCCTGCACCGCCGTTCAATGTGATCGTGGCTGATCATCCAACTCAGTATCCCGTACCTGCCTTCTCTCCATACCCCCTGATCCCTTTAGCCACAAGTGCCACATCTAACGCCCTCTTAAATATAGCCAACGAACTGGCCTCAACTACCTTCTGTGGCAGAGAATAGTAAGATTGAACGAGAACTTACCAGTTCGAAGGTTGATCGTTATTTCATGAGGAGTCGCGGTGAGGGATTTCGTGAAGAGCCCGCCGGCGCGCATGCTCGACATTCTTCAAAGTAGCAGTGTGGAATCACAGAAACCAGTAACAGAAATGACTTGGCATAGTAAGATGAAAGAAACTCAAATTACCAGGTGAAGGTGATTGAGGGTTGGGCGTGGAGGGCACGAAATCCCTCACCGCGACTCCTCATGAAATAACGATCAACCTTCGAACTGGTAAGTTCTCGTTCAATCTTACTCTTTCATTTCGGAGTCACGTGAGTGACTTCGTGAAGACTTCAAAGCTTCTGTGATTACACGCCCTGGACCACGTCCATGCTGTCACACCACTAGCAGGGATGGATGGGAGGAACAAACTTGCTCAAATAGTTCATACTGTAAAACAAGAGCATATTTATTAACAACAAATCAAAACCCCTCATGCGGGGACGCCTCCACGCTCTCGACCTGCATTTAGCACGGCATCCGCGAACTGTAGAGGAGCAGCAACAGGCTCGTTATAAAAACGCTGAAACACAGCTTCATTAGCCCATCCTGCTGTGGCGAGAATATGGTCCATGGGCACCTCCATGACCCTCGCCGCCGACGTCGATGCAGCCCTGGTGGAATGAGACTTGAACACATTAGTGTCGATACCTGACTTACCCAAGACGACCCGAAGCCACCTGGATATCGTCTGGACTGTCACTCGATGATGAGGTCTCTTATGAGTGACAAGCAGGTATCTCTCCATTCCTCCGATGCATGCCGTCACCTTGACGTAGTGACGGATATGGGAGGCTAAACACAGCCTAGCATCTGCGGGGTATGCCGGGAACTTCAGCTGCAGCCCTGTGCACCCAGGTCTATGCTGCTTTAGTAGCTCATCAACGAAGAAGACTACTTCTGTAGGGGTAGACATCATTCTGTCGACACGTAGTTTATGGAGTGTCTGTACCCTCTGTGCTGAAGTCAGCGCTAGTAACATCACCAGCTTCATGGTGAGTTTGTCCAGCTGGAGCCCTTCCATGGGGGACCACGTCCTGAGCAGGGTTAAAACGTCCCTGACATCCCAGGTGATATTGTAGCGTGGTGTAGGCGGATTCATATTGAATATACCCCGCATGAGCCTGGACACTAGCCTGTTGGATCCCACCTCAATCTTGAGGTAGAATGACAGCGCGCTCCTGGCGCTGTTGATGGCACTGGAACTTAAGTGTTCATCATGGTGCAACCCCGCGAGGAATTCCAGGACGTCGGTTATAGTCACGGCATCGTACGTGATGCGAGAGCGGCTGCAGAAGGCTTCCCACTTCTTGATATGTGAGCGGTATCTTCGCCTTGTTGACTCTCGGCACGACGCCGCAATGGTATCCATGGTCCGAGTTGAGAGGCCGTAGTGGGCTAACGGCCTGTTCAAAACCTGCAAGCCAACAAATTTAAATAGCCATGGCAGGGATGTGGCTCCCCTGAGACAGGGTGAGTAACTAATTCTGGGCAACCCTTTAAAAGGACCCAAGGCTCACTGAGCATGTCAAAGACCACCGGATACCACGGCTGTGTAGGCCAGTCGGGTATAATAAGGATGCCCTTAGCTGCATCCATCTGAATCTTTCGTAATACCCGACTGATGAGGCAAAACGGGGAGAATGCATAGAAAAACCAATTCCCCCAGTCCAGCGAGAATGCATCTAGCGCCATAGCCCCAGGATCTGGTTCCCACGAAACGTACGTTGGTACCTGATGGTTCAACCGGGACGCAAAAAGGTCAATATCCGGTTTCCCAAATTTGGCTGTGATTTTGGTAAAAATTTCAGGATGCAACATCCATTCAATATTGTCATTGAACTTGCGTGACCTGGCGTCCGCCACAGTATTAAGCTCACCTGGCAAATAGGTAGCTGAAATCCAAATGTGTCTCTGAACACACCAGAGCCAAATTGAGTTAGCCAATTTATCACATGAAACTGACCTGGTACCGCCCACATGGTTTAAATATGCCACCGCTGTGGTGTTGTCTATTTGGAGATGGACATGTGCCCCAAAACCCTTGGAACAATAAGCACGAAGTCCGTGGAATGCTGCAAGTAGCTCCAAATAGTTGATCCCTTGTGACAACAACATAGTAGCCTCAAGGGTATCCCATCTGCCCCCGCAACTAGAGGAATGATCCGTAGCTCCCCAGCCATAAGAGCTCGCATCAGTTTGCAAGTATACCACCGGATTAGCCTCAATGATAGGCTTAAACAAGTTACTAATGTGGCGCACCCACCATCGTAACTCATCCGTCGCTTCAGGCGGCAGCTGCATTGGTCGATCATAATGACCAGTGTGCTGTCTTAACGCAGCGATCTTGGCCCTTTGCAAATTCTGATAATGCAAAGGCCCATATCGGGCTGCCGGAAACAATGCTACAAGTTTGCCAATTACTGTAGCTGTATGACGAATCGATGGTATACCAGTGGTGATTAAACCTTGACACACCTGGGTGACCACCTCAACCTTATTAGGTGGTATGGTGACCCTCATGCGAATAGAGTCCACCGTAAACCCCAGATAATCAATTACCTGGGAGGGGCAGAACTTTGATTTGGCTGGATGGACAATGAATCCCAGCTGCTGAAATAAATTGACTGCAGCTGCAACACCCTGTTGAGCCAATTCCAGGGTGTGGCCCACAATTAAGATATCATCTAAATAGGCCATTACTATATGATGTCGTTGTCGTAAATAAGCCATAATTGGCTTCACCAATTTAGTGAATAATCGAGGGGCTGTGGTAAGCCCATTGGGCAAAGCCCTATATTGCCAGAGTTGACCCATCCAGATAAATTTCAGAAACCTCCTATAATATTTTTGAATGGATACAGTATAGTACGCATCTTGTAAATCAATGCATGCCATAAAGCAACCATGTGAAATCAATGATTTGGCCGTTTCAAAAGTGTCCATTTTGAAATGAGTATATGTTACAAAAGTATTTAAACTAGTCAGATCAATAATGACCCGACAGCCTCCATCCTTCTTAGGTCGAGTGAATATATTGGAAACAAATTCCACGGGCTCATGAACCGTTTTCTCTATCACTCCCTTCTGCTCTAGCCTCAAAATTTCCTTATAGCCTGCTGCCTGTTCTGCAGCAGACAATTTAAATGTACGACCAGGCCTGTGCTGGGATGGAGGAATGTCCCCATTAAGAAACTCAATGCTGTGACCCTGAACATTTCGTAACACATACTCATCACCAGTAATATCACCCCATGCACCCAAAAAGAACCAAAGGCGCCCACCAACATGTGAGGTTAAACAAAGAGAAAAAAGAGAGCCAGACCGCCTCACCTCCGCGGTTACTGGCGGTCCTTGACACGTGTGGGTGGACGTGGAGGTGCTGGGTTGGCTTGAGGGCGCGGCGTCCTCATCTTCCACCAGGGTTTCTGTCGACCTTGTCCTAAAAAAGCCCCCTGGTGCTGGGGTGGTTGGTAACGAGGTGGAGCTGGAGGGTAGGTCCTTGTAGAGGTGCTGGCAGATCCTCGTGGTCGAACAAGCGGAGCTTTCGAGCCCGACGGCATGGGGGCGCTGTGAGGGCGCATGAGTCCCACCGTTTTGGCTTGTTCGTCAAGCTCTTTGACCCTCTTAGAGAGATCTTCGCCAAAGAGCTGACGGGGCGGCGGCGGCGGCGGTGGTTTGCACAACCCTGCAAACTTAGGGTTGAGCGCCAGGCGGATGCTGTTTTTGCGGAACCCATTTATTTCATGCTGAGTTGCACACAGCAGAGCGAGAGCATCCTCCTGGTCCAAGTTTAACTCATCCCCATCAACCGACCGCACAAAGGCGGTAATACCGGCCGTGAGGAGCTTCAGGATCCGCTGAATTTTCAGCTCCTGTTGACGGATAGCCGCACTGATGTTGCCCCATATCGGCGTATTGACCACAGGCACGTTGAGGGAGTTGCAGTTGGCTGGAGCCTTGTGACGGCTCATGGCCTGCATGAGAACCTCCTCCTGTAGCTGATGGTTGTTGAGGAAGTCCACTGTGGCTGCCAATTTTGAGTTCAGGGGAAGCCCAGATGAGTGTGGGGCCGCGAACTTAGTGGCCACATCGAGAAGGCCCTCCGCTGGTAAATCGGACGGAGGTGGGATGGGGTCGACCAATACCTCCTCTTCCTGCTGCTCCAGGCTGATGGTAGAAGTTGGTGAAACAGCCCTGTGCCTGTCGCTGCTGGATGCTTGCTGCTGTTGACCATGAAGCAGGAGCTCCAGCAGTCGCTCCATCCGGTCAATACGCCCTTCACCCTGAACACTCAGGTGGTCGGAGTCCTCCGGCTCTGAAAAATGGCCGGGGCCCCTATCATCGGCCCGCACCTCATCGAGGCCCACCCGGTGCCGGTAGTCGTCGCTAGCAGCCGCCGAAGCGAAACTGCGCAATTCCTGCGCGGGCGTGTTCAACCGCCTCCATTTAGCGGGAGCGGACGCCGCTGCCACTAAGGACACTTGCGGCGTGATGTCGGCACCAGCCGCAGCCTGGATATCTGATAGCCGCGCAGGCTTGCCGGCAGCCCACGTCGTGGACCTCGCCGACGCATGGTCTCGCCCACCCATCCATGGGGGGCTCGGCGACCGTGACGAGACCCGACTCAACCGACCCGTCCCGGCGTCGAGAGTTGGGGGGCGTCGACTGGACCTCACAGCCGCCCCGGGTCCCGTCCTAGAACCTGACCGCTCCTCGGCGGCAGGTGAAGCCTTAGCCCCAACAGGGTCTTCCCCTCCTCGGAGGGCTGGGTGAAAAGGGTTGTGCAGCCGCACGAACCCTTCTGCTCGAGGCCGTCAGCAAGCCTGCTGATGACCTGACTGCCATGGCAGGGTCCTCCTGCTCTGGCGGCACACCACACTCCTCCTCGTCGAACTCCTCCGAGCTGTGGTGTGCTGGCGGATCCGGACCTGTAAACACAGAGCTCACCGACATTTCTGCCCCTGTCCCGGCCTGCGCAGCAGGTACTGCCGATATCACTGGCTCCGGGACTGTTGACCGGCGACTTCGTCCAGACGTTCTCCGGCCTCTAGAACTCCCATCCATGTCCTTGCTGCGAAAACAAAACGCAACAAGAACCACCAACTTAAGGTAGAGTACTTACCTCAGTGGTTCCCTTATGAAGGGCTGGCGAGGAGCGCGCTCCACCGCCAGCCGTCGCAGCAACGCGATACGACGATATGTCGAGCATGCGCACCGGCGGGCTCTTCACGAAGTCACTCACGTGACTCCGAAATGAAATTCTAGAGACTCAACACTCTCTGTGTAAAGAATGTTTTCCTCATCTCGGTCCTAAAGGAATTCCCATTTATCCTTAGACTGTGACCCCTTGTTCTGGACTCCCCCAACATCGGCTGTAAACTTTTAAAATCGCCCATGGTTCTCAAGTGGGTTTTTACATAAAAAAGAAAACGCCTCTGAAGCAAAATTTATCATTAAAAAAATCGTAAACCATACATGGGTTTTGAATTTTACTTCGGAGTCACGTGAGTGACTACGTGAAGAAGCCCACTAGCCTGTATGCGCGTCAATTACGTCTAACGCATTGCACACGATGGGCTGGCAGGGCCGTCGCTGCCTCCAGCGGTAAGTTTAAAAACCCTGCAGGTAAGTGTTAAAACTTATTCTGAGGTCGTTTTTTTGGTCAGTAATCCTTGATTGCAGAGCTTCAAGTGCAAACTATTATGGAGAAATCCAGGGTGAAGTCCAGATGGGCCGTGGGGAAACCAGCTACGGAAGACCGAGGGAGTGCGGATAACGGGCGCCGTCGATTTCGCCATCCGAGTCACTGGCGACGGATGCTCCATCATGATAATGCTCCAGGGAACAAAGTTATATCAGTGTGGGTCTCCTTGGGGGCCCACGGCAGCGCCTGGTTGAGGGCAGCACAATGTCTCCCTCTCTGAGGAGGTGAGCATACGGGGTCAGTTTTGCACTGACTCGAAGTTCAGAGGTATGGACGATGCACGAGGTGCGTGAAGCAGATTTGCCTGCTATGGCTTCGAAGTTTGCGATACCATCGCAAACAGGGGAGCCGCTGGATGAGGAATAGGCTACGAACATCAATTACCTTGCATCACAACAGCTCCAAGAACAGGTAATGGCAGAAACTTCTATGAAGTACCACACACCTGCTAATTGTGCTTCGCTAAACGTGCTGGCTGTTAACAGCTCCATCTAGGGTTACATCGGAGGGGGCATCAGAGCCCAGGAGGTGAAGCTCTAGAGAATCCTAAGGTTGCTGGCTTCAGGCATGACGGCCTTTGCCAGGTCTGTGGATGGGGGTCCCCTGTCTGATGTGCAACAGGATGCCCTGGCATTAATGTGTAACGCACATTTTGAAATTAACTGTTTACGTAAAAATGCCATCCGACCTGCACTGACCCCAAGTTTGCGGGACTGTGCAGGACCAGCAATGTACAGCTGCTGAATTTTTTGTTCAGAGAAGATCTGCCTAAGCTGGTCAAGGATCTGGACGAAGAAGCAAAAGCTGTTGGGCTAATGAAGGTCCCATTGACAAGCAAACCTTCATAATTCTGGCGGCAGCACCCCTACGCTGCCTTCAACAGCAAACGGTTCGCTGAAGCTGGTGGCAGTTCGAAGGCCCAACACTCTGGGCAGAGGTCTTTTTTAGCCCAAGTTCCAAGCCAGCCCTCCTCAAAGATGCGCAGTTGGCGCACTCCATCAGTCCTACCCCCTTCCCCCCAAACCCTGGGGGCAGAAATAAAAACCATTCATTCACCGGTAACCATGGAGGTAGGTGGGTCTGGTTCTTTCCAGAAATAGGGTGTGTGGATCAGTTACAATTTGGTGGGAGATTGCACTTGTTTTTGAATGAATGACGTTGGATAACATCAGATCCGTTTATACTGCACAGTATACAAGGGTTGGAAATTGAATTCCTTCCCAATTTGTTTCCACCCACTCAGCATACACCAAACCGGACATTTGTTCATTCACAACAGGAAGGCTTGGATGTACAAGCTGAAAAACAAGTATTATACACAAAAGGGGTAATTGAGAAGTCGTGTCATGAAGCTCACCAATTTGTTTCTAATATATTTACAAGGCAAAAGAATTATGGAGGATGCTGAATCATCCTTGATTTGACTCGACTTAACTCCTTTAAGCAGTATAAACATTTCAAAATGGAAAACTTTGTTACTGTCAAACAACTGGTTTCCAAAGGATGTTATACGGCATGCATTGATGTCAAAGATGCATACTGTTCGGTACCCATTCACTGGGATCACCAGAGATATTTGAAGTTTAGCTGGATGGGGAAACTATGGAAGTTTAATGCATTGCTTAATGGGTTAACTTCAGCCCCCAGATTATTTACAAAATTATTGAAACCAGTACTGGGGCTACTTCAAACTCAAAATCATATTGTGATGACATACTTGGACGATATCCTATCCATAGGGAAAACTCTGAAATTAGCTAAATTAGCTGTATCAGCCACTAAACTCATATTTCAGAGATTAGGGTTTCTCATCCATCCAGTTAAATCCAAGTTGATACCATCTAGATTTATTGATTATTTGGGATTTACCATTAACTCTATTCACATGTCTGTGACTCTGCCTTGGGGCAAGAGATTTGAATTAATAGAAGCCTGTAACAATGTTATTGTTAGGGAGCAACCTTCTATTCGATATGCAGCCAATATAATTGGCAAATTAGTGGCTGCATTTCCAGCTGCACAGTTTGGGCCTTTGCATTATCAAAATTTACAACGTGCAAAGGAGCAGGCATTCAAATTCCATGCAGGTCACTTCAGCAGACCTATGTGATTGCCAGCTGAAGCCAATTCTGAGTTACAATGGTGGATGACTAATATTTGGCATTGCTCCCATAAAATCTTGGTCGACAAACCTTCAGTTATATTACAAACTGATGCTAGTGCACTAGGATGGGGAGCTACTAATACCATCTCTAGCTGCAGTGGCAGATGGAATGTGCATGAATCATCAATTCTTTAGTTACATGTCATTAACTACTTAGAGTTGCTAGGAGCACGCTATGGGTTGAAGGCTTATTGTGTGAATATGCATCATTTGCATGTTCAACTTCAGATTGACAACACTACAGCAGTGGCATACATTAATGACATGGGTGGAATCAAGTCAGTATCCTGTGATAAATTGGCTAACCTTATTTGGCACTGGTGTATTACAAGAAACATTTGGATTTCAGCTACCTACTTACCAGGTAGATTCAACATGGTGGCGGACACCAGGTCATGAAAAAAATACAATGACAACACAGAATGGATGTTGAATCATAAAGTGTTTAACGACATTGTCGCTCGGTATGGAACATATCGTATGGCATGGCACATATAA
Source organism: Raja brachyura (assembly GCA_963514005.1). Next base: position 37,226,869 of record OY740805.1, read on the forward strand.
CAAATGTGTTGGAATTCCTCTCAAAACTATATTTTGATGAGAGACTGAGTTATAGTGCCATAAATTGTGCCAGAAGTGCCATATCATCATACTTGTTGCTGGGATAAGGGACACCACTCTGTCGGGTCTCACCCTTTGATATCCAGGTTCATGGAGGGTACCTTCAACTCAAATCCCCCTAGGCCCAGGTACTCGAAGATATGGGATGTGAACGTGGTGCTGACGCTGCTTCGCCGGTGGGCTCCAGCTACATCCCTGTCCTTGGCCAAACTCACTTACAAAGTGGTCATGCTCATGGCGCTGGTTTCAGTGCAACGGGTCCAGTCGTTGCATAAGCTGTGACTGGAAAGGATGGTTACATCTGCAAATAATATAACATTTTATGTTTATGACTTAGTCAAGCAGAGCAAACCAGGGGTGTCAGGTCTCAAACTAGTTTTCATGGCATACCCCATGGACCTTCGGTTGTGTGTGGTTACACATCTACAACAGTACATTAAGGTCACCAAGAGCCTTAGAGGCTCTGAACTAGCAATGTTTGTTAGTTACAAAAAACCTCATAAGAAGGTATCAGTACAGACCATCTCCAGGTGGTTAAAACGGGTTCTGGCTTGTGCAGGAGTGGACACTGGCATTTTCAAATCTCACTCCACCAGGGCTGCAACAATGTCAGCAGTGAGGGTTATGGACGTTCCGCTGGACCACATCCTAGTGGCTGCAGGATGGTCAAACAAACAAACTTTCCAAACGTTTTATAACAAACCCATTGCCAGACCGGGGGTATTTGCCAATTCTATTTTAAGTTCTGTTTTATAGTTTCCCCCTGGATGAGAGGGGGTCACTATTATTTTCATTTGCTCATTAAAAAGCTTCAGCATGTTTTAAATCTATGCCATGTCTGAAGGCATTATTAATTTTCACTCATCCTTGGTTAACTGATGCAGTGTGACGCATGGACTCGTGTTCACGGCATGAAATCACAAGAGTCTTCAAACTGGTAAGTTCTCATTTAATCTTACTATTTTACTTCGGAGTAAGATTAAATGAGAACTTACCAGTTTGAAGTTTGATCTTTATTTTATAAGGAGTTACGATGAGGGATTATGTGCCCTCCGCTTCCAACCCTCTCTCATAAAGGTCAGCTGGTAGTTCTAGTTTCTCGTATCTTCCTATATTCAGTTCAACAACTGTTATCTGTGATTTCACACCGCTGCTTTGAAGGTTGACGCGCATGTGGGCGGGCGGGCTTCTTCATGTAATCGCTCATCGTAACTCCTCATAAAATAAAGATCAAACTTCAAACTGGTAAGTTCTCATCTAATCTTACTATTACATTTTACTCAGATGCAAGCCAAGGAATGGCATAATTGTTAACTGTTAATTGGACATAATAAACCTCAGCAAATTGACAATATCCTATTGAAAGTGAGTGGGTGTTTAAGCTGTCAGGACATTTTGTTAATTTCCAAAATCACACAGGCAGTCAGTCGGCTTTTTAAAAAAAATTAAACCACCCATGCGCAGATTGTTCTCTCCGTAAAAATAAAAACAGTAACAATTCAATTTGCCCAAGGCTTCCTAGTCTCCTTTATTCTTAATTACTGAATGGGTGGGGGGTGATGGGTGATGGCAGGTGGAGAGATGGTGGTAAAAACGGGAGCACAGGGAAAAGTTGAATCAGTTGTCATCTAATTGAATGACAACACTTGTTCAAGGGACCAATTGGGGGGAGAGTTTCTTTCACAGCATGTGGGGAGTCTGGTTAAAGTTGCGGGGAGGGCAGGAGTGTTGAGAAGGAGGGGGTCGGGGATAATGCCAGTAACTCACTCACTCACTGCTGCCGCAGCGCTCCGGGCACAGAGCCACCGCATTGTAGCTGGGGATAGAAGCAGCTCGGGAGGCTGTGAGTGGCCACCGGGACCGACAGCAGAACTGGCCACCACTTCAGCGCCTTCTCTGCCGGCCCGCTCACCTCTGACAGTGCTCTCCGTCTGAACGCCACTCACCTGCCGCTCGCTGGCTTCGCTCATGTCAGCCGCTTCCCGCAAATCCTTATATTCCCACAACCGAGTAACCTCAATCTCGCTGTCGGAATTTAAGGATTTGCAGGAAACGGCTTATGAGTGAGGCCAGCGAGCGGCAGGAGAGATGTTTTTAGACGGAGAGCTAACAGAGGTGAGCGGGGGCCGGCAGAAGGCACTGAGGTGGCGGCCGGTTCCGCTGTCCGGCCCGGTGGCCGCTCACAGCCACCCGAGCTGCTTCCCTCCCCGGCCTCAATGCGGTGGCAACGTGCAAGGAGCGTCACAAGTGGCATGACCCCAACCCCCTCCTTCACAACATACGTACCCTCCCCGCAACTTTACCCCAGGCCAGACTCCCCAAACGCTGTGAAAGGAGCTCCCCCCCCACCCCCACACCCCTGGAAATACTGTATTTAAAAACATAAAACACCAAGAAATGCACTTACCACATTATCGGTACATAAACTCCATTCTTCTCTCTTTGTTTCTTAAAATAATGACAAACCACATTTGAAAACCCTGCCAAGAAACTAGCGCTGCACATGCACAGTAGGCTGCTGTGCCTGCGCAGTGCTGCAAAGGCAGAATTTCATCTGCCTTCAGCCCCGCTTGAAATTGATGGCTTGAAGCAACGCTGATGGCACATGGGCTGCACAGACCTTTGCGAGTTACAAGTGCTGCGGATGAAAGGCACGGAGAATTATGCCTACCCAAGAGAACGACCTCTTAGATAGGCATAATTCTCCATGCCTTTACTATTTATATTTAGAAATTACCATTTTATAATTTTAGTCAGGGTAGGCAGTGCCTAAATTGCCTACCCTGACAGGCGTGCCTGTCTCAGACACACACTCTCACACAGACACACACACAGACAGACACACACACTCACACAGACTCACTTACACACACACAGACACACACACTCACACACACTCACTCACACACAGGCACAGACACACACACTCACACAGAATCGCGCACACACACAGACTCACACACGCAGACTCACACAGACACACACTCACTCACAACCAATACTAAAATGCTAAGCAACTTCAGAACGTGGTAAATATACAGTGTGTAAACCCAATGATTCAAACGTTTAATGTCTCCTGTAGAGGCTGCTGCTGCTGAAGCAAAAATATGCTTGAAATAACAACCAACAAACACACTCACCGTAGACAGAGCGGTCAGCTCTCTTGAATTATTCAACGACGTCTTCACTATGCCTTCTACAGTCAGCGCCATCTTGCCATGAACTAGAAATGGCGCACTCAGCGCAATCTTGCCGCTAACCGGGAATGACATCACCGGCACCATCTTGCCACTATGGATTGTCATAGCAAAACTTGATTGACTGGGGAATTGCATCTGCTGAAGGGGAATGTCTTCACCTTCTGTTAAATTGGGTGCATACACTGCTATGTGCTCAGCATTCCGCAGGGACCCATTCTCCTCAACAAATTGCTGTTGTTCAGTTCTATCGTACAGCAATTCCTGCAGACATTCTGGATTGTCATCATCAAGGTGCATCCTTCCATTTCTTGGTTGTGGCAAATTAAAGAATTCCATTGGTTTGTTGTAATTCTCAATCCTCTGGACTCACTGAAGAATTTGTGCAAAATATTTTTCTGAGGCGGGGGCTGTCGGGGTGGGGTGGGGGGTGGCAAACGTCCTGCAGCTGAGGGAGGGGGACGGCTTCAGGCGGGGGCTCTCGTGGGCTAATGATGGAGGGGGGTGTCCTGCAGCGGGGGATGGGGGCGGCTTGAGGACGGGGAACATGCTATAGCCAGGCAGAGGGCAGCATCTTGAGGTGGGGGATGTCAGTGAGGGGGGGGGGGGTTGGTGCGGTGAGCGGCCTACTCATGGCTTCTGGACTCACTCGCTGCCTTGGGACTAACTCATGGTCTCTGGACTGACAGACTCACTCATGGCCTCTGGACTGACAGACGCAATCACGGCTTGTGGACTGACTGAATTATGCCTGATTTCTGGAGTCAAGTCCGACTTTTGTAAACTGAAAACTGTAACATCCACATTGAAGAACATCTTCTTCCTGATAGCCATCGGGCTATTATACAACAAATAAGCTCTGAACCAAGAAAGACTATATTATTTGTACTATTTCATTTCGGAGTCACGTGAGTGACTTTGTGAAGAACCCGCCAGCACGCATGCGCGACATATCGTCGCTCGCATTTGCAGTCGACGGCTGGAGGTGGAGTGCGGCTCCCCACCAGCCCTTCATAAGGACCGCTCAGGTGAGTATAGGCAACCTTGAGCTGGTTGTCCCTGGTGTTTGAATTGTGTTTTCTTCACAGGGATATGGATAAAAGGAGTAGAGGCCGCAGGACTTCCATAAGGAGTCGTCGGCCACCATTCCCGGAGCCCTCTACAACGGCAGCACCCGCAAGTCGGGCCGGGAAAAAGGCGCAGAAGTCGGGGAGCCCTGTCACTACAGGACCCGACCCACCAACACAGCTGGGTACAGGCGGGGAGCCCGCAGAACAGCAAGTTGGAACGGCGCCTGAGCAGGTAGACCCTGACTCCATCTCTCTATCTCCAACTGGGAGAGAAACGCTGACTGAAATGAGCAAACGGGTTGCCTGTGCTGCTGCACGGCCCTTCTCCCCGAGCACTCGTGGAAGAGCCAGGGATAGAGCTCATCAGCAAAGCCCTTGCAGGGCAGAATGTTCACCAGGAGCCGCTAGACTGCGGACTGGTGGCTTATTGAGACCCGAGTCTCATGGCAGACCAGGAAGGGCCAGTATTGACTCACCACCTAACAGAACCAGTAGAAGTCGTGCAGGTGGAGTCTCACCACGGTCACCGCATCCCCCATTAGCGGCAGGACGGGACCGTACGTCACCTGAGTCCAGGCGAAGGACAGGCGGCAAGCCCGCGCGGATGTCGGGTCACCACGCTACGGCGGCAGGGACCGACTTTACATCGCATATGGCCTTTGAGGCAAGCGGACCTAGCTTGTCCATAAAGGGACAAATGAGCAGATCCGCTGAGGCGGCAGGCAGCGAATTTTTATCACGGCACCGAGATTACCTCGACGAGGTACGGGCCAGTGATAGGAGCCTCAGGAGTTCCTTCGGGCATGAGGGCTCTGACCTCCCATTCACTCACGATGAAGGACGCATCGAAAGAATGGAGAGGATAATGGAACGGATCCTGCCGAGTCAACGGCAGGAAATGTCCAGTTTCAGGGGATTATTGGATATATCCCCATCGTCAATGGGTAGCATGAGACAGCCAGCGGAAGAAGAGGACATATTGGTACACGAACCAGTAGTACCTGAGGCTCCTCAGGAAGAACTATTGGATGTGGCAGCCAAGTTTGCTTTACCCAAATCGTCAGGGCAACCTCTTAAACCAAAACTGGCCGCTACCATTGACTTTCTCACTAATCACCAACTACAGGATCAGGTCCTTGCGGAAGCCATGAATAGGTACAAGGCACTGAGTAACTGCAACTCACTGAACGTACCTATAGTAAACATGCCTATTTGGTGCAATATAAACCCTGGCATAAGAGCACAGGAGATAAAATTGCAAAGAATCCTGAAATTGCTCACGTCTGGGATTACCGCTTTTGCGAGATCGGTGGACGGGATGGATTTAAGCACCGAACAGGAAGATGCTCTTGCGTTGTTGTGTAATACGCAATATGAAATCAATGCGTTTCGAAATACTACCATCAAGCCCACTCTAAATCCCAAATTCGCGGGGCTATGCAGAGTATCTCCTACACCACCACCCAGTCAACTATTCGGGGAAGATCTACCGAAGCAGGTCAGAGATCTGGACGACCATGCCAAGACAGTGGGTCTTATGAGGTCGTACACCTCAACCAGACAAGCGGCCAGGAAAATGCCATATTCCAGACCGCGGGGTCAAACCGAAAGCCCAGCAAGGACCTACATACCGGCGCCTCCACAATACCAGCAAATTTCAACAGCCGAGGCCTTTTTTAGGGCTAGGCCCGCAACGGCCAGCATGGAAGATGCGTCAACCGCATCACCAGCACAACCCAGCACCTCCACGTCCCACCAAACATGTCAGGGACCGTCGGTAACCATGGAGGTAAGGCGGTCTGGATTTCATGCACTTGCATATTTAACCTCACATGTTGGAGGTAGATTACGGTTCTTTAAGGAGGCATGGGATACCATCACCTCAGATTAGTTTATTTTACAAAGTATTCAAAGCCATGAGATTGAGTTCATAAATGGTCAACTTCCCCCACCTCAGTATATGCCGGATCACAAATTTGCGCTTTCCAATAAAGAAGTAGCAGAAGGCTATGCTGAAATCTTGAGATTATAAGAAAAAGGGGTGATAGAAATGACAATCCACGAACCAATTGAATTCGTATCTAACATCTTCACAAAAATTAAGAAAGATGGTGTATGTCGGGTTATCATAGATCTAACCCATTTGAATACCTTTGTAAAATATACCCATTTCAAAATGGACACTTTGAAACAGCCAAATCTCTGGTTTCCGAGGGCTGCTTCATGGCATGCATTGATTTAAAAGATGCATACTATTCGGTATCCATTGAGAAACATCACAGGAAGTTCTTAAAATTTACCTGGATGGATCAACTTTGGCAATACAGAGCTTTGCCCAATGGGCTTACTACAGCCCCTAGATTATTCACCAAATTACTCAAGCCAGTGTTAGCAACACTGAGGAGACAAAACCATACGGTTATGGCTTACTTGGATAATATCCTCATTATTGGAAATACATTGGGATCAACAAAATTGGCAGTTGCAGCCACTGTGACATTATTTCAAAAAATGGGATTTATTATCCATCCAGATAAATCGAAGTTCTGTCCTTCACAGATCATGGACTATTTGGGTTTTACGATTGATTCCAATCGAATGATTACCACCATTCCAATTAACAAAGTTGGGGATATCATTGAAGCATGTAATAATCTGGTCTGCGCCAGTATACCATCAATCAGACAAGCCGCCAAGGTGATTGGGAAAATGGTAGCAGCTTTTCCAGCTGCTCAATTCGGACCTTTACATTATCAAAATTTGCAAAGATCCAAAATTTCAGCATTAAAATAGTAAGATTAAACGAGAACTTACCAGTTCGAAGGTTGATCTTTATTTTATGAGGAGTTGCGATGAGGGATTTCGTGAAGAACCCGCCAGCACGCATGCGCGACATTCTTCAAAGTAGCGGTGTGGAATCACAGAAACAACAACAGAGAAATGACTTGGCATAGTAAGATTGAAGAGACTCTAATTACCAGTTGATTATGTATGAGGGTTGGGAACGGAGGGCACGAAATCCCTCATCGCAACTCCTCATAAAATAAAGACCAACCTTCGAACTGGTAAGATCTCGTTTAATCTTACTATTTCATTTCGGAGTCACGTGAGTGACTTCGTGAAGACTTCAAAGCCCTGTGATTCCATGCCCTGGACCACGTCCATGCTGTCACACACCACTATTAAGGATGGGAGTAAACAACTTTCCAGACTGCTTGTACTGAAAAACAAGAATAATATTTATTAACAACAAAGAAAAAAACCCTCATTCGGGGACATCTCCACGTTCTTGACCTGCTTTCAGCACGGCCTCCGCGAACTGTAGAGGAGCGGCAACAGGCTTGTTATAGAACCGCTGGAAGATGGCTTCATTCGCCCATCCTGCTGTGGCAAGAATATTGTCCATGGGCACCTCCATGACCCTTGCCGCCGACGTTGATGCAGCCCTGGTGGAATGGGATTTGAGGACATTAGTGTCGATACCTGACTTACCCAAGATGATCCTGAGCCACCTGGATATCGTCTGGACCGTCACTCTATGGTGAGGTTTCTTGTGAGTGACAAGCAGGTATTTCTCCATTCCCCTCAGGTTTCTCGTCACTTTCACATAGTGACGGATATGGGCGGCTAAACATAGCCTTGCATCTGCGGGGTATGCCGGGAACTTCAGCTGCAGCCCTGTGAACCCAGGTCTATGCTGCTTGAGTAGTTCGTCTATAAAGAAGACTACTTCTGCAGGGGTAGAGATCATCCTGTCGATCTGGATTTTATGGAGTGTCTGTACCCTCTGCGCTGAAGTCAGTGCCAGTAACATCACCAGCTTCAGGGTGAGTTTGTCCAGCTCTAGCCCCTCCATGGGCGACCACGTCCTGTGCAGGGTTAATACGTTCCCGATATCCCAGGTGATATTATAGCGTGGTCTGGGCGGATTCGAATTGAATATTCCCCGCATGAGTCTGGACACCAGCCTGTTGGATCCTACCTCAATATTGAGGTAGAATGACAGCGCACTCCTGGTGCTGTTGATGGCACTGTAGCTCAGGTGTTCATCATGATGCAACCCCGCCAGGAATTTCAATACGTCGGTTATAGTTACAGCGTCATATGCAATGTGGGAGCGGCCGCAGTAGGTTTCCCATTTCCGGATGTGAGAGAGGTATTGCCGCCTGGTGGACTCCCGGCATGACGCTCCGATGGTATCCATGGTTCTGGGTGATAGGCCATACCGCAGTAATGGCCTGTTCAGAACCTGCAAGCCAACAAGTTTAGATAGCTGTGGCAGGGATGTGGTTCCCCTGACACAGGGTTAGTTACCAATTGTGGGCAACCCTCTAAGAGGACCCAAGGTTGACTGATCATATCAAGGACCACCGGATACCATGGCTGCGTAGGCCAGTCGGGTATGATAAGAATGCCCTTGGCAGCATCCATCTGGATTTTCCGCAATACCCGACTGATGAGACAAAATGGAGGAAATGCATAGAAGAACCATTTCCCCCAGTCCAGCGAGAACGCATCCATCGCCATTGCCCCAGGATCTGGTTCCCACGAAACGTATGTTGGTACCTGATGGTTCAACCGCGACGCAAAGAGGTCGATATCCGGTTTACCAAATTTGGCTGTAACATTAGCGAAGATTTGAGGATTCAACATCCACTCGATGTTGTCATTAAATTTGCGTGACCTGGTGTCCGCCACAGTATTGAGCTCACCTGGTAAATAGGTAGCTGAAATCCAAATATTCCGTTGAATACACCAGAGCCAAATTGTATTTGCCAATTCATCACATGAAATTGACCTGGTACCGCCCATATGGTTTAAATATGCCACCGCAGTGGTATTGTCTATTTGGAGACGGACATGAGCGTCAGTAAGATTAGAACAATAAGCTCGAAGTCCGTGAAATGCTCCAAGCATCTCCAAATAGTTTATCCCTTGTGACAATAACAGAGTAGATTCAAGGATGTCCCATCTGCCCCCACAACTAGAGTAGTTGTCCGTAGCTCCCCAGCCATGGGAGCTTGCGTCTGTTTGTAAGTATACCATCGGATTGGGCAAAATGATGGGTTTAAATGAGTCACAAATATTGTCCACCCACCATTGTAACTCAATCTTAGCTTTAAGAGGCAGCTGCATTGGTCTGTCGAAATGTCCAGCATTTTGTTTTAACGCTGAGATCTTGGCTCTCTGCAAATTTTGATAATGCAAAGGTCCGTATTGAGCAGCTGGAAAAAGTGCTACGATCTTGCCAATCACCTTAGCAGTTTGTCTAATTGATGGTATACTGGCCCAGACTAAATCTTCACATACTTGGGTGACATCCCCAACTTTGTTAGCTGGTATGGTGGCCCTCATGCGATTGGAATCCACCGTGAACCCCAGATAATCTATGACCTGTGAAGGGCAGAACTTTGACTTATCTGGATGGATAATGAACCCCATTTCCTGAAAAATTGCCACGGTGGCTGAAACTGCCAGTTCAGCTGATTCCAGGGTGTTTCCAACAATCAAGATATCATCCAGATAGGCCATCACTATATGATTTTGTCTTCGCAGTGTGGCCAGAATAGGTTTGAGTAATTTAGTAAATAATCTAGGGGCTGTGGTAAGCCCATTTGGCAAAGCCCTGTATTGCCAGAGCTGATCCATCCAGGTAAATTTTAAGAACTTCCTGTGGTGTTTCCGAATGGATACAGAATAGTATGCATCTTTTAAATCAATGCATGCCATAAAGCAGCCATGAGAAATCAATGACTTGGCTGTTTCGAACGTGCCCATTTTGAAATGGGTATATTTTACAAAGGTATTCAAATGGGTCAGATCAATAATAACCCGACATCCTCCATCCTTCTTGGGCCTAGTGAATATGTTGGATACAAATTCAATTGGTTCGTGTATAGTTTTTTCTATCATGCCTTTTTCTTGTAACCTTAAGATTTCAGCATAGCCTGCTGCCATTTCGTTGCTAGACAGCTTAAATTTCCGATCTGGCATATGCTGGGATGGAGGGATGTTGCCATTGATGAATTCAATCTCATGGCCTTGAATACTTTGTAAGATAAACTCATCAGAAGTGATAGTTTCCCATGCCCCCGTGAAGACCGTAGTCGCCCACCAACATGTGAAGTTAAGCACGCAGGTGCATGAAAACCAGACCGCCTTACCTCCATGGTTACCGGCGGTCCTTGACATGTTTGGCGGGACGTGGAGGTGCTGGGTTGGGCTGATGATGCGGCGTCCGCATCTTCCATGGTGGCCGCTGGGGACCAAGCCCTAAAAAAGGCCGCGTTTGCTGAGGCTGTTGAAATTGAGGCGGAGCTGGAGTGTAGGTTCTTGCCGGTCTGGTGGCAGGGCCTCGTGGCCTGAAAAATGGCCCTTTCTTGGCCGCCTGCCTGGACGAGATTTGAGACCGCATCAATCCCACCGTTTTGGCGTGGTCGTCCAGCTCCTTGACCCTCTTCGGGAGGTCTTCCCCGAACAAATGTCTGGGTGGTGGCGTAGGAGGTGCTTTACACAACCCCGCGAATTTCGGGTTGAGCGTGGGTCGGATGACGCTCTTCCGGAAGGCGTTGATCTCATGCTGTGTGGCACACAGTAGAGCCAAAGCATCCTCCTGCTCCGAGCTTAGATCCTCCCAGTCCACCGACCGCGTAAACGCGGTAATCCCAGCAGTAAGCAGCTTCAGGATGCGCTGGAGCTTCATCTCCTGGGTCCTGATTGCTGTGCCGATGTTGCCCCAGATTGGCGTATTGACTATGGGCACGTTGAGGGAGTTGCAGTTGGCTGGGGCCTTGTGCCTGTTTATGGCCTCTGATAGGACCTCCTCCTGGGTTGGTCAGGAAGTCCACGGTGGCAGCCAGTTTGGGGTTGAGGGGTAGTCCCGATGTCTCTGATGATGCGAATTTTGCCGCTACATCGAGGAGTTCTTCCTGCGGGGCCTCCGATGTAGCTGGTGTATGGTCCAAAATGTCCTCATCCTCTGGCTGCCTCAGGCTGCCTGCTGACGATGGTGAAACCTCCCTGTGCCCTCTGGAGCTGGATGCTTCCTGCCGTTGATTCTGTTGCAGGAGGAGCTCCAACATCCGCTCCCTCCGGTCAATAAGCCCCTTGCCCTTAGAACTCGGGCGGTCGGAGTCCTCATGTTCTGCTGAACTGCTGAGGCTCCGTTCATCGGCCCGCACCTCGTCGAGGTGAACCCGGTGCCGGAAGTTGTCGCTACCAGCCGCCGCAGCAAAGCTGAGCGATTCCCGCGCGGGTGTTACGCTCAAACGCCTCCTTTTGGCGGAGCCCTATCCCGCTGCCTCGGAGGGCAAACGCGGTGGAGAGTTGGCACCCAACGCCTCGGCGTGGTGACCCGACGCCCGCGCGGGCTTGCCGGCTGCCCACATCCTGGGCCTAGCCGATGTACGGTCCCGTCCTCCCATCCACGGGGGACTCGGTGACCGTGGCGGGACTCCACCCGAGTGACTCTTCCTGGTCTTGGTGGTTGGGGAGTCGACACTGGTCCTAGCAGGTCTCCCAGTGGACTTGAGTCCCGCCATTTCACCAGTCCGCATTCTAGCGGCAGGTGATGCCTTTGCGGGCTTATGGGCTCCATCCCTCCCTCTCCTCCGAGGGCTCAGGGAGAAGGGCCGTGCAGCCGCAGGCGAGCCCTTGCCCAGGTCGACCAACGAGCCCGTTGGCGACCTCGATACGGAGTCAGGGTCTACCTGCTCCGGTGGTACACCGAAATCCTGCTCCTCGGAATCGTCACTGGAGCTCCGGTGTATCGGCAGGTCGGGCCCTGTAGCGACAGGGCTCCCCGACTTCCTCGCCTTCTTCCCGGCCTGACTCGCAGGTGAAGCCGTTGATGAGGGCTCCGGGATGGGTGGCCGGCGACTCCGAGCGGGCGTCCTACGGCCTTTGTTTCTCCCGTCCATGTCCCTGCTGAAAGAACACACTCTCAACAGGAACCAACCAACTTAAGGTTAGTTTCACTTACCTTAGTGGCTCCTTATGAAGGGCTGGTGGGGAGCCGCGCTCCACCGCCAGCCATCGGCAGCAATGCGTTGCGACGATATGTCACGCATGCGTGCTGGCGGGTTCTTCACGAAGTCACTCACGTGACTCCGAAATGAAATTAAATGCTGGACATTTTGATAGACCCATGCAGCTGCCAGTTAAGGCAAAAATTGAGTTACAATGGTGGATTGACAATATCCGTAACTCATTCAAACCCATCATTGTGCCTCGTCCGTTGGTGAACTTACAAACAGACGCCAGCTCCCATGGCTGGGGAGCTACTGACAACAACATTAGTTGTGGGGGCAGATGGGACACACTTGAATGTACCCTTTTATTATCACAAGGGATAAATTATTTGGAGATGCTAGGAGCATTTCACGGACTTAGAGCTTATTGTTCAAACATTGCTGACACTCATGTCCGTCTCCAAATAGACAACACCACTGTGGTGGCATATCTAAATCATATGGGCGGTACCAGGTCAATTTCATGTGATGAATTGGCTAATTCAATTTGGCTCTGGTGCATACAACGCAATATTTGGATTTCAGCTACCTACCTACCAGGTAAGCTCAATACAGTGGCGGACACCAGGTCACAAAAATTTAATGACAACATTGAATGGATGTTAAATTCCCAAATATTCGCCAAAATTACAGCCAAATTTGGTAAACCGGATATTGACCTTTTTGCAACACGGTTAAACCATCAGGTACCAACATATGTATCATGGGAACCAGATCCTGGGGCAATGGCGATGGACGCTTTCTCGCTAGATTGGGGGAAATGGTTTTTCTACGCATTTCCTCCATTTTGCCTCATCAATCGGGTATTGCGGAAAATCCAGTCAGATGCTGCTAAAGGCATTCTTATCATACCCGACTGGCCTACACAGCCATGGTATCCGGTGGTCCTTGGAATGATAAGTGAACCATGGGCCCTCTTAGAGAATTGCCCACAATTGGTGACGAACCCTGTTACAGGGGAACAACATCCCTGCCATAGTCATTTGAAATTATTGGCTTGCAGGTTCTGAATAGATCATTACTACAGTATGGTCTCTCAGCAAGGACTATGGAGACAATTGGAGCATCATGCAGGGAGTCTACAAGACGGCAATATCTGACGCAAATAAGGAAATGGGAAACCTACTGCGGCCGCATGAATATTGCATATGACTCCGTCACCATTTCAGATGTGCTGGAATTTCTTGCGGGGTTGCATCATGATGAACACCTCAGCTATAGTGCCATCAATAGCGCCAGGAGTGCGCTATCATTCTACCTCAATATCGAAGTAGGATCCAATAAACTGGTGTCCAAATTAATGCGGGGCATATTTAATGCTATTCCGCCCAGACCCCGTTACAATGTTACCTGGGACATTGGGATAGTATTAACCCTACTCAGGACATGGTCGCCCATGGCTGGACTCGATTTGGACAGACTCACCCTGAAGCTGGTGATGTTATTGGCACTTACCTCGGCACAAAGGGTACAGACGCTTCATAAGATCAAGATTGACAGAATGGTCTCTACCCCAGAGAAAGTAATCTTCTATATTGATGAATTACTAAAGCAGCACAGACCTGGGTTCACAGGGCTGCAGCTGGTGTTTCCAGCATACCCCGCTGATGCAAGACTATGTTTAGCCACCCATATCTGCCACTATATAAAAGTGACACGGAATTTAAGGGGAATGGAAAAATATCTGTTGATCAGCCACAAAAAACCACACCATAGAGTGTCGGTTCAGACGATCTCCAGATGGCTTAGAATCGTCTTGGACACAGCAGGTATTGATACTAATGTATTCAAATCCCATTCCACCAGGGCTGCATCGACGTCGGCGGCAAAGGTCATGGAGGTGCCCATGGACCATATTCTTGCCACAGCGGGATGGGCTAGTGAAGCCATTTTTCAACGGTTTTACAACAAACCTGTTGCCGCTCCTGTAATGTTCGCGGAGGCCGTGCTGAATGCGGGTCAAGAACATACAGCTACTCCCCAGTGAGGGTTTTTTCTTTGTTATAATTAATAAACATTATTATTTTTCAGTACATCCAGTCTGAAAACATGATTACTCCTATCCAACTTTATAGTGGCGTGTGTGAGAGTATGGACGTGGTCCAGGGCATGAAATCACAGAGCTTTGAAGTCTTCATGAAGTCACTCACGTGACTCCGAAATGAAATAGTAAGATTAAACGAGAACTTACCAGTTCGAAGGTTGATCTTTATTTTATGAGGAGTTGCAATGAGGGATTTCGTGCCCTCCGCTCCCAACCCTCGATCATAAACTCAACTGGTAATTAGAGTCTCTTCAATCTTACTATAACAAGTCATTTCTTTGTTTGTTGGTTCTGTGATTCCACACCGCTGCTTTGAAGAATGTTGCGCATGCGTGCTGGCGGGTTCTTCACAAAATCCCTCATCGCAACTCCTCATAAAATAAAGATCAAACTTCAAACTGGTAAGTTCTCATTTAATCTTACTATTTGTTATTGTTGATCACACACACCTCACACAGACACTCACACACACAGACTCACACACAGACTCACACACAGACTCACACACACACTCACACACACTCGCACACACTCGCACACACTCGCACACACTCGCACACACGCACACACATGCACACACTCACGCGCACACTCACGTGCACACTCACGCTCACGCACACACTCACACCCACACACACACACACACACACACACACACACACACTCACTCACACACATCCAATACTAAAATGCCAAGTAACTTCAGACCGTGGTAAACATACAGTGTGTAAACCGAATGATTCAAATGTTTAAAGCCTCCTGTAGAGGCTGCTGCTGCTAAAGCAAAAACGTGCTTTAAATAACGTCCAACAAACCCACTCACCATAGACAGAGCAGTCAGCTCTCTTGAAATATTCAACGGAATCTTCAATTTGTGCGTTCTGCAGTTAGCGCCATATTGCCACAAACCGGAAATGACGCACTCAGCGGCACCTTGCCGCTAACCGGAAATGACATCATGTACGCCATCTTGCCACTAAGCGGAAGTCACGGAATGAGAGCTTCCGAAAGTTTCATTACGGAAGTCATGGAATGAAACTTTTTAAAAGCCAAGGCAATTTGGCAACCGCATTACAACCAATCCATTTTCTGAAAAACTTTTTAAAAACACAAGGCAATTTGGCAACCACTTTACAACCAATCCATTTTCTGAAACCAAACTTTTTAAAAGCCAAGGTAATTTGGCAACCACTTTACAACCAATCCATTTTCTGAAAACCTTTTAAAAGCCAAGACAAACAATTTGGAAAACACTTTACACCCACAGTTATTCACAGCTCAAAGACCCTCTCGCTTCCTCCATAGTCCCTCCCCCCTGCCGCTAGCGGGGGCAGCAGAGAGAATGGCGACATTTTTTAAAACATTAATAACTCTCTGATTTTTCATCGTTGGGAAAAATCCTCCACTCCACATGTTTGCCTTCCATCACAGTGAGGAGGTGTTTGGAGATTCACTGCGATGGATGTTTGTGTGGAACTGTGTTAATTGTGTGTTTGTTTGTTTTTTAGCTGTTATGACTGCAGGGAATTCATTTTTGTTCAAACCTTTGTTTGTTTGAATGACAATAAAGGCATTCTAAACAATTAAAACAATTAAAACTAGAATTGTTTTTGTAAATGAAACCTCTCCCCTATTCCACTGCTCCACAATGAAAAGCGCGATGTTTTTTAAATGAAACCTCATGTTGGGGGTGTCATAGGCATTCTCCGGAGCCAATCAATCGTCCCCACGTGGGGGAGGGGGGCGGTGTCGGCTCTCACCTCCCCCCCATCCCCCTCCTCTCACAAGGAAAATTCTAAATGAGATTAGCGATCCCTGATTTGCAACATAATGAGATTCCATTGTGCTGTAATGATGTTTATGTAAATGAGATCCCATTGTGACATCATAGCTGCCAACTGCCAGCTGCTAACCGCCACTGCACTTGAAGTTATTTTTCTCAGTGGGGTTTTGTAAAGGTAAAATGTGAATAACTTGTAAATTTAACATCAATCTGAATGAAACTTTGGTAAAACACACCACAGACAATTGTGAGTAAGATGGTCCAAAAATGTTTGCGCTATTGCGTACCGATTTTGCGTAATTCAGGACATCACAGACATGCATGCACACAGACAAGATGAGTGTTTTAGGAATATACTCGAAAGTGGGGTTTGTAAAGTTTTAAATGTCAATATCTTGTAAAATATAACATCAATTTGAACGAAACTTGACAGGACAATGGCGAGTAAGGTGGTATTTTAGAGCTATCATGTACCGTTTTGGCATAGTTCAGATCATGAAAAGCTGGCAAACAAACAAACATGCTCACTCACAGACAAGATGAGATTTACAATTGTACCAAGCCAATTAATCTACAAACCTTTACGTCTTTGGAGTGTGGCAGGAAACCGCAGCACCCGGAGAAAACCAACGCAGTCACAGGGAGAACATGCAAACTCCATACAGATGACACACGTGGTCAGGATGGAACCTGGTTCTCTGGCGTCGCGATGCATCAACACTATCTCTGCGCCTCTGTGCCGCAGAATTATACATTGTTGTAATAATAACATTTGAGGCCGTTTATACAATTGTTTTGCAGAATTTGATAGAGGCTTTGACAGATTCTTGATTAGTACAAGTGTCAGGGGTTATGGGGAGAATGGGGTTGAGAGGGAAAGATAGATCGGCCATGATTGAAGGGCGGAGTAGTCTTGATGGGCCGAATGGCTTAATCCTGCTGGAACTTATGAAAGAAAGGAATAAGATCACTTTTTTCTTCAAAATCAGTACTTTATTGAGATGCAGCAACAGATGAACAGAGTAATGGTACAAGCTCCAAGATATGATTATTATTATTATTATTATTATTATTATGCAAATTATTAAATGATTGCAAATATCAAGCATTGTGTATTAGACAATAGGTGCAGGAGTAGGCCATTCGGCCCTTTGAGCCTGCACCGCCATTCAATGTGATCATGGCTGATCATCCCCACTCAGTACCCCGTTCCTGCCTTCTCCCCATATACCCTGACTCCGCTATCTTTAGGAGCCCTATCTAGCTCTCTCTTGAAAGTATTAGCATTGCCTTCGTCAACTTGAAGGAGGTTGCCATGCACTGCCATCATAACATTCCATTCTAGCCTCCTGAGATAAACACAGTGTTATAAGGTCATGCAGTAGGTGACAGGAGCAGAACTAGGCCATTCGGCCCATCAAGTCTACTCCGCCATTCAATCACGGCTGATCTATTGCTCCCTCCTAACCCCATTCTCCTGCCGTCTCCCTATAACCCTGACACCCGTCCTAATCAAGAATCTATCTATCTCTGCGGTAAAAATATCAATTCACTTGGCCTCCACAGCCATCTGTTGGAGATACTGAAGCTGTATATATATGTAACCAGCTCCAAAACATAATTCAAATCAATAACAAACAAAACAGTAAATTGGAAGATTGAGGAATGACAGAACCCATAGAACTAACCACCATCGATGAACTAATCCTGAACCTGGATGAGGGTTACTGATTTTGGAATGAAAAGGATTTGCACATCTGCTAGATTAAGTTGCTCATCTCTTGGAAATCAAGTGTTTAGACTCATTATCCCTGATCTTCAGACAAAAAGCACCCAGAGGATTGCACTGTGCATTATTATTATGCACTTGCTTCACATAAATATTGCAAACCAGACTGAGACCAGAGCAGGGAACAGCAGAAGTGATAATTTAACTTGGTCGCTCTCGTTACAGAGGTCAGTATTGCAACAGTCGATAGAGAGAGGGGGTCTTCTGCTATTTGGATCGACCTTACAACCAGCAGGGCTGCTACATCCAGAGCTGTAAACCTTTATATTATCTGGAAAAACAGAATGGACAGTTAAATAATTTCTGTGTTCATAGTTCATACATCATTTTAGAGTGGTACAGCATGGAAACAGGCCCTTCAGCAAAACCTGCCCACACCGGCCAACATGTCCCAGCTACACTAGTCCCACCTGCCTGCGCTTGGTCCATATCCCTCCAAACCTGACCGATACATGTACCTGTCCAACTGTTTCTTAAACGTTGCGATAGTCCCAGCTTCAACTACCTCCTCTGGCAGCTTGTTCCATACACCCACCACCCTTTGTGTGAATGCCACTGAGTTTTCACATTTCTATGAGTAAATTAGTTATTTGTTCACAGAATCGAACAGTCTTAATATCTTGCCCAGAGTAGGGGAATCGAGGACCAGAGGACATAGGTTTAAGGTGAAGGGGAAAAAATGTAATAGGAATCTGAATGGTAACCTTTTTACACAAAGGGTGGAGAGGGTATGTTTCCACGCTGTATCTCTAAACTGGAAATGTTCATCTCAAATTTGTTCATACTTACCAGACATCGCAACCTCGAGGTAGCATTGCTGTTCCCCAGTGCATTCAACACTACCGCCCACACATATTTCCTGGTTTGTTAAGCAGGCATAACACCGCAAAGAGTTAACTCTACATTGAGAACAAAACAGAGGAGGTTGTGTGAGAGACACCTGCAGCTCGTTCTGCCGCTGCTCTGAAAATGAGCATCTCCTTTCAATAAACATAGAACAATACCGACACAAAATGCTGGAGTGACTCAGCGGGTCAGGCAGCCGCTCTGGAGAAGGGGTACAGGTGATGTTTTGGTCGAGACCCTCCCAAATCCCAACTGGTTGTAGTGGCTTGAAAGTCGTCTTGTCGTGTCTCATTGTTTGTAACTCGTTCTCACCTCGCCCACAGTTAACAATGGCCTGTTTCCTTTGTCATCTTTTCCTTCTTGCATACCTTTCATTCATTTGTTCAATATCTCTTGATATCACTGTCTATCTCTCTCACTTCCCTTTCCCCTGACTCTCAGTCTGAAGAAGGGTCTCGAACTGAAACATCGCCCATTCCTTCTCTCCAGAGATGCTGCCTGTCCCATTGAGTTACTCAAGCGCTTTGTGTCCATTTTTGGTGTAAACCAACATCTGCAGTTCCTGCCTGTAGAGCCCTCTGATGTTTACAGCATGTAAACAGGCCATTCGGCCATAGTCCGAGCAGTGATCACCCCGTACTCTAGCACTATCCTACACACTGCCAAAGTAGTATCTAAACTACCTATACACGTATAGTTTTGCCTTTTGCACTAGTATTGTTTGTATTATATGTGTACATATGTGTGTGTGAGTGCCTTTGTGAGTATGTGCGTGTGTATGTGTGTGAGTGAGTCTGCATGAGTGTGAGTGTATCAGTTTCTGTGTATGTGTGTGTGTGAGTGTATGTGTGTGTGTGTCTCTCCGTTTGTTAGTGTATATGTCTGTGAATATATGTGTGTGTGCATGTGTGCGTGTGCGAGTGTATGTGTGTGTGTAAATGTATGTGTGTGTGAGTATGTGTGTGAGTGTGTATGTGTGTGTGAGTCTGTGTGTGTGACTGTGTGGGTTTGTGCATGTGTGAGTGAGTGTATGAGTGAGAGAGTGTGTGTGTGTGTGTGTGTGTGTGTGTGTGTGTGTGTGTGTGTGTGTGTGTGTGTGTGTGTGTGTGTGTGTGTGTGTGTGTGTGTGTATGAGGTGGAGGGTGTGTGAGTGTATGTGTGCATGTGTGTGTACATTTGCTGGCCTGCACTCTGTTTGAAGTGCTGTGAGATTGAATTTGTGCCTGGCCTGCACTCTGCTTGAAGCGTTGTGAGATTTGATTTGCTACCTGGCATGAACTCTGCTTGAAGTGCTGCAAGATTGGATTTGCTGACTTGCCTGCACTTTGCTTGTAGTGCTGTGAGATTGGATTTGCTGCCTGCACTCCGTTTGAAGTGCCGTGTGATTGCTGCCGGCAATCTGCTTGAACGACTGTGTGATTGGATTTGAATTTGTGCCTGGCCTGCACTCAGCTTGAAGTGCTGTGTGATTTGATTTGCTACCTGGCATGAACTCTGCTAGAAGTGCTGCGAGATTGGATTTGCTGACTTACCTGCACTTTGCTTTAGTGCTGTGAGATTGGATTTGCTTCCTCCACTCTGCTTGAAGGGCTGTGAGATTGGATTTTCTGCCCGCACTCTGCTTGAAGGGCTGTGAGATTGCATTGGCTGCCTGCACTCTGCCTGAAGGGGTGTGAGTTTGGATTTGCTGCCTGCACTCCACTTGAAGTACTGTGAGATTGGATTTGTTGCTTGTACTATGATTGATGTGCTGTGGGATTGGATTTGCTGCCTGCACTCTGCTTTAAGTGCAGTAAGATTGGGTTTGCTGCCTGCACTCTGTTTGAAGTGCTGTAAGATTGGATTTGCTGCTTGCTCTCCGCTTGAAGTGCTGTGCGATTGGATTTGCTGCCGGCACTCCATTTAAAGTCTTGTGAGACTGGAATGCCAGTCCACCAGCCATGAGTAAGTGAACTGCTAGCCCACCAGCCATAAGTCATTGGACTGCCAGCCCACCAGCCATGAGAGGGTGAACTACCATCAAACCTGCTGTAATTGACTGTGCTGCCAGCTCACCAGCTATGACACTTTGAACTGCAAGTCCAAGAATCCATTTTTGGTCCACAATGTCCATACGAGCCCTCTGGAAAGAGTCAACTGCCAGCCCACCAGCCGTGAGTGAGCTACCAGCACACCAGGCTTGAGTGACTGAGCTGCCAGCCCAAGGATCCATTCGGTCCACAATGTCCATACTAGCCCTCTGCAAACCAGTCTCTTTGGCCCACAACGACCGTGCTAGCGCTCCAGAACCCCCCCCCCCCCCCAACACTGGCCAGCAATATTGGAATTGATGGAGAGGTGGAATATTGGGTTGGGGGACCAGCCCTCCTGTGTGAAGCTTTTAAAACTCTGTGTGTGTGTGTGTGTGTGTGTGTGTGTGTGTGTGTGTGTGTGTGTGTGTGTGTGTGTGTGTGTGTGTGTTTATTTGTGTCAGATTTTTGCCCTTTGATTTCACGGTTCGCCAAAACCAAACGCTCAAACTCCGAGAAGATTTCCATTTCGCTAAAAATTACACTTTTACATTCACGGATCCACTCCTCATTACATTTAGGCATTTTTATGTACACATTTTAAAATAAAATCCTTACCCCCCCCCCCCCCCCCCTCCCACCCCATCCCCACACACACTAATTTTGTGGCCTCCTGCTGGCCACCCACCATAACGTCTGCTGCTGCTGCTCTCCTCCAAAAACGCCGCAATTTATATATTTTCGCAGGTGATTCTCACAGAGTAAAGAGGCGCTTTACAGGACCTGGTGCCCCGCCAAGACAAATGATATTAAAGGTACAGAATGATTACGAACTGGAAGAAATGATGGGTAAGATTGTAAGAAGTAAAAATCTTACTTTTGAAGGAGCACGAATCAGTATTTACCGAGATTATCCTGCTGAAGTTGCCAAGAAACGAAACGCATTCAGGGAGACTAAAAGAATTCTGAGAGAATTGAAGGATGTAAGGTATACTTTGAGATACCCCGCTACTTTGAGGGTGACCTATGACAATCAAGATCATTTCTTCAAGAACCCACAAAATGCACTGGACTTTGCGCAGGGGATTAAGAATCAAGAAGAAGACTGAATAATATTTCACCTTTGAACTATATTAATGAATAAACTGTATATTTGCATTTGTTTTAAAGGATTACCGGATTATGGACTGGTTATAGACTGGCTACAATCAAGAAAGATGAAGAAATGAGTGGACCTGGTCCCTACATCAAAGAGTGGACTGGACTTTCTCTTATGGATATTATTAATTAGAATAATAACAATACTAATAGAAATAATTAATGCACAATAAAATACTAATATACTAAAACCTAACCAGTAGTACTGTTACTAACTAAAACAATAATAAATACTAATCACTAAGGCTTAGGTATAAGTAACTTTCTTATTACTTCCCACATACATATACTTTACTCATCAATAATTAATACTAATCTACATAAAATTAAAATAAATAGTAATTAGTAAATATATTTCCTAAGATCATACATTTGATTATACCAATAATAGTTAAGATTTCCTTGATCTTTGCATTTAAATATGTTATAGGATTGATGAAACATTTTAGAATTATATATTCCCGTTAAAATACCTTTTGTAAGACAATAACTTTAAGGACTTATGGAGCTGGCGAGTTAACATCATCTACACTGGAAGTCTGTAGATGGCTAGCCATGCTAGTATGGCTTTCACTAACTGCACCTACTATAGCTGTAGTTTTTCCTTACTTTTCACAATTTACTAACCCTTTTTTCTATCTTCTGTTTTTTTATATTACCTCATGTTTTTATTTTTTTTACATCACAGTGGACTCGTAATCACAAAAGATATATCCGTGTGAGATATTTGAAAATCTTGAAACTCGTCCATCCGGAGTTCGGGGGTAAGGTCGGGTATGTCGAGCTGAGACATGTGAACCATTATAGACCACCTTAAATAAAATGCAGGACTTAAAAAAGAATTTGGGGAATGAGGGAATAATCTTTGGCAGTTGGAATGTTAAAGGTCTTAATGAACCTATTAAAAGGGGTAAAGTATTGGCACATTTGCAAGCACTTAAAATCGACGTTGCGTTTCTTCAAGAGACACATCTAAAAAAAGATGCCGAGCATAGATTAAAGGCTAAATGGATTGACAAAATATATCATTCCTCTTTTACTTATAAATCTAGAGGCGTAGCAATACTGATACGTAAAGGTACTTTATTCAAGCATACATCAACTATAATTGATAAAGATGGAAGATTTATTATTGTAACGGGTGAATTATATGCTCAAAAAGTAATATTAGCCAATATATATGGCCCAAATTTTGACAGTCCAATTTTTTTAAAGAAAATATTTAATACAATTCCTGATCATGCACAACATAATTTAATAATTGGAGGAGATTTAAATTGTACTTTAGATCCTTATTTAGATAGATCGTCAGGACAGAGGAAATTTAAATCACACTCCAGTGATTTAATAAATGCATACATTGATACTAGTAAAGTTAGAGATGTTTGGAGAATGGAACACCCATCAGGACGAGATTATTCATTTTACTCCTCGGTACATAAAACATATTCTAGAATTGACTATTTCCTTGTAGATATAAAGCTTATTCCATACATCTATAACTCTAAATACCACAGTATCATTATTTCAGACCACGCTCCATTAACATTTAATATTAAATTTAATGATAACATGAAAATACGAGGACAATGGAGACTTAATCCACAAATTTTGAAGGATAAATCAACTAATGAATATATTATAAAGCAGATTAAGACTTTTTTTGAAATAAACGATAAACCAGAAATATCTCCATCCCTACTATGGGAAACTTTTAAGGCTTTTACTCGTGGAATTATGATATCTTCACAAGCATTTTACAACAAAGAAAAGCGGAAGGAACAAAATATTCTGGAAACGGAGATAAAACAATTAGATATAGAAAATGCTCTCAACCCTACAATGATAACACATAATAAAATTACTGCATTAAAATATAAATTAAATAAGATATATGCTGACCAAGTGGTTAAATTATATCAATACACAAAACAAATACAATTTGAATTTGGGGACAAACCACAAAAATTACTGGCTCGCCAATTACGAAAAATACAGGGAGAAAAAATAATACATCGGATTAAATCAGAAAATGGTGATTTCTTAACACAGAATAACGATATTAATGAGAGAATTTTACAATATTATAAAGATTTATATTCTTCCAAAACGACTGAAAATCAGATAGGAATTAATACATTCTTAAATGACTGTAATCTAATAGGATCGGATGTAGGTGATACAAAACTATTATATGGTGAATTAACAGTTACAGAAATTGAGGATTCTATTATATCATTAAAAAACGGGAAAACTCCAGGGCCAGATGGTATTGGTTCGGAATTTTATAAATCATACACGGATCTGATAACACCTTATTTGAAGACACTTTACGAATATATATATGCGCAACAGAGTTTACCAGAAACACTAAACGAATCCATTATAACACTCATACCAAAAATGGATAAAGACCTAGATGATCCGGGATCATATAGAGCTATTGCTCTCTTAAATACGGATCAAAAGATATTAACTAAAATATTAGCTAAAAGATTAAGTGTAGTGATTAATAAAATAATACACCCGGATCAAACAGGATTTATACCTAAACGATACTCATCATATAACTTGAGACGATTGTTTAATATTATATACTCGAAAAGGAGTTATAATAAAGACTTAGTAATAATATCATTAGATGCAGAGAAAGCTTTTGACCAAGTTGAATGGCCATATTTATTTGCGGTTATGGAAAAGTTAAATTTGGGAGACAAGTTTATAAAATGGATCAAATTACTATATACAAATCCAACTGCTAAAATCTTAACTAATCAAATGATATCTACCAAATTTAATTTATTTCGAGGATGCAGACAAGGTTGTCCCCTATCACCATTATTATTTGCGTTGGCTATAGAACCATTAGCCATTCGGGTAAGATTACACCCCGAAATTTTTGGATATGAAACTAACGAAACAAGAAATAAAATTTCTCTATATGCAGATGACGTATTATTATATATTAAAAAACCTGAAATTAGCATACCTAATTTATTGAATTTAATAACTCAATTCGGCTTGTTTTCTGGATATAGAATCAATTGGAATAAAAGTGAACTTATGCCATTAACACAAGATAATTTAACTACATTAAAACAATTTCCTTTTAAGATTGTTAATGAACAGATTAAGTATTTAGGAATTCACGTTACAAAAAAATATGATTCTTTATTTAAATATAATTTTTTACCTATACTAAATAAATTATCTAAGAATATTCTATATTGGAGAACACTACCTATCTCAATGATAGCTAGAATTAATGCGATAAAAATGATTTTTCTCCCACAATTATTATATTTATTTCAAATGATCCCGATATATCTTTCTAAGAATTTTTTTAAAAAGGTTGACTCTATAGTCACTAATTTTGTTTGGGACTATAAAAGCCATAGAATAAATAAAAAATATTTATGTTAATCGAAAATTAATGGAGGTTTAACATTACCTAATTTTATATATTATTACTGGTCAGTTAGTATTAAGAATATGAACTTTTGGTGGGTTGAACTGGATGAAAATCCAAACTGGTTACTTATGGAAAAGGAAGACTGCTTACCGTATGAAATCAGTTCCATATTATTTTCTAAAATTAAAATATTTAAGAAAATTTATCGTGAAAACCCAATAATTAATAGTGAAATTAATATTTGGAGACAGTTAAAAAGAACGTTAAAACTAGAAGATATCCCATTAGTTCTTCCCATTGTTAATAATGTAAGTTTTAAACCATCCCTGGAAAATTTAGGATTCTTACAATGGAAAAATAAAGGAATTAATAAGATCAGTGACCTTTACAGGGACAATCTGTATCTTTCATTTAAAGAAATACAGGAAATATATGGACTACACTCTAAGCACTACTTCAGATATCTACAAATAACTTACTACATTAAAACAACTGCACAGGAATATAAAAAGAGAAAGACGGGAATTCTAGATGAATGCTTAAATAAACACCCAAACACGGAAAAATTAATATCATACATTTATAATATTTTATTAGAAAATGATATACCCAATACGGAAAAGTACAGACAACTATGGGAAAATGAAATAGGTGAAACAATCGAACCCGATATCTGGGATGAAAGTTTACGATATATACATAATTGTTAATTAAATTCTAGACACTCTCTGATACAATTCAAAGTTTTACATAGATTGCATTTTTCAAAATCTAAATTACATAGAATGTTTTCTAATGTATCTCCTATATGTGACAAATGCCAATACCCAGAAGCTAATTTAACACATTCTTTTACAACTTGTATAAAAATTACGAATTTTTGGTTGGAAATATTTAAGGTAATCTCGAATGTTGTAAATAAGAATCTAGTTCCAGACTCAAAATTAATAATATTGGGAATATTAGAAAGGGATCAATTACTCACGACAGCACAAAGAACTTTCATAGATTATAGTTTAATAATTGGTAAAAAATTAATTTTACAATTTTGGAAAGGCCCCATACCCCCTACAGTCAAATTGTGGATTTCAGGAATGGCTGAGACTTTACACTTGGAAAGAATAAGACTTGCACTTTTAGGCAAGTTGGACCAATTTAATCTGATTTGGTCTCCATTCCTTGAATATCTTAAGGGACCAATATGACTCGGTTTGTGGACCTGATCGAGACCTGAACGAAGGATTGAGCGAAGAATAATACATTATTGATCACGGATATATTATTATATAAATACTGTTTGTATAATATACCACTGTTATTTTATTTACTTTTCTCTTTTGGTTATTTTATAACTATTTTTATGTTAACCATTTTTCACACTTTCCTACTTTTCACTAAAAAAAACTACAATAAAATGTTTAGAAGTATATATAAGAAAACATGGTAATTATTACCTATCTCTTTATCAAGAACGTTGTTTTTATATGTACTTATATTTGTACTTACACCTGTACTTATACTTCTAATAAAAATTATTATGGCAAGAAAGGTGAAAGTAAATCCAAAGGGTTTCTACAGCTATATTAATAGCAAAAGGATAACGAGGGATAAAATTGGACCATTAGAGAGCCAGAATGGACAGCTATCTGCAGAGCCAAAAGAGATGGGGGAGATATTGAACAATTTATTTTCTTCGGTATTCACCAAGGAGAAGGAAATTGAACTCTGTCAGGTAAGAGAAAAAAGTAGAGTAGCTATGGAAACTATGAGGAGGAAGTACTGACACTTTTGAAAAATATAAAAGTGGATAAGTCTCCAGGTCCTGACAGGATATTCCCCAGGACATTGAGTGAAGTTAGTGTAGAAATAGCAGGGGCTATGACAGAAATATTTCAAATGTCATTAGAAACGGGAATAGTGCCGGAGGATTGGCGTACTGCGCATGTTGTTCCATTGTTTAAAAAGGGTTCAAAGAATAAACCTAGCAATTATAGACCTGTTAGTTTGACGTCAGTGGTGGGCAAATTAATGGAAAGGATACCTAGAGATAATATATGTAAGCATCTGGATAAACAGGGTCTGATCAGGAACAGTCAACATGGATTTGTGCCTGGAAGGTCATGTTTGACAAACCTTCTTGAATTTTTTGAAGAGGTTACTAGGAAAATTGATGAGGGTAAAGCAGTGGATGTTGTCTATATGGATTTCAGTAAGGCCTTTGACATGGTTCCCCATGGAAGGTTGGTTAAGAAGGTTCAATCTTTGGGTGTTAATGGTGAAGTAGCAAGATGGATTCAACAGTGGATGAATGGGAGATGCCAGAGAGTAATGGTGGATGGCTGTTTGTCAGGTTGGAAGCCAGTGACCAGTGGGGTGCCTCAGGGATCTGTGTTGGGTCCACCGTTGTTTGTCATGTACATCAATGATCTGGATGATGGGGTGGAAAATTGGATAAGTAAGTATGCCGATGATACTAAGATAGATGGTGTTGTGGATAACAAAGTAGATTTTGAAAGTCTACAGAGAGATTTGGGCCATTTGGAAGAGTGGGCTGAAAGATGACAAATGGAGTTTAATGCTGATAAGTGTGAGGTGCTACATCTTGGCAGGACAAATCAAAATAGGACATACATGGTAAATGGTAGGGAATTGAGGAATGCTGTGGAACAGGGGGATCTAGGAATAACTGTGCATAGTTCCCTGAAAGTGGAATCGTATGTAGATAGGGTGGTAAAGAAAGCTTTTGGTGTGCTGGCCTTTATAAATCAGAGCATTGAATATAGGAGTAGGGAAGTAATGTTAAAATTGTACAAGGCATTGGTGAGACCAATTCTGGAGTATGGTGTACAATTTTGGTCGCCTAATTATAGGTGGGATGTCAACAAAATAGAGAGTGCAGAGGAGATTTACTAGAATGTTGCCTGGGTTCCAGCAACTAAGTTACAGAGAAAGGTTGAACAAGTTAGGTCTTTATTCTTTGGAGCGCAGAAGGTTAAGGGGGGACTTGATTAAGGTCTTTAAAATAATGAAAGGGATAGACAGAGTTGACGTGGATAAGCTTTTCCCATTGAGGGTAGGGAAGATTCAAACAAGAGGGCATGGCATGAGAATTAAGGGACAGAAGTTTAGAGGTAACATGAGGGGGAACTTCTTTACTCAGAGAGTGGTGGCTGTGTAGAATGAGCTTCCAGCAGAAGTGGTGGAGGCAGGATCGATTTTAACATTTAAAAGTTAAGTGGATAGGTATATGGACGGGAAGGGAATGGAGGGGTATGGTCTGAGTGCAGGTAGATGGGACCAGGGGAAAATAAATGTTTGGCACGGACTGGAAGGGCAGAGAGGGCCTGTTTCCGTGCTGTAATTGTTATATGTTATATGTTATATCAGTGACCATCTGCCGGTTTTTGATATGTTTGTTTGTGATTATGTTAAGTGTAAGGATGTTAATAAGATTAGATACAGGAGAGTAAGAACAGAAGAATCTATCAATAAATTTAGAAATGTATTACTGACCCAAAATTGGAAACAAGTGTTTAAAGAGACTGATACCAACAAAGCGTATGAAACATTCCTGATAATATTTAAATTGTTATATGATGAACACTGTCCTTTGAAACCACACAACAAGAAGCAAAAATATATCGATAGGCCATGGATGACAAAAGGACTACAAAATGCATGCAAAGAAAATAATATCTTGTAGAAATAATTCATAAAATTCAGAACTATAGAAGCTGAAAGTAAACACAAAAGATACAAAAACAAATTGACTAGTATTATGAGGATATGTAAGAAAGATTATTATAATAAAATATTAAACGATAATAAAAATAATATCAAGGGCATATGAAATGTGTTAAATAGTATTATCAGGAATGGATCAATGAATATAAACTACCCTCAGTATTTTAAAGACAACGATACAACTGTAAGCGATATGAATGATGTGGTTAATGGGTTTAACACATTTTTTGTAAATGTGCGACCAAAACTGGCAGAAGAAATCAATAATCCACAGTCAGAAGGATAGGGGAAGGTTGTGGATTTGTTAGACAG
Source organism: Raja brachyura (assembly GCA_963514005.1). The sequence continues at coordinate 37,256,323 of OY740805.1, forward strand.
CAACCCAAACTCAATGCTTTTGAAAGCAGCGGATGAAAAGGAGATTATTGACATTGTTAGTAATTGTAAGAATAAAAGGTCTACAGACTGGAATGACATTGATACGGCTTTAATCCAGGTAGTCATTGGTGTAATTGTAAAACCCTTAACTTATATTTGCTATTTATCTTTCAAAACTGGTGTATTTCCATGTAAAATGAAAACTGCCAAAGTCATCCCACTATACAAAGCTGGAGACAGAAATCAATTTACAAATTACAGGCCGGCGTCGTTACTCTCTCAGTTCTCAAAAATATTAGAAAAGCTGTATGTAAGTGGATTAGATCATTTTATCGAGAAGCACGGACTGCTAGTTGATAGTCAATATGGATTCAGGTCAAACATATCGACATCCATGGCATTAATGGAGTTAATCGAAGACATTACCAGTTCTATAGATAACAAGAAATATGCAGTGGGTGTATTTATAGATTTGAAAAAAGCATTCGAAACAATTGATCATCATTTGCTAATCAAAAAACTGGAAAAGTGTGGAATCAGAGGGGTTGTACTAGAGTGGATGAGAAGCTACATAACTAAAAGACATCCATTTGTGCAACTAGGGGATTGCAAATCAACATGCTTAGAAATAACTTGTGGAGCCCAACAGGGGTTGGTTTTGGGCCCCAAATTATTTATTTTGTATATTAATAATATGTAGGGTGTCAAACCTCTTGAAATGTGTGTTATTTGCAGATGACGCCAATATTTTCTGTAATGGGGACAATTGCAGCAGCTTTTGGAGGTGGTCACAGCAGAAATGAGTAAACTAAAACCATGGTTTGATTTGAATAAATTATCATTAAATTTAAACAAAACCAAAGTTATGCTGTTTGGAAAACGCAAAATAAATACACAAGTAAAAGTAGTGGTAAATAATGTTGAAATAGAAAGAGTGTATGAAAATAAATTTCTGTGTGTGATTCTTGATCACAAATTCTGCTGGAAACCCCATATAAAACATGTGAGAGCAAAAGTAGCACGGAGTATTGGAGTGATGGGGAAAGCAAGGCATGTTTTGAATGAGAAATCACTGTATATTCTGTACAGCTGACTTGTGTTACCGTATTTAGATTACTGTGTGGAAGTATGGGGCAACACCTACAAAACCACCTTACAATCACTAAGCACACTACAAAAAAGAGCTATTCGTATAGTAAACAATGTAGAATATCATGACCACACCAATATACTGTATTTAAAATTACACACCTTAAAGATTAAGGATCTGGTAGAATTTAACACTGCACAAATAATTTATAAAGCAAAAAATTAACTGCTACCTGTAAACATACAAAAACTGTTCAAAGACAGAGAGGGGGGGTTATAACTTTAGAGGGAAACTAAACTTGAAACAGCATTATGCTCGGACCCATTTAAAAAGTACGTGTATTTCCATTTGTGGGGTGGTTTTGTGGAATGGTCTTGACGAAACAATTAAACAAAGTATGAATATAATGCAATTTTAAAAAATATACAAAAGATATATCATTGAAAAGTACAGTTATAAGGAAGGAGAATGTAAATCTCACAGATGTTCAGGGTGCTTGTTCTTTTGTTCGTTTCTTTTTTGTTTTTTTTTAATTAATAGCTTGATTGGAGTAGTTTTATTTGAATTGCCTGTTTAGTTTATTTTTATTGAATTTTGCATTTGTTAATGGTGAAGAATGGGGGTAGGACTTGCCAAGCATAGGCTTCTTCCTATCCCTTTTCGAACGAGTCTAATGCGTATTATGTTGAAATTGGCTTTTGATTTTTTAATTTATGTATGTACATATGTGTTATGTATATGTGTATGGGTGACAACCAAGAATAGTTTGGTGACTACTGGAGAGACAGTTGACGGCACGGAAAGACGGCACCCGGGAAAGGCTGGGTTAGCACCCCAGTCTGTGTCTTTCGTGAGAAAGACACCCAACAAAGCTACGGAAAGGCCTAATTAACCATTGTGGCTTAAACATCCATCAAGCGAGAATGAAATGCTCGGAGAAAGAGAAAGAGGTGCAGCGAGCGCACAGGCCTTGAACCTGGTGAGACGCAGGAGGAGCCCGGCCGGGAGTCACCCCACAGAGCCCAGTCCATCCACGCACTAGAGTCTCCCAACCCCTGCAGAGTAGTTATTAAGATGGCTGATCCGTGGGCGGTTGCTGCTGGGACGCAAGTCGGGGCCTGATCAACCCCGGCTGGGTCGCCTGGGCGAGGGTGTCTGATGTTGTGAGACCCGAAACACCCGATGACCCCAGGTCACATCACTGAGGATGCGTCCCAGCTCATCTAGAAAATGTATATTTTTCACATGTGTGTATATGTATGTATATATGTACATGTATATGTTTGTATGTGTGTATGTATTTACGTATATATATAATTTTCCTTTTATTTATTCAATTTCTTCTTTTCTTTTCTTTATTTTAATCGTTCGAAATAAAGATATCATTCATTCATTCATTCAAAGTGCACATTGTCAGAATTTAATAAAGGCTATTTTTATACAGTTTGGTTTCACCATGTTGTTCTTGGAATTGAAATTTTTTTATATAAATACATGGTACTACCATGAGAGCAACGGCTGGTGATCTGTGCTGGTCAACGTGCACTGGGCGAGATGGCTGGGGGATTCGCACCACAACCACCGCAAACTTGGAACAGCACAGACCCTCCACTCAATCTATCCAATACCAAAGGGCAGGCATTTCTCAGTTAAATGTCTTATATCAGATTGGCGGCTCCTTTACAGGGCCAACCCTGTACTCACTTTTCCTCGGAGATGATTCTTTGCCTTAACGGGACATTCACACCACATATAGCGAAAGCATGAGCCAACATCACACTGCTGGTTGGCAGACAGGAAACAAAGAGTAGGGATTAACGGGTCCGTTTCAGAATGGCAGGCAGTGACCAGTGGGGTACCACAAAACTCAGTGCCCGGACCGCAGCTATTTACAATATACATCAATGATTTAGATGAAGGGATTCAACGTAACATTAGCAAATTTGCAGATAGCACAAAGCTGGGTGGCAGAGTGAACTGTGAGGAGGATGCTATGAGAATGCAGGGTGACTTGGACAGGTTGGGGGAGTGGGCAGACGCATGGCAGAGAGCTGGATAGGACTCCTAAATATAGTAGAGTCAGGGGATATGGGGAGAAGGCAGGAACGGGGTACTGATTGGGGATGATCACATTGAATGGCGGTGCTGGCTCGTAGGGCCAAATGGCCTACTCCTACACCTATTCTCTATTGTCTAATACACAATGCTTGATATTTTCAAACTTTTAATAATTTCGATAATAATAATAATCATATAACTTGGAGCTTGTACCATTACTCTGTTCATCTGTTGCCGCATTTCAATAAAGTACTGATATTCTAAAAAAAAAATGTGAGCGTATTTCTTTCTTTCATAAGTTCCAGGAGCAGGAATAAGCCATTCGGCCCATCAAGTCTACTACGACTTTCAATCATGGCCGATCTATCTTTCCCTCTCAATCCTATTCTCCCCATAACCCCTGGCACTTGTACTAATCAAGAATCTGTCAAAGCCTCTATCAAATTCTGGAAAGCAATTTTATAAAGTGTCTCACATGTTATTATAACTACACTGTATAATTATGCGGCACGGTGGCGCAGCGGTAGAGTTGATGCCTCGCGGCACCAGGGACCCGGGTTCCATCCTGACCACGGGTGCCGTCTGTACGGAGTTTGCACTTTCTCCCCGTGACCACGTGGGTTTTCTCCGTGTGCTCTGGTTTCCTGCCACACTCCAAAGACGTACAGGTTTGTCGGTTAATTGCCTTGGTACAATTGTAAATTGTCCCCAGTGTATGTCGGATAATGTTAATGTGTGCCGGGATTGCTGGTCGCAGTGGACTCGGAGGGATGCAACACCTGTCCCTATACCTCCCTGCTCGATTCCATTCAAGGACCCCGACAATCCCTTCAGGAGAGGCAGAGGTTCACTTGCACCTTCTCCAACCTCATCTACTCTAGCCGTTGTTCAAAGTGTGGACCCTCATACATCGCCGAAACCAAACGTACACTGGGCGATCATTTCGCAGAACACCTTCGCTCAGCCCGTCTTGGCCTAGCCGATCTCCGGTTGCCAAACACTTTAAATCCCTTCCCATTCCCACACTGACCTTTCTGTCCTGGGCCTCCTCCATTGTCAGTGTGAGGCCAAGCGCAGATTAGAGGAACAACACCTCATATTTCACTTGTGCAACTTACACACCAGCGGTAAGAACATTGACTTCTCTAACTCCAAGTAACCCTTACATCCCTTCTCTCACCCTCGACATCCTGCTAGTTTCACTGTTCGTATTTCCTCATTATCACCTCCTCCACCGCCAACAATGGACCGTTGTGGGCTCTTTGGTCATCGGTGCCTCTTTTGATCCGTTCTTTGTACCGTTTCATACCTCTAGCCTTCTCTCCCCTGACTCGCAGAGTGAAGAAGGGTCTTGAACCGAAACGTCACCCATTCCTCTTCTCCACAGATACTGCCTGATCCACTGAATTAATCCAGCATTTTGTGTCTATCTTCGGTGCATCTGCAGTTCTTTCCTGCACATAAAAATATCTAATCATTGTATTAAATAATAAGACAATTTTATGTAAAATTGAACAGCCAAACACAGACATGGGGAATTACAATTGGAAGTAGAAAGTTTTTACAGGCAAGCAGTAATTTAGAACTCACTGGTTATACTATGATGACATGTAACATCAGAAAACAACCTTAAAATACTTAAGATTGTCAAAGTGGTCATTTGCTACACACAAAGACAATTCTAGAGTATGTGGATACAGCCTGCCTGGTCAATCATAAGATTTGGGGTGTGACAGTTTAATCGAATAATTTGCCATTTTGTTCAAAGATTCAATGATAAAAGGTGACTATACTGTTTTGTCGGGTGAAATGAAGAGGAAAGAATTGCTGACAATAATGACGGGCACGTCTAGCATGGGCTTTGGTTCTTTTTCACATCAACTGGCAGCATAAGGTACGTATGTTACAAAACTTACCTTGAGCAGCGCTGCAGTTCTGCCGCTCCCCATGTGCGTGACTTTGGCGCCTTTCAGAGGGGGGCGGGCTTAAAGTGCCGTTTTTCCACAGGCAGGGAAAATCGATCCATGTTGGGCGATTTCGTTGCGGAAGAAAAATCGCTCCGACATTTCATTCATTAAGTTATTTTTAAGTTACGCTAGATTATTTATTAACTAGAGTAATTTAAAAATCACCTTCAAAAGCCGTGAGCGCCGACAACGGGAAGGATTTTGCGTAGGGGAGAAAAAAAGGTACACAGTCTATTTTTATATTAAAATTTGGTTTTTATGGAGGCTTTAATCATATTTTCATGTTGCGAAATGGGGTTCAAAAAAAATGTATGAACCAACAGTATTTTTCCTCCCGACTTCACCGCAAACCGCAATGTTCCAATCCACCGCATTCCACTAAAACCCACTCGCTAGTTGATTTAAATGGCCATTAATTTACAGGCAGTAAACACTAAATTCCTTCCATTTGGCCCAGAAATTCACGAAAATGAGATTTAAAAATTATGTTATATTGTGGATTATTGTGTGAATGTTATTTGGACACTTAGGCAATTTTTTTTAAAAGTTTATCTTTTCTTAAGAAATGGATAGATGTTTAGATCTAATTTAATTTTGTAATTATCTACAATTAGATAACTAACTAATTATATGCTTTAATTTCAGGTCATCCAAGTAAGATTGTTTCATATTTGTTTCAGAATGCTTCAATCTATAACAACTGAAAATGTCATTGAGTTCTCTTAATTTTTAAGAAAGTTATGGGCTTTTAGCGGTTCTAGATCACAGCTTTTGAGTTAAGTCAATTGAAAGGCAATGGGGAAGAAGATGCTAATTTCCGAGTGTGAAAATGGTCATAACTTTCTTAATACTGAAGATATGAAAGTGAATTAGGTGTCAAATTAAACTTATTTTTATGCTTTATCTGATGAGATAAATTGCAGACTTGATTTTTAAAATCTCAAAAGTTTGTAACATTGCTACATAAGGCGCTGGTCAGGTCGCATTTGGAATATTGGGAGCAATTTTGGGCACCATATCTGAGGATGTGCGGGCTCTGGAGAGGGTCCAGAGGAGGTTTACAAGAACGATCCCAGGAATGAGTGGGTTAACATACGATGAGCGTTTGAAGACACTGGGCCTGTACTCGCTGGAGTTTTGAAGAATGAGGGGGGGGGCCTCATTGAAACTTACTGAATAGTGAAAGGCCTGGATAGAGTGGATGTGGAGAGGATGTTTCCACCAGTGGGAGAGTCTAGGACTAGAGGTCACAGCCTCAGAATTAAAGGACGTTCTTTTGGGACGGAGATGAGGAGGCATTTCTTTAGTCAGAGGGTGGTGAATCTGTGGAATTCTTTGCCACAGAAGGCTGTGGAGGCAAAGTCAGTGGATATAATTGAGGCAGAGATAGATAGATTCGTGATTAGTTTGGGGGTTATCATAGGTTATGGGGAGAAGGCAGGAGAATGGGGTTAGGAGGGAGAGATTGATTGAATGGCAGAGTAGACTTGATGGGCCAAATGCCCTAATTCTGCTCCTGTCTCGTATGATATGAACTTTTAAACATTCAGTCAGAGATGCCGACTGATTTAAGGCACATGTAACATTGTCGGTTACAGGCGCCTTTGTACAATGCATGCAAGGATGCCACCATTGCATGTTGTTTAGATTAGATTTACAGATACAGCGCAGAAACAGGCCCTTCAGCCCACTTGGTCCGCACCAACCAGCGATCCCCGCACACCAACACTATCCTACACACACCAGGGACAGTTTTCCATTTATTCCCAGCCAATTAACCTACAAACCTGTACGTCTTTGGAGTGTGGGAGGAAACCGCAGGTCACAGGGAGAACGTACAAACTCCGTACAGACAAGCACCCGTGGTCAGGATCGAACCCGGGCCTCTGGCGATGTAAGGCAGTACTTCTACCGCTACGTTACCGTGTCTTCCAAGGATTGGCACAACTACATTTAGCTTTAATTTAATTTCATTTAATTTTCAGAAAATAATGTATAAACACGGGCAGCCAGTCTGCTTATTAACAGTTTTGTCAACATTTCCTCATGCACAAGAACACAGTTTTTTTTAAATATTAACATGAAACTCTCAGATATAACAACATGCTCACACAATGTACCGTGGATAACACAGTAAACTCTCCTTTTAAGGGACCCCTTTATAACAGATTTTGGATATAGCGGATGGACCCGCCAGTCGCTCACAGCTTCCAACCCACCCCCCGACTCGCAAGCTGCCCCTGCGAGCCCTTGTTCAGCCACCGCAAGGTCCCAGTCATAGAAACATAGAAACATAGAAAATAGGTGCAGGAGTAGGCCATTCGGCCCTTCGAGCCTGCACCGCCATTCAATGTGATCATGGCTGATCATCCAACTCAGTATCCCGTACCTGCCTTCTCTCCATACCCCCTGATCCCTTTAGCCACAAGTGCCACATCTAACGCCCTCTTAAATATAGCCAATGAACTGGCCTCAACTACCTTCTGTGGCAGAGAATTCCAGAGACTCACCACTCTCTGTGTAAAGAATGTTTTCCTCATTTCGGTCCTAAAGGAATTCCCCCTTATCCTTAGACTGTGACCCCTTGTTCTGGACTCCCCCAACATCGGGAACAATCTTCCAGCATCTAGCTTGTCCAACCCCTTAAGAATTTTGTAGGTTTCTATAAGATCCCCCCTCAATCTTCTAAATTCCATCGAGTACAAACCGAGTCTATCCAATCTTTCCTCATATGAAAGTCCTGACATCCCAGGCTGTTGTTGCAGGATGACCGGGACTGTCTGATCTGTGTGGGATGGAACTGCAGATGCTGGTTTCAACCGAAGATAGACACAAAACGCTAGAGTAACTCAGCAGCACAGGCATCATCTCTGTAGAGAAGGGATGGGTGACATTTCAGGTCGAGAACCTTCTTCTGCTGAGATTCACCAGCATTCTGTGCCCCTGTTATGGATTAACCATCATCTGCGCCAACTACATACAATGATAGTCTGAAGAAGGGTCTCGACCCGAAACGTCATCCATACCTTCTCTCCAGAGATTCTGCCTGTCCCGCTGAGTTACTCCAGCATTTTGTGTCTACATTAGGTTTAAACCAGCATCTGCAGTTCCTTCTAGCACATGATAATACTTTGTTTAAGAAGGAACTGCAGATGCTGGAAAAAAATTGAAGGTGGACAAAAATGCTGGAGAAACTCAGTGGATGAGGCAGCATCTATGGAGCATAGAAACATGGACAATAGGTGCAGGAGGAGGCCATTCGGCCCTTCGAGCCAGCACCGCCATTCATTGTGATCATGGCCGATCGTCCCCTATCGATAACCCGTGCCTGCCTTCTCCCCATATCCCTTGACTCCACTAGCCCCTAGAGCTCTATCTAACTCTCTCCTAAATCCATCCAGTGACTTGGCCTCCACTGCCCTCTGTGGCAGCAAATTCCATTAATTCACAACTCTCTGGGTGCTAATCCATTTTGTTGTCTCTAAAATGAGATAATGACAATAAATTGAATACAATACAAAAACGTTTTTTCTCACCTCAGTCTTAAATGAACTCCCCTTCATTCTAAGACTGTGGCCCCTGGTTCTGGACTCTCCCAACATTGGGAACATTTTTTCTGCATCTACCTTGTCCAGTCTTTTTATAATTTCATATGTTTCTATAAGATCCCCCTCATCCTTCTAAACTCCAGTGAATACAAGGTTAGTTTTTTCAATCTTTCCTCATATCACAGTCCCGCCATCCCAGGGATCAATCTCTTGAACCTACACTGCACTGCCTTAATCACAAGGATGTCCATCCTCAAATTAGGAGACCAAGACTGTACACAATACTCCAGATGAGGTCTCACCAGAGCCCTATGCAACTGCAGAAGAACCTCTTTACTCCTGTACTGAAATCCTCTTGTTATGAAGGCCAACATTCCATTAGCTTTCTTCGCTGCCTGCTGCACCTGTAAGCCAACTTTCATTGATCAGTGTACAAGGACGCCCAGGTCTCACTGCATCTCCTCCTTACGTAATGTAACCCCATTGAGATTATAATCTGCCCCCTTGTTTTTGCCACCAAAGTGGACAACCTCACATTTATCTATATTATACTGCATTTGCCACGCATCTGCCCACCCTCTCAACCTGTCCAGGTCACCCTGCAACCTCCTAACATCCTCTTCACAGTTCACACTGCCACCCAGCTTTGTGTCATCTGCAAATTGCTAGTGTTGCTCCTAATTCCCTCTTCCAAATCATTGATATATATGGTAAACAGTTGTGGCACCAACACCGGGCCTTGTGCCACTGCCTACCATTCTGAAAAGGACCCGTTCACTCCTACTCTTTGCTTCCGGTCTGCCAACCAATTTTCTATCCATGTCAATACCCTACCCCCAATATCATGTGCTCTAATTTTAGTCACCAGTCTCCCGTGCGGGACCTCATAAAAGGCTTTCTGAAAGTCTAGATACACTACATCCACTGGCACCCCTTCATCCATTTTACTTGTCACATCCTCAAAAATTTCCAGAAGATTAGTCAAGCATGATTTCCCATTCATAAATTGATGTTGACTTGGACTAATCCTTTTACTGCTATCCAAATGCCCCATTATTACCTCTTTAATAATTGACTCCAGCATCTTTCCCACCACCGAATTTAGGCTAACTGGTCTGTAATTCCCAGTTTTCACTCTCTTGCTCCTTTCTTGAAAAGTGGGATAACATTAGCTATCCTCCAATCCACAGGAACTGATCCTGAATCAATTGAACATTGGAAACCGATCACTAATGCGTCCACTATTTCTAGAGCCACCTCCCTGAGGATCCTGGGATGCAGACCATCAGGCCCAGAGGTGTTATCATCCTTCAGTCCCATTAGCCTACCCAATACTATTTCTCACCTAATGAAAATTTATTTCACTTCCTCTACCCTCTTAGATCCTCTGTCCTCCAGTACATCTGGGAGATTGTTTGTGTCTTCCTTAGTGAAGACAGATCCGAAGTACCTATTCAACTCTTCTGCCATTTCCTTGTTGCCCATAATAATTTCACCCGTGTCTGCCTTCAAGGGACTGTCATTTGACTTTGCTACTCTTTTTCCCTTAACATATCTAAAGAAGCATTTACTGTCCTTCATTATATTCCTGGCCAGCTTCTCTTTGTACTGAAGAAGGGTCTCGACCCGAAACGTCACCTATCTCCTTCGCTCCTTAGTTGCTGCTGCACCCGCTGAGTTTCTCCAGCCTTTTGTGTACCCCTCGATTCTCCAGCATCTGCAGTTCCTTCTTTAACACTTCTCTTTGTACTTCATCTTTTCAGCCCGTATTGCCCATTTTGTATCTTTCTGTTGTCCTATGAAAGTTTCCCAATCCTCTGGCTTCCAGCTACTCTTTGCTGTGTTACACGTCTTTTCTTTTAGTTTTATTCTATCCCTAACTTCTCTTGTCAGCCACGGTTGCCTCCTACTCCCCTTAGAATCTTTCTTCCTTTTTGAAATGAAATGATCCTGCGTCTACATCCGGGCTACTATTTCGGGGTCTGTAGATAACACCAATTAGTGTCTTCTTGCCTTTACAATTCCTCAACTCAATCCACAGTGGCTCTACCTCGTCAGTCCCTATGTCTTCCCTCGGAAGGAACTGAATTCCATCCCTCACCAGCAGAGCTACTCCCCCTTCCACTGCCCACCTGCCTGTCCTTTCTATAGGATGTATAACCCTGAATATGAAGTTCCCAGTCCCGATCCTCCTGCAGCCACGTCTCAGTAATCGCCACAATGTCATATCTTCCAACCGCTAACTGAACCTCAAGCTCATCCACTTTACTTCTTGTACTTTGCACATTCATATACAATACTTTTTATTCTTACGCATCTCACCTTTCACATCGATCCCTATTACACTTGGCCATACTCTCCTATCCCATTGTGAGCATCCCGTTAATTCTGGGGTCATTAACCATCCCTGTACTCTCTTTCCCTTTAACTCTGTTCTCGACTATTCCATTTGACACCCCACCCACCTTATTCAGTTTAAAACCAACCGTGTAGCAGTGGTAAAACTACCTGCCAGAATGCTGGTCCCCCACCTGTTAAAATGCAATCCGTCCCTTTTCTACAGTTCCCCCTTACTCCAAAACAGATCCCAGAGATCTAAGAATCTAAATCCCTGCCCCCTGCACCAGTTCCTCAGCCACACATTCAGGTCCCGTATATCCATGTTCCTGCTCTCGCCAGCACGAGGAACTGGAAGCAAACTGGAGATAACAACCCTGGAAGTCCTGCTTTTCAGCATTTTTCCGAGCTCTCTAAAGTCATGCTGCAGAATATTCATCCCTTTCTTTCCGGCATCGTTTGTGCCGACATGCACTACCACTTCCAGCTGTTCACCTTCGCCCTTGAGGATTTTCTGCACTCTGTCCGTGACATCCTGGATCCTGGCACCAGGAAGGCAGCACACCATCCTCGAATGCTGTCTGTTGCCGCAGAAACCCCTGTCCGTACCTCTCACAATGGCGTTGACTGACGTTGGCCTCTTTGGTTTTGGTTCAACAGCCCTTTATGCTTCGCAAGCCAGTCCGCCGCTCAGTGTGATAATGTCTTCTGTCCCGAAAGCTTCTAAGTGGGTGAACCTGTTCACAAGAGGTACAAGCACCCGGGCACATTTGCCTTCCATGTTTCCCTCCCTTTCTCACCATCACCCACCTTCTCTCTTCCAGTACCTTAGGTGTAACAATCTTACTGTCAGACTTGTCGAGGAACGACTCCATTTCTCGGACGAACCTGAGGTCATCCACTTGCTTCTCCAGTTCCCCAACACGGTAATTCAGGAGCTGTACCTGGATGCACTTCTCACATTTGTAGCAGCCAGAGGCACCAGCAGGGTCCTTGCCCTCCCACATACTGCAAGCTTGCTTTACATCTGCTTCTATCGTCTCTCCCTCTCCAGCATTTTGCATAGCCTCCTCTCCTAAGACACTCGAGCCAAAGACTCGCACTTCCCTCACAGGGCACTTCCCTCACCAGGTCACTCCCTCACCAGGTCACTCCCTCACCAGGTCACTCCCTAAGAGTCGTCCTGCTTATATTGACTGATAAATTGCCTAATTTACCAATTTACAAACCAAATTCCTCAGTTTTTAATTGTTTTTCCCCTCTGACTCACTTCTAACTCTCCTCCCACTCGGGCTAGAGCCAATCAGTGCTTTCTCCTGCTTCTCTTTGTTGCTGTAGCTTCAAAATCCACGGGAGCTCTGAGTAATGTCTGCCCGTGCTTTGCCTCTCGTTTTCAATTGTTTTCCCCCTCTGACTCACTTCTAACTCTCCACCCACTCAGGCTAGAGCCAATCAGTGCTTTCTCCTGCTTCTCTTTGTTGCTGTTGCTTCAAAATCCACGGGAGCTCTGAGTAAAGGAGAGGGAAGGAATAGGTGATGTTTCGAGTCGAGACCCTTGAATAGACCCTTGCTTTTCTTGCGCACCGGTATTATTGACGCCCTTTTAAAGCAGGTGGGTACCTCAGACCTCAGAAGTGAGAGGTTGAAAATGTCGATTAAAAACTCCAGCCAGTTGGTCTGCACAGGTTTTTAGAACATGACCAGGTATACTATCAGGTCCAGGCACTTTCCAAGGATTCACCCCTCTGAGGGATCTACTGACATCTGCGTCTGTGACTGAAATACCATCAGGGCGAATGGGTAGATAGATTCTTGATTACTAAAGCTGTCAGGGGTTATGGGGAGAAGGCAGGAGAATGGGGTTAGGAGGGAGAGATAGACCAGCCATGATGGAATGGCGGAGTAAACTTGATGGGCCGAATGGCCATATTCTTCTCCTATCCCGTATGGCCTTCTGACACGAGTTCTATGTTGTCCCACTTTAACATCCACTGCGTAATGGAGCCCGGGACTCTGAGGCAGCAGCTCTACCCGCTGCATGGCGTGGCGCACATGTTGAAATCTGCTGTTTGCTTGCATGCGCATGCGTCGGTTACCTGGCCGTTCATCGTGTGAAATGTGACCTCACCCAGGCTGGATGGGTGTTTGATTTTGCAGTTTGTTTGTTGTGACTTGTACTTACCCTGCAACACTGACAAGCAAAGATTTTAGTATCTTTCTAGTATCTTTGCTGACAACCCACCCAGCCTAGTTAGAGATGTCTGCAGCTAACTACAGTGCCCTCATAATGTTTGGTACATTATGTAATTATTTACTTCTGTACTCCCCAATTTGAGATCTGTAATAGAAAAAATCTCATGTGGTTAAAGTGCACATTGTCAGCTTTTAATAAAGGCCATTTTTATACATTTTAGTTTCAACATGTTGTTCTTGGAGATAAAAGAAATATAGTGTGAATACATGGTTTTACCATGCGAGCATGAGCTTCATATGAAGGGGAGAGAAAAGAGAGAGAGAGAGAGAGAGAGAGAGAGAGAGAGAGAGAGGAAAAGCTTGGACCATGTTGTGTGGACAGGAGACTGGAATATGTAGAGGGGCAGAAGGGATATTTTGTATTGTTTCTTTGTTGATAGTTTTTGTGTTTTACTTGTGTTTGCTTTAATAAATAATTATTTATGCTCTTCAAGAGATTTGGCTCTTTGGGCTAATGGAATCAAGGGATTTGTGGGAAAAAGCAGGAACGGCAGCAAATCGTGCGCCACATTCCCTAAGATCTGGAGAAATGACCCGACTGGAAACATCACCAGTCTACGTTCTCCAGAGATGTTGCCTGCCCAACTGAGTTACTCCACAGATGTTGCCTGACCACCTGAGTCACTCCGAAACTTTGTGAGAGGCAGTTTGTTACCAGCACCAGCAGTTCCTTGTATCAACTTCCTTGATTCCTTCTCTCCACAGATGACTGGTTTGGTAACTTCAGCATTTCGTGCAAACCTCTTTCGGAATTACCAGAGCCAGGATGATTCAGTACTCCTCAAAACTCTGAAATAGGCAGGCAAAAAGGCCTAATAAAAATCACAAAAAAGGCATTTATTTACAGGCATAAAAAGGCATGTATTTCCACCACCAAAATATGGTTAAAAATGATAATATAAAGGTATACTATGTTAAATGACCAAAGTTGCCTGATTGCACAGAATTACTGGCATCTTTTTCAAATTATCTGGTCTTAAACTATGCCGTCTGCCAGACAGAATATGCTTCAGTTGTAAAAAGCTTCTTTCTACCTCAGCTGAGGTGACTGGTGCATACCCAAAGCAAGCTACAGACTCTATATTCATGTCGATACCTTATGCACGACAACGACCTTTGAGAACTTTAGCTATGAGGAAAAAGTATTCCAAGGGGAGTAAGGGGCGACCGTGGCTGACAAGGGATGTCAGGGACAGCATAAAAATAATAGAGAAGAAGTACAACAAAGCAAAGATGAGCTGGACGCAAGAGGATTGGGTAATGTTTAATGAGCAACAGAAGATAACTAAAAGGGCAATACGGGGAGAAAAGATGAGGTACGAAGGCAAGCAAGCCAAGAATATAAAGAAGAATTGTAAAAGCTTCTTTAGGTATGTGTAATGGAAAAAAATAGTTAAGACCAAAGTTGGACCCTTGAAGGCTTAAAGGTGAATTTATTATGGGGAACAAGGAAATGGCAGATGAGTTGAACAGGTATTTTGGATCTGTCTTCACTAAGGAGGACACAAACAATCTTCCAATGTACCAATGGCCAGAGAATCTAAGGTGATGGAGGAACTGAAGGAAATCCACATTAGGAAGGAAATGTTGTTGGGTAGACTGATGGGACTGAAGGCTGATAAATCCCCAGGGCATGATGTTCTGCATCCCAGGGCACTTAAGGAAGTGGCTCTAGAAATCGTGGATGCATTGGTGATAATTTTCCAATCTATATTACTAAAACTAGGATCTTGACTGCTTGCTGACTTTTTGTTTCGTGATTTCCGAAAGAACACCGCCACTTATGGCTGTTATTTTTGGCCACCTCGCTCAGAGTCTCCCTCTGCCAGATTGGACTGGAGGATTTTTCCCATCGATGAAAAATCAGAGAGTTATTAATGTTTTTAAAAATGTCACCATTGTCTCCGCTGCCCCCGCTGGCAGCAGGTGGGAGGGATTATAAAACCCGGAATTGTCGTGCCTCACTCAGTCTCTGCGAGATGGAGGAAGCGAGAGGGTAATGGCTCTCTGAGCTGCGAATAACACTGAACCCCCCCCCCCCCCCCACACTCGGCTCTCCCCACTCCCTGCCTTGTGTCCGAACACCAGGATTGTGGGGCTAAAATGCAGCCATAACTTGAGGAACAACCCCTTCAGATATTGGTACAGGGGCAGTAACCTCTCACACTCCATATACACATGGAACACGGTCTCCTCCTCTCCGCAGAAAATACATGCGGCGGACGAGCCCGTAAACCGGCTCAAAAGTTTATTACAAACCACCGCTCCATGCAACACTTTCCCCTCTCCTTCTCCCCTCCCTACTCACCCCCTCACCTCTTCCTCCCTCTCCTTTCCCCTACCCTCAGTAACTCCCTCCCTCCCTCCATTTCCCCTTTCCCCTCCCTATTGCCCTTGATGTCTTTGCAAGGTGGAAGCTGCAGAGTTTTTTTTTAATGTAAATGTGAACCCACTTTGATGTAATTGTGGGTGGATCACTGCTGACGGGCAGACAACATGTAAATTAGATCCCATTGTGATGTCATTGTGAGGAGCATCACTGCTGAGTGGCAGATAGCTGGTTTAAAGTGTTATTTTAAAGTTTTAAACATGAATAACTTGTAAAAGATTGCATCAATCTGAACAAAAATTATTTTTTTCACATCACAAGACAATGGTGATTAAGGTGGTGCAAAAATTGTACTGCTATTGTGTACCGTTTTTGTGCAAATATAGGTACAATCTAGGCAAACAAACAAGATGAGAGTTTTAGTAATGTGCTGGACCAAGTGGGAACCGTTGGGTCCCGTTCCAACACAATAATCCACCACTTACCCCTTCCCCCAGGGTCAAGGAAAGAGCGTTCACGTCGCGGCCTTGTTTCCACCAAATCTTTCCACCACCACGCACATGAAGCGACCAGACAGACACCGTTGCAGATGCCGAGAAATGTGTTCAGCTCTGCCTGAACAACTTCTAATCTTGTGTGTAGAGTCGATATGAAGAATACGTTTCTCCCAACGCAACCCCTTTCCACCACTCACCCGTTCCCCCAATGTAACCCGTTCCCTCTTCACTCCTCCTCCCCTCTCCCACTCCCTCCTTCTCCTCACAACAATGTAAGAAATCTCTCATTGCACTGGATGGAACACTGTTGATTGGCAGCTGAGATCCCAACATGGCCATATGTGGACATATCTATATTCTATAGATCTCTGTTGATGGTGCTTACCTGTGGCGACATTTTGCCAGCAGCCCAACAGAAGAGGGTAATTTACAGCTACATTCATCTTATCTGGATCAGAAAAATGGCAGAAATCGGCGATATATATATTCTATGGTATATGGACACACTGATCTGTTCTGTATTTATTTATGCCTACTATATTCTGTGGTGCTGAAGCAAAGAAATAATTTCATTATCCTTTCTGGGACACATGACAATAAACTCCCTTGAATCTTGAATCTTGTGTCACTTCCCTATTCTTGTATCAGTTCCCTGTCCTGTGCCCAGATATCACCACTCTTGATTTATTGGCGACTAACTTGAGCTTCGCAAGTTTCTATAGTTCTGCAAGTTAGTGTTGCCATGTTTCAACACTTAGCTCCTGGTCACGAACGCATTAAATATTATTTCCCTTTTCCTCCTTCACACTCCCTCCCTCCAAAAAATGGGATCCCATTGTGATGTAATTGTGGGGTGGAACACTGGTGAACAGCAGACAGGTTTCTTTAAGTGTTTATTTTTGTTTTAAATGTGAATAACTTGCAAAATATGGCATAAATCTGAACAAAATGATTTTTTGCACATCAGAGAACAATGGTGCATAAGGTGGTGCAAAAATTGTACCGATATCGTGTACAGTTTTTTTTTTTTTTTTTTGAATATTTTTTATTAGAAGTATAAGTACAGGTATAAGTACCAGTATAAGTACATATAAAAACAATGTTCTTGATAAAGAGATAGGTAATAATTACCATATTTTCTTATATATACTTCTAAACATTTTATTTTAGTTTTTTTATAGTGAAAAGTAGGAAAATGTGAAAAATGATTAACATAAAGATAGTTATAAAATAACCAAAAGAAAAAAGTAAATAAAATGACAGTGGTATATTATACAAACAGTATTTATATAATAATATATCCGTGATCAATAATGTATTATTCTTCGTCTAATCCTTCGTTCAGGTCTCGACCAAGTCTGCAAACCGAGTCATATTGATCCCTTAAGATATTCAAGGAATGGAGACCAAATCACATTAAATTGGTCTAACTTGCCTAAAAGGGCAAGTCTTATTCTTTCCAAGTGTAAAGTCTCCGCCATTCCTGAAATCCACAATTTGATTGTAGGGGGTATGGGGCCTTTCCAAAATTGTAAAATTAATTTTTTACCAATTATTAAACTATAATCTATGAAAGTTCTTTGTGCTGTCGTGAGTAATTGATCCCTTTCTAATATTCCCAATATTATTAATTTTGGGTCTGGAACTAGATTCTTATTTACCTTAAATATTTCCAACCAAAAATTCGTGTACAGTTTTTGCGCAATTATAGGTCCAAACAGGCACACAAATATAGAAACAAGATGAGAGATTTAGTAATAGACAAGACTAAGTGGGGGTGGGTCTTTCTGGAACACTAGTATGGGTGGTCTGGGCCGAAGGGACTGGTTTCCAAAGGGCTAGTATGGAGATTGTGGGCCAAATGGATTCTTTGGCTGGCAGCTCAGTCACTCAGGCCTGATGGGCTGGCAGTTCAGTCACTCAGGCCTAGTGGGCTGGCAGCTCAGTCACTCAGGCCTGGTGGGCTGGCAGCTCAGTCACTCAGGCCTGGTGGGCTGGCAGCTCAGTCACTCAGGCCTGGTGGGCTGGCAGCTCAGTCACTCAGGCCTGGTGGGCTGGCAGTTCATTCACTCACTCACGGCTGGCAGCTCAGTTGATTCATGGCTGGTGGGCTCACACACACACCCTCCATCACACACACACACACCCACACACCCACACACATACACACACCCTCCATTACACACGCATTCACACCCACACACACAAACACACTCCATCTCACACACACACACACAATCCATCCCACATGCACACACAGCCACACACACATCCTCCATCTCACACACACCAAAACACACACACATTCACCCTCCATTACACACACACACTCACACCCACACGCACACGCACAATACATCACACACACACACAATACATCACACACACACACACATGGCCACACACACACAGACACGCTCCATCTCACACACACACACACACTCACACACTCACAGCCACACAGACGTTCTCCATTTCACTCACACACGCTCACATACACACTCACTCACACACACTGACACTCACACTCACTCACACACACACTAACACACAACATATATATGACAGTAAAGCTCTCTTTAATCTACTCACGCGGCTGAGCACGGCCTCTCCACTAAGCGGGACTTCCGGATTGAGCGAGATTTCTGGAGTGAGTGGGACCTCTGGAGTGAGCGGGATCTTTGGACTAAGCACAGTGCAAGCCAACAATTCATTTCATTTCAAGCACAATGCAGGCCAACAATTCATTTCATTTCAAGCACAGTGCATGCCAACAATGCATTTCATTTCAAGAACAGTGCAGGCTAACCATAGATTTCATTTCAAGCACAGTGCAGGCCAACAATTCATTTCATTTCAAGCTCAGTGCAGGCTAACGATTCATTTTATTTCAAGCATATTGCAAGCTAACAATTCATTTCATTTCAAGCACAGTGCAGGCTAACAATTCATTTCATTTCTAGCACAGTGCAGGCTAGTAATATATTTAATATCAATTGCAGCACAGGCTAACAATTCATTGCATTTCAAGCACAGGGCAGGCTAACTATTCATTTCATTTCAAGCACAGTACAGGCTAACAATTAATTTCATTTCAGGCACAGTGCAGACTCACAGTTCAGTTCACTCACAGCGTAAAATCACAGTTCTGGACTCAACTCTCACTCACAATCTTCCGGGGAGACTGACAAATGTTCAGCCATGAGGCTTTATTTTCCTGGACTCCCAGGAAGGGGTGTTACCTTCATCATGGTGACTACCAGGCGAGAAGACCAATCTTTTTTAAACGTTCATATAATTTTATTATTTCACCAATCGTAAAAAAACTTGTGGGGTTGGAGCAGACGAGGACGGTGAGTAAGATGGCGGAAAAATCTGAGTGATATAGGGTAGCATTTTTTTTTTTAATTTATTGATAACGTAGACAGGAAGTGGTCAGGATGAGACCTTTAGTAATGGTATAGATAATAAACCAAGTGGGACCCCTAAGGTCCCTGTCAGATGGGAGGCCTGGTCTCCCCACGCAACCCATTCCCCCAATGCAATATTCCACCACTCACCCATAGCCTCCAACTGCGCAAGGGCTGCTCATTTTGCCGTATTCACCCTCACTCATTTTAAACTTTAAAAAATGCAATTGCACTTGCTAGCTGACAGATCTCAGTGTACTGTGACATTAAAAAAATGCAATTGCACTTTAAAAAATCATTACTGCCAGGAATATACTTGCTGCCAGGAATATTTTTAAAAAGGATTGTAATATTGTAGCTTGCAATTGCACTTGCTAGTGCTGTCAGGACTGAGTGTCCCAGGATTGCAACATTGTAGCTGATAGGGTTACAATCCCATTGTGAAGTCATAGTTGCAGAGGGAAGAATTGTTTCTCACTTTTGGATTTTTTTTTAATAAAAAAGTAAAACTTGTGAAATATCACTTCAACCTGAACGAAACTTTGATACAACCACCACAGGACAATAGTAAATGTTCAATATATTATTTATTCACTACTGTGTCAACTGAAGCAGTGTGTCATATGGAGTGCATCTACGGCATGAAATCACAGCTTTGAAATCTTCACGTAGTCACTCAAGTGACTCCAAAGTAAAATAGTAAAATTAAACGAGAACTTACCAGTTTGAAGTTTGATCCTTATTTTATGAGGAGTTACGATGAAGGATTACATGAAGATGCCCCGCCAGGCGCATACGCGTCATACTTCAAAGAGGCGGCATGAAAACACAGAACCTGATAGCTGAAGTAAGATAGTAAGGCTTTCAGAAGACTAGAACTACAAGATGATCCTTTTGATTATGAGGGCCGGGAGCGGAGGGCACGTAATCCCTCATCGTAACTCCTCATAAAATAAGGATCAAACTTCGAACTGGTAAGTTCTTGTTTAATTTTACTATTTTACTTTGGAGTCACGTGAGTGACTACGTGAAGATTTCAAAGCTCTGTGATTTCATGCCATAGATGCACTCCATACGATACACTGCTTCAGTTGACACAGTAGTGAATGAATAATATATTGAACATTACTTCAAATTATTCAATAACTATTTTAATAACAATAATAATGATAACAAAGGAAAGTAATAACCCCTCTATCCCAGGGGGAAATTACAAAGAAATGATATGAAAACAAAGCACCCAAATTAAACCGAACCTAACACAGCATACCCAAACCCTGGCACTGTAACAACAGGTTTATCATAAAACTTAGAAAATTCTCTCCTTTAGAGGATTTGGTCGAGCGGCACGTCCTGCTCCTTCGCCGTGGATGTTGATGCCGCCTTGGTGGAGTGAGATTTAAACACATGAGTGTCCACTCCAGCTAAATCCAGAACCTGTTTTAATCATATAGAATAGTTTACACTGACACTTTTTATATAGTTTTTCATGAGTAATGAGCATTGCTGTCTCAGAACCTCTGACACTCTTAGTTACTTCAATTTATTGACTCAAATGCTTAACCACACATAGTGCTGGGCCCACAGGGTATGCTTTAAAATTACCTTGGTTCCAGCCATTACTGGTCTGCTTTGCTTGATTAGATCGTAGACATAAAAATAATTTTATCTACAGACAAATACATACAATCTAGTCGGAAGATTTGCAATGTTTGTACTCGTTTTGCTGATACCAACGATATTAGCATAACCTCTTTGGGCGTTACTTCTGAAAAAATGACGTAATTGGAACCTACTGTCAATCCCATGTGAGAACTATACTGACATCCCAGATTTCTGTATATCTAGGCTTTGGGGAATTTTTATTAAAATTCCTCTCAAGGATCGGGATATTAACGAATGAGACCTATAGATTGTGAAATATTTCCTAAATAGGAGGACAAAGCACTCCGAGCACTATTAATGGCATTATAACTCAGGTGCTGCTCAAAATGCAACATAGCAAGGATTCCAATACATCCGGTATGCTTGCAGTACGATAAGATATATTTGACTGTACACAAAACAATTCCTATTTCTTTATATGAGACAAATATTGTTTCTTAGTACCATCTCTCCAAGCTACAGTTATGACATCCATGTTCCTATCCGATAGTACAAGTCCCTTGTAACGGTCTGGTCAGAACCTGTAGATTAACAAATTAATACGGTCATGTAATGGATGACTTTCTCCTGATGCTGGATGTACCAACAAATTACTGCAGCTGGCGATTGTCATGAATGACTGAGTCATGATTTGGAGCACCAATGGGAACCATGGCTGTGTAGGCCAGTTTGGAACCACCAAATCACCTGTGGCGGAGTCTTGCTCTATTTTGGTGAGACATTGCCTAATCAGGCAGGATGGGGGAAAAGCATAGGAGAATGTACGCCCCCAATGTAGCGAGAATGCATCCACCGCCTCTCCCCTCCATACCCCCTCGTCTCCATCTATCTCCCTGCTCCCCCACTCCTCACACCTATCCCACTCCCCCACTAAACACAATGCTTGAATTACATTTCTACTCCTCCCCTCCCCCACTCCCTCCCTCTCCTCTCACTCACTCTCCTTTCCCGCACCCTCAGTCAGCGCTCCACGGGGGCAATCAACCCAGCCCCACGCACGTGGGGGTTGGCATTGCCACTCCCTGGAGCCAATCAACGGACTCCCCATTGGAGGCGGCGCCGGCACTCAACTCCCACCCATCCCACCTCCCCACAATGAAAATGTCAATTTTTTTTGTAAGTGAAACCTCTCCCCTATTCCACCACATCCACAATCAAAGCCGTGATGTTTTTTTAAAATGAAACCTGCCCCCAAGAATTTGAATAAAACAGAATTGAAAAAAATCTCACTCTCTCCCTACCCTCCTTGAGGTGGGAACTGCTGGAACACTGCTCATGGGCAAGGTTATGTAAATGAGATCCAAAGTCAAAGTCAAAGTCAAAGTCAAAAGAGTTTATTGTCATGTGTCCCTGACAGGACAATGAAAATCTTTCTTTGCATAGCACAACAGAACATAGAAGGCATTGAATACAATTCTATACATAAATACATCCATGAATTAATAAATTAATAAAGTGCAAATAACAGATGGAGGGATATTAATGTTCAGAGTTCCGAGCCAGGTTTAATAGCCTGATGGCTGTGGGGAAGTAGCTGATCCCTGTAACTGCCACGGCTGATTCTTTGTCAAACTGGATTTTGTAATGTTATAAATGTGAATAACTTGCAAAATCTGAACAAAACTTGATAAAAACACACCACAAAACAATTCTGAGTAAGATGGTCCAAGAATTGTAGCGTTATTATTAATAATTTTGTTGTGCTTTCAGGGTCTCACTCACACGCAGGCATCCAAACAGACAAGACAGAGAGTTATTAGTAATAAATAGATTGAAGATAGATGAATGAAAGATATGCAGAAAAGTAAAGATGATAGAGGAAACGAGCCATTGTTAGCTGTGGGCTGGGAGAGAACGAGTTACAGACAATGAGACTCAACTAGACGACTTTCAAGCCCGTACAACCACTTGGGTGGGGAAGGGTCTCGACCAAAACATCACCTACACCTCCCCTCCAGAGCGGCTGCCTGACCCGCTGAGTTACTCCAGCATTTTGTATCAGTATTGTTCTACGTTTATTGAAAGGAGTTGTTGTTTTCAGAGCAGCAGCAGAACGAGCTGCACGTGTCTCTCACACAACCTCCTCTGTTTTGTTCTCAATGCACAGGAAACTGCTTGAAGCGTTACTTCTGTGGTAAACCACCAGGACAATGCGCGGATAAACCTGTTATTTGCAATCTGGCGGCGGAAGTATGCTATCTTGGGACTTGGCAGACTGGTAAGTAAGAACCAATTTGAGATACACACATCTAGTTTAGAGATACAGCGCGGAAACATACCCCCACCACCATTTGTGTGAAAACGTTACCCCTCAGATTCCTATTAAATCTTTTCCCCCTTCACCTTAAACATGTTCTCGATTCACCTATGAGCAAGAGGCGCTGTGCATCTACCCAATCTCTTCCTCTCATGATTTTACACACCTCTACAGGATCACCTCTCATCCTGCTGCGCTCCAAGGAATAGAGACCCAGCCTGTTCAACCTCTCCCCATAGCTCACACCCTCTAGTCCTGGCAACATCCTCGTAACGATGTTAAGACTGTACGATTCTGTGAATAAATAGCTGATTTACTCATAGAAATGGTAAAACTCAGTGTTATTCACACAAAGGCTGGTGGGTGTATGGAACAAGCTGCCAGAGGAAGTAGTCGAGGCTGGGACTATCGCAACATTTAAGAAACAGTGGGACAGGTACATGGATTGGACAGGTTTGGGGGATATGGCCCAAGCGCAGGCAGGTGGGACTAGTGTAGCTGGGACATGTTGACCAATATGGGCAAGCTGGGCCGAAGGGCCTATATCCATGCTGAATCTTTCTAAAATGGTACATGGACTATGAACACAGAAATTATTTAACTATCCATTCTGTTTTTCCAGGTGGTATGACGTTTCGCGAATCTGGATGTATTTACATTGGTGCTTGTAATACCCACGAAAATGTTGATGGTGTCTCGGTCTCGATCAACTGTTGTTCTACAGACCTGTGTAATGCAAGTGACCAAGTTAAATTATCTCTGCTGCTGTTCCCTGCTCTGGTCTCAGTCTGGTTTGCAATATTTATGTGAAGCTAGAGCATAATAATAATGCACAGTGCAATCTTCTGGGTGCTTTTTGTCTGAAGATCAGGGATAATGAGTCTTAACACTTGATTTCCAAGAGATGAGCAACTTAATCTAACAGATGTGCAAATCCTTTTCATTTCAAAATCAGTAACCCTCATCCACAATGCTTGATATTTGCAATCATTTCATAATATGGATAATAATATTAATCATATAACTTGGAGCTTGTACCATTGCCCTGTTCATCTGTTGCCACATCTCAATAAAGCACTGATTTTCAAAAAAAATGTGAGCCTAATTCTTTTTTTCATAAGTTCCAGAAGCAGGATTAAGCCATTCGGCCCATCAAGACTACTCCATCCTTCAATCATGCCCGATCTATCTTTCCCTCTCAACCCCATTCTCCCCATAACCATGACACCTGTGCAAATCAGAATCTGTCAAAGCCTCTATCAAATTCTTCAAGGCAATTTTATAAAGTGTCTCACAAGTTATTATTACTACACTATATAAATCTGCGGCACGGTGGTGCAGCGGTAGAGTTGATGCCTCGTGGCACCAGTGACCCGGGTTCCATCCTGACCACGGGTGTCATCTGATGTCGTCTGTATGGAGTTTGCATGTTCTCCCTGTGACTGCGTAGGTTTTTTCCGGGTTTCCTGCCACACTGCCAAAACGGTACACGATAGCACTAAAATACCACCTTACTCACCATTGTCCTGTGTCAAGT
The DNA here is from genome assembly GCA_963514005.1 of Raja brachyura. The sequence continues at coordinate 37,281,271 of OY740805.1, forward strand.
TTCCTTCAGATTGATGTTATATTTTACAAATATTGACATTTAAAACTTTTCAAAACCCCGGCCCAGCAAAACGCAGTCTCACTAAAGCTGCCCGTTTTCTGGGCGTCACAACCTCAAGTATGGTTCCAGCACATCATGGCCCAGTTTCAGGTTCAACCGATTACCGCCAGATATTTCTACGTTTTCAAAACCGCACTTTCTAGTATATTACTAAAACACTCATCTTGTCGGCGTGCATGCGTGTCTGTGATATTCTGAATTACGGCAAAACATTACTTCACCATCGCCAATGTCTCCCAACCGGTGTTAGGCGCCGATTTTCTACGGGCCGACTCCCTGCTGGTAGACGGCAACCACTTTAAAATATCTGGCGGTAATGAGTCGCACCTGAAACTGGGCCTCGATATGCTGGAACCATACTTGAGGCTGTGACTCCCAGAAAACAGGCAGCTTTTGTGAGCCTGCGTTTAGCGGGGCCGGGTTGGCGTCGAGGTTATTGGCTGCGCCCATAACGGCGGATCCGAATATGTTCAGACCATCGGGCTTCAATGTAACGAGACCAAACAGGTAGAGTAAAATAATTTTATTGTCAAAACAACATTTAAACCGCACTGGCATCTGGTCGAGAGAAAAACGGGTTTGTGAGCACTTGTTAATGGGAAGAGCACCAGCTGGACAACTGACCACTCTCAACAGCCAGGTCAACATACACCTTACAGGGTTCCGGCCTCTGACAGTTGACAGGTGTCAGTTTGAGGATGACATCCGCCTAATTTGAGGAAGGACATTCTTGCACAGTGCAGCGTAGGTTCACCAGGTTAATTCCCGGGATGGCGGGACTGTCATACGCTGAGAGAATTCAGCGGCTGGGCTTGTATGCTCTGGAAATTAGAAGGATGAGAGCGGATCTTATTGAAACATATAAGATTATTAAGGGTTTGGACACGCTAGAGGCAGGAAATATGTTCCCAATGTTGGGAGAGTCCAGAACCAGGGGCCACAGTTCCTCGTCATCTCTTTCCTAAAGGAATGTCCTTTAATAAGCAAACTCGGTATAACAACTACCTAGGTCATGGGTCATTCGGGATAAACATTCTCGCCAGCTGAGCGACTGTGTGTGTACGGACCTATAAGCGAGTTTGGTATCTCGATTAACGCAAGGAATCATGGGATTTGTCAAAGGTCATTCGGGATAAAAAAGCGCTGGAAAAACTCTGTATAAATTATTAACTATTCTACCAAGGAATTAATCTGGAATTCTGTCAACTCTACAGCTTCCTGTCTTGTTCTGCTGTTCACACACTACTCACACAGTCCCAGTTCTAGTTCAGTTCATTATTCTGTAATTATTCAAACAGTTAAAGAATAAATTATTTTCATTTAATCCTTCATGTGTTTTCTACTGGAATAAGAAAATATTACTTGTGTTTGAAACATTTTCTTATCTTTATTCATAATTTATGTGTAAAAATATATTGAATCTGAGGCAGGCAGCGACTGTATCAGTGTGATGTGGGCTGATGCGTTACCTACAGGCCATGTGAATGTACCATTAAGGCAAAGATTCATCTCCAAGGAAAACTGAGTACAGGGTTGGCCCTGTGAAGGAGCCGCCAATCTGATATAAGACATTTAACTGTGAAATGCCTGCCCTTTAGCATTGGATAGATTGAGTGGAGGGTCTGTGCTGTTCCAAGTTTGCGGTGGTTGCGGTGCGTTTCCCCCAGCCACCTCGCCCAGTGCACGTTGACCGGCACAGTTCACCAGCCTTTGTTAGTAGAGGCTCTTGGTGCAGGTGTTACCCGAAGCCCAAAGGGCTGGTGAAATGTAACTCAGTGGGTCAGGCAGCATCTCTGGAGAACACTCTGCCACAGAGGGTAGTTGAGGCCAGTTCATTGGCTATATTTAAGAGGGAGTTAGATGTGGCCCTTGTGGCTAAGGGGATCAGAGGGTATGGAGAGAAGGCAGGTATGGGATACTGAGTTGGATGATCAGCCATGATCATATTGAATGGCGGTGCAGGCTTGAAGGGCCGAATGGCCTACTCCTGCACCTATGTTTCTATGTTTCTATGTTTCTAACATGGACAGGAACAAAGTGCTGGAGCAACTCAGCGGGTCAGCCAGCATCTCTGAAGAACATGGATGGACAATTCAGTTCGGGACTCTTTTTCAGACTCCACCAAGTGCTGGAGTTACCTGTCCACGTTCTCCCGAGATGCTGCCTGACCCGCTGAGTTAAGGGCTTGTCCCACTTACCCGACCGTTACAGGCGACTCCCGGCACCCGTATTAGGTCGCCGGAATTTTCAACATGTTGAAAATTCAGCGGCGACCAGAAAGAAGCCACGACTCATTGGAGACCATATAACCATATAACAATTACAGCACGGAAACAGGCCTTCTCGGCCCTTCCAGTCCGTGCCGACCATTTATTTTCCCCTAGTCCCATCTACCTGCACTCAGACCATACCCCTCAATTCCCTTCCCGTCCATATACCCATCCACTTTACTTTTAAATGTTACACCACCTCTCACGGCCATAGGAAACATTGTGGAGTTGCGGGTCTGTGGAGCGGCCAGCCGCGGGCGGCGACGCTGACTTCTCTGGGATGTCTCGCCGAGATCACCAGTGGAGGAGCTCCGTCCAGCTCAGCCTGTCAGCTTCGGAAGCCACGGTCTCCGGGAAGGCTGCGGCCGTTCCAGGCATCCCAAGCCGCTGTGAGGGTTCTCCCAAGGCCGGAGCACCATCACCCGGCGAGAAGGGCCTGAAATATCGGGCCCTGTAGCGGCGACCACAGAGGCATCAATAGGCCCGACTATGGGTGGACAAGAGGATGGGGACTGGACTTTGTGCCTTCCCCCACAGTGAGAACCATTGTGGGGGGATGTTTTTATATTTTATGTTAAATTTCTTTATAATGTTATGTTGTCTCCTTATTAATGTGCTGCAATGGCAACTTGGATTTCACTACACCAATTGGTGTATTTGACAATCAATGAACCTTATGAATCATATGGAGACCTCTCACGGCCATACAAGCTGTATGATCTTGAGAGGTCTCCTATGATTGTGAGAGGCCACCCGCGACATGTCGCCAGGGGTTGCCTGTATGGTCGCGGGAGGTCTCCTATGGTCATGAGAGGTCTCCAATGAGTCGTAGCGTCTTTCTGGTCACCGCTGAATTTTCAACATGTTGAAAATGTCGGCGACCTAACACGGGTGCCGGCAGTCGCATGTGAAGGTCGCGTAAGTGGGACAAGCCCTTAACTCCAGCACTTTGTGTCTTTTTGCCCAAGCCACGTGAATAATCTTTTTGGTGCTTTCAGTTTCAATTCAGATTTCAAATTAGTTTTTCGTGAAACAGATCATGTCTCCGCCAGGCAGTCTACCATGACTGAAGACCGTTACACAACATGAATAACCCAATTAAAAACTGCCGGGTGCAATTAGTAGTCATCAGTAATTTGGTCTTTTTTCTTGCCTCCTCCCCCTACCTCTGTAAGACCATCCCATGGTCAAAATCACAAGATATTTTCAATAGAGGCTCAGCTTTCCAGCTGGTGTAAAGGTTTACAGCGCTGGATGTACTCCCCCTGATGAATGTAATCTCCAGCCAACTATCGCAGGAGCCTCAGTCTCTGTCAGCTGTTGTTCTACTGACCTCTGCAACGCGAGTGACCAAGTTAAATTATCTCTTCTGCTGTTCCCTGCTCTGGTCTCAGTCTGGTTTGCAATATTTATGTGAAGCAAGTGCATAATAATAATAATGCACAGTGCAATCCTCTATGTGCTTTTTATCTGAAGATCAGGGATAATGAGTCTTAACACTTGATTTCCAAGAGATGAGCTACTTAATCTAACAGAAGTGCAAATCCTTTTCATTCCAAAATCAGTAACCCTCATCCAGGTTCAGGATTAGTTCATCGATGGTGGTTAGTTCTATGGGTTCTGTCATTCCTCAATCTTCCAATTTACTGTTTTGTTTGTTATTGATTTGAATTATGTTTTGGAGCTGGTTACATATATATACAGCTTCAATATCTCCAACAGAAGGCTGTGGACGCCAAGTGAATTGAAATTTTTACCGCAGAGATAGATAGATTTTTGATTAGCATGGGTGTCAGGGGATATGGGGAGAAGGCAGCAGAATGGGGTTAGGAGGGAGGGATAGATCAGCCATGATTGAATGGCGGAGTAGACTTGATGGGCAGAATGGCCTAGTTCTGCTCCTATCACCTATTGCATGACCTTATAACACTGTGTTTATCTCAGGAGTCTAGACAAGCATGTTATGATGGCAGCGCATGGACAACCTCCTTCAAGTTGGCAAAGGCAATGCTAATACTTTCAAGAGAGAGCTAGATAGGGCTCCTAAAGATAACGGAGTCAGGGGATATGGGGAGAAGGCAGGAATGGGGTACTGATTGAGGATGATCAGCCATGATCACAGTGAATAGCGGTGCCGGCTCAAAGGGCTGAATGGCCAACTCCTATTGTCTATTGTCTAATACACAATGCTTGATATTTGCAATCTTTTAATAATTTGGATAATAATAATCATATAACTTGCAGTTTGTACCATTACTCTGTTCATATGTTGCTGCATCTCAATAAAGTGCTGATTTTCAAAAAAATTTGTGAGCGTATTCCTTTCTTTCATAATTTCCAGGAGCAGGATTAAGCCATTCGGCCCATCAAGTCTACTCCCCCCTTCAATCATGGCCGATCTATCTTTCCCTCTCAACCCCATTCTCCCCATAACCCCTGACACTTGTACTAATCAGCAATCTGTCAAATTCTTCATAGCACTTTTATAAACTGTCTCACATGTTATTATTACTACACTGTATAATTCTGCGACACGGTAGAATTCGGCACGGTGGCGCAGCGGTAAAGTTGATGCCTCGCGGCACCAGTGACCCAGTTTCCATCCTGACCACAAGTGTCATCTGTACGGAGTTTGTAAGTTTTCCCTGTGACTGCGTGGGTTTTCTCCGGGTGCTGTGGTTTCCTGCCACACTCCAAAGACATACAGTTTTGTAGGTTAATTGGCTTGATACAATTGTAAATCGCATCTTGTCTGTGAGTGAGCGTGTTTGTTTGTTTGCCAGCTTTTCATGATCTGAACTACGTCAAAACGGTACATGATAGCGCTTAAATACCACCTTACTCAACATTGTCCGGTGTCAAGTTTCGTTCAGATTGATGTTATATTTTATAAGATATTGACATTTAAGACTTTACAATACACCACTTTCTAGTATATTATTAAAACACTCATCTTGTCTGTGTCCATGCGTGGTTGTGAATTACGCCAAATCGGTACACAATAGCTCTACAATTTTTGGACCTTACTCACAATTGTCTTGTGGTGTGTTTTATCAAAGTTTCCTTCAGGTTGATGTTATATTTTACAATTTATTCACATTTGAACATTTGAAAAACCCCATTACATCACAATGGAATCTCAATAAACTGCAAATCTGGGATCTGGGAATTTTCCTTGTGGGGGGTGGGATGGGGCAGATGTCAGCGGCGACGCTGCCCCCAACGAGAGCTTTCATTTAAAAAACATGCCGCTTTTCATTGTGGAATGGCGGAATAGGGGAGAGGTTTAATTTACAAAACTATAAGATCCCCCCTCATCCTTCTAAACTCCAGTGATTACAAGCCTAGTCTTTTCAATCTTTCCTCATATGACCGTCCCGCCATCCCAGGGATCAATCTCGTGAACCTACGCTGCACTGCCTCAATCGCAAGGAGACGAAAACTGCGCACAATCCTCCAGATGTGGTCTTACCAGAGCCCTGTACAACTGCAGAAGAACCTCTTTACTCCGATACTGAAATCCTCTTGCTATGAAGGTCAACATTCCATTAGCTTTCTTCACTGCCTGCTGTACCTGCACGCCACGTACAAGGAAATAGTGATTTAATATGTCTAAAGCTCAGTCACAAGAGGGTGATGTTGTACAGGATTCTGGAAAGTAAAGAAGAATCACTGAGCATGGGAATTGTTTATGGAAAAGTGCCACAAGTCAAGAAACTCGATACGTAAACATGCTAACAAGTTAATTGAGAAGATGAAAGAGCTCATGAAATCAGATGAAAATGTGAATGAACCTGGTTCAATGAATCAAGCTCTGTAATGAAGTCAGAGAAAAGGCCAAGTCGTTGATGAAAGTACCACTGCCTGAAAAGGAGTTTGAAAGGCAAAACCAGTGGTTTCAACAAAGAATGTGTGAGAAATAGAGTGATTAAACCCCCACTGTTGTGAAGGTCCGGGCGAGGATTCTAACATCGTTGTGAATGAGGTAGCCAGCATCGTCCTTGAGCCCCACTGATAGCATTGTATAGCAGCAGACAGAGATGGGGGATGCGGCCATAATCACCAGATACTAGCTTTTCAATTAAAATACAAGGAACTAGGCTAGGTCAATAGCAACTGAGCATGCTTAATGAAATAAATGAATATTACTTACACGCCCCTGGTCAAGAAATTGCTCATTACCATGCACATGCGATGTATGATGAGGGAGGTACTGGGGGACGTACCTATAGACTGTGCACCTCAGTGCTCTGATTGGGAAGAGCCAGAGGGGAGGTTAAGCCAGAAGAATAGTAAGATTAAACGAGAACTTACCAGTTTGAAGTTTGATCTTTATTTTATGAGGTGTCACGATGAGGGATTACGTGAAGACCCCGCCAGCACGCATGCGCGACATTCTTCAAAGCAGTGGTGTGAAATCACAGAACAAACAGTCACAATGACTGACATAGTAAGAGAAAAAAGAGAACTTTCATACCAGGTGATCTTTATAATAGAGGGTCGGGAGCGGAGGGCACGTAATCCCTCATCGTGACACCTCATAAAATAAAGATCAAACTTCAAACTGGTAAGTTCTCGTTTAATCTTACTATTTTACTTCGGAGTCACGTGAGTGACTACGTGAAGATTTCAAAGCTCTGTGATTTCATGCCCTGGAAGCTCCATGCTCACACACCGCTAAAGCTGGGATAGGATGAACGTGATTCAGACAAGACACTGGCTGAAAAACAAAACAGGTATTTATTCATACCAAACACAATATTGTGTCCCATAAGGGTTATTTATCTGGCAGCACTTAAAATCCTCCCTGCATAATTGTCAGGGGAGGTCACGGGTTTGTTATAAAAGCGGTGGAAGGTTTTCTCATTGTTCCAACCCGCTGTAGCCAGGATGTGATCCAGTGGTACCTCCATCCTTCTAGCCGCCGAGGTGGATGCTGCCCTGGTGGAGTGAGATTTGTACACATTAGTATCCACCCCCGCCGCATCCAGTACCACCCTTAACCATCTGGAAATGGTTTGCACCGTGACCCTGTGATGAGGCTTCTTGTGACTGACAAGCAAAGCTGTTTCCGTGCCCCTTAGATCTTTAGTGACTGAAATGTATCGCAGAATCAATGTAACGATACAAAGACGGGTGTCCGCTGGGTAAGCCAGGAACTCCAAAGTATGTCCAGACACTCCGGGTCGATCTTGCTTCAATAGTCCCTGCACCTGGAATGTGATTTTCCCACTGGTAATTGCCATGGCATCCAGACTGAGTTTGTGCAGGGACTGGACCCGTTGCGCCGTGATCAGTGCCATTATCATGACCATTTTGTAGGTTAATTTGGCCAAAGGGAGTCTCGTGTTCGGTGTCCATCCTCGCAGCATCGTCAATACCGTGCTGATGTCCCAGGTATGGCTATATCTGGGCCTGGGGGGATTAGAATTAAATATTCCCCTCATAAATTTGGATACTAGGGGATGTGACCCAATTCCCAATTGGTCACTCCCCTTGCCCAAGTAAGACGATAGGGCACTCCTGGCACAGTTAATGGCGCTGTAGCTTAGACCCTCATCGTAATGAAGGGTAGCCAGAAACTCCAGCACTTCCGTGATGGTGGCGGTTTCGTATGTTGTTTTAGTAGTCACGCAGAATCCTTCCCATTTCCTGATGTAGGTCAGGTACTGCTTCCTTGTGGACTCTCTGCAGGCTCCCGTGATGGTATCAATGGTCCTGTTGGAGAGTCCGAATCCATGAAGTGGCCGTTTTAAAATCTGCAAATTAACAAATCCATGCGGTCATGACATGGATGACATTCTCCTGTAACAGGATGAACAAGCAGGCTTGGTCTTTTATTCACCCTGATACAGGGTTCTGTGGCCATCTTCTGTACGAGAGGGAACCATGGTTGAGTAGGCCAGTCGGGCACTACCAAGATACCCGATGCGGAGTCTTGCTTGATTTTTTGCAAGACCCGACTGATGAGGCAGAAAGGGGGGAAAGCGTAGCAAAATAAATCCCCCCAGTGTAGCGAGAAAGCATCCATCGCTACTGCCCCCGGGTCTGGCTCCCAAGCAACATACGTTGGTAGTTGGTGATTTAGCCTGGACGCGAAAAGGTCGATATCTGGTGTCCCATAACGTTCTACAATATCTGTGAACACATTCCGATCCAACATCCATTCTATGTTGTCGTTGAATTTCCGTAACCTGGTGTCTGCCACTGTGTTTAGTTTACCTGGAAGGTAAGTTGCAGAGATCCAAATTTCTCTTTGCAGACACCAGTACCAGATATTGTTGGCCAATTCATCACACGATATCGACTTTACACCGCCCATGTGGTTAATATAGGCTACCACCGTGGTGTTGTCAATCTGTATTCTAACATGAGCTTTGTGCATGTTAGTGCAGTATGCCTTGAAATGCTGCCAGCATTTCTGAATAGTTAATCCCTAAGTTTTTAAATAGGGTTAACTCTGGTGCACTCCATCTACCTCCACAGCTAGAGGTAGTGTTAGTAGCTCCCCACCCTTTGGCACTGGCATCCGTTTGTAAGGTGATCGAGGGATTGGTGATAGTTATGGGTTTGGAACAATTTTGGGCATTACCCATCCACCAATATAATTCGGCTTTTGCCTTTTCTGGAATTTTCATGGGCCTATCAAAATGTCCAGCATGATTTTTGAGCGCCATAATTTTGGCTCTTTGTAAGTTTTGGTAATGTAAGGGCCCATATTGTGCTGCAGGAAAAGCAGCTACTATCTTCCCAATCACCCTGGCCACCTGCCGAATGGATGGGACCTTAATGCCAATGAGGCTCCTGCAAGCCTCTATCAGGTCTTCCACCTTGCTTGGTGGTAACGTGACAGACATTTGCACTGAGTCAATAATGAACCCCAAATATTTCATGGTGGTAGAGGGTTCCAATATTGATTTATCTGGATGTATCGTAAACCCCAGTTTCTGAAAAATATGTTTCGTGGCTGTGACTGCCAAGGTAGCCATCTCCAAATTCTCCCCCACTATGAGGATGTCATCAAGATAGGCCATAACAGTATGATTCTGTTTCCTTAAATAGGCCAAAGCTGGTTTCAATATCTTGGTAAACAATCTGGGTGCTGACGATAACCCATTAGGCAAAGCTTTATATTGCCATAATTGTCCCATCCAGATAAATTTTAAGTATTTCCTATGATCCTTGTGTATGGGTACTGAATAGTATGCATCTTTGAGGTCAACGCATGCCATGTAGTACCCATTGGCTATAAGCTGAATAGCAGTGTCGAAGGTGTCCATTTTAAAATGAATATACTGGACAGAAGTATTCAGGTCGGTCAAATCTATGATGATGCGGCAACCGCCATCTTTTTTGTTTTTAGTGAATATATTAGACACGAACTCCTGAGGTTCTTTAAAGGCCTTCTCAATTACCCCTTTTTCTATCAACCTCTGTAGTTCAGCATGCCCTGCTGCCTTATCTCTATGAGAAAGGACGAATTTCCGACTAGGTGCATGCTGTACCGGGGTAGGGAGTTCGTGAATAAATTCAATTTTGTAGCCCTGAATACTCCTGAGTATATAAGGATCAGAGGTAAAAGTGAGCCAATTCTCGAGGAACATGTGCAACCTGCCCCCTATGCAAAGTGAATTTGGGTCAGTAGTGTTCTTGGGGATCCCAGACCCACCTACCTCCATGGTTACTGCCGGTGTGGTGGTTTCTGGCCTTGCTTCCTCGGCTGGTTGTAGGTGTTCTGGGAGTGGCGCATCTTCCAAGGAGGCCGGCCTGGGCCTTGGCCTAAAAAAGACCGCTGAGCAGGTATGCCGGCCTTCGAGCTTTCACCACCGGCAGACCTGTTAGGGTAACTCTGCCCGGTGGGTGCGTAGGGGTGCGTTCTTTATTTTTTTGTGTGGGTGATGAGGCTTAGTGTACCCAGGTACTTTAATAAGGCCCAAAGCCTTAGCCTCCTCGTCAAGATCTTTAACCTGTTTGGGGAGATCTTCCCCAAATAGCAGGCTTGGAGGCTGCGTCTTCCCAGGCTTACACAACCCCGCGAACTTGGGGTTAAGCGCCGGCTTTATAATGCTTTTCCTGAAATTATTTATTTCATACTGTGTGTTGCACAGTAAGGCCAAAGCATCTTGCAGCTCTTGCGGCATATCCACTCCCACTGCTGTTCTGGCTACTGCAGTAATCCCTGCGGTAAGGAGCTTCAGGATCTTCTGAAGTTTCATCTCCTGCCCTCTACTCGAGGGGCTCATGTTTCCCCATATCGGGTTGTTCACCGCGGGCACATTTAATGACTTGCAGTTTTCTGGCGCCATATATTTATCTGCTGTGGCATTGATGGCCTGTTCCTGAAGTTGGTTAGTGGCCATATAATCAATGCTGGCAGCCAGCTTGGGGTGGATGGGTAGGCCCTTCTGGTTGGGCATGGCATGTTTGCTCACCACATCCATATAATCTTCACACACCCCTGACGCTGCAGGTGCTTCAGCCAACTCTCCCTCTTCTGGGTCAGCCCAGTTCTGACCCTCAATGCTCCCCTGTATAGAAGGGGATACATTGGGCAGTCCTCGAAAGGAACTTGCCGTGGGCCTACTAGGGGTCCCACTGTGATCCTGCCCCTGCTTTAGCAGGTCACGTTGGAGCAGCTGCTCCATCATCCGCTCAATGCGGTCAAGGCGACCTCCGTCGCTGCCAGCGAGCGGGGTGCCCTCGGGACCGGACTCCGCTGAGTCGGCCCCGGCCGACTTCCGGGTAGTTTTCCCCGACCGTGGCGTACCAACGGTCTCAAAGTCCGAAAAGTCGGGAGCTGCAGGTGGAACCTGAAGCTCTGGAGAAGCGGTTCTCCGTTGGCTGCTGTCCTTAGCCGCTGATTTGGCCGCCGCTCTCTTTGATTTTCTCCCTTCCATAATGGTCGACTCACTCCTTCGGTGAGACTTACCTGGCGTGAGCTTTTTAAAGCTCACGCTGGAGGAGCCCCGCTCCTCCCGACCGTCGCTTCCACATGCGCACGACGATATGTCGCGCATGCTTGCTGGCGGGGTCTTCACGTAGTCACTCACGTGACTCCAAAGTAAAATTGTGTGTATAAAGGGACTTTACTTTCCTGACTTTGCTGTGCCTCTAGGGGACAGCAAAGGAGAGGAACCTATTCTGCAGAATATTATCTTAATAAAAGCTTCTTTGCTGACTTTGTCTCAAACAGCGTTTGTGATTTTTTAATATCTCACAATTTGGGGCCAGCTGACGGGAGTACACGGACGAAGAGAAGGTGCACCCCGCTGAGTTCAGCGGTCTCATACTCCTTGCATACCGTCAGAAGGTGTGAGCGAGTGATGCCCGGACCAAACAGAGACTCAGCGAAGAAGTGAAGGTGGTTGGAGATTGGTTGGAAATCGCGAAAATAGAGTAATTCTGTGCACAGGCCCCGGTAAGAAACTTTGACTATTATAGTATTACCTGGGCGATTTGATAAAAGATCGGAGAGGAATTCCGATCAAGAGAATGGGAAATGTAAGTGAAAAACCCATCCCAGCATTCTGCCTAATAGTCCGTTGGGGCGAATGCTGAACCACTGGGGGGCAGGAAATACCCAGGGGTCGGAGAAGACAACAATGATAAGGTATTGTTATTTTGAATGGCCAAAACACCCGATAAAGGAGCTTCGGTCTGGTGGCCAGAGGATGAGTCAGATGAGGATTGGGTACAACAGGCATTGAATGAATATGTGAAAAATAAACCCAATCCAATAATAGAAGAGATCAAGTATGCCGCAGTATGGGAAGCGGGAGATAATTATTAAAGAAGAGAGAGGCAGTTTAACTCCTCGTGGATACCACCCTGAGAGGTCAGGGGTTTGCATGGACAAGGAAAGTATTCTGTGGATACCACCCTGAGACGTCAGGGGTTTGAACAGGCAGAATAAAGTATTTTGTGGAACCCTGAGAGGTCAGGGGTTTGCAAGGGCAAAATACAGATTTAGAGTAAGTGGGTAACAGAAACAGAGTACACACTGATATAATATTGTAGAATAGCAGAAAGTACAATTGCAATAAGAATAGCGTAATGTAATATAGTGACTACGAGGACAGAGGAGGTGTAAGGACTGAGTTTCTTGACTGTTACATAAAAAGCTGGAGAAATTCAGCGGGTGCAGCAGCATCTAAGGAGCGAAGGAGATAGGCGACGTTTCGGGTCGAGACCCTTCTTCAAACTGAGTTTCTTGACTGGTTGTGGAGATAAAATTGCTGCATTCTCTCTGCTGAGAGATCAATACAAAATGTGCTTCTTTGTTTGGGGATTAATGGGAGTGGGGTGTGGTCAGATGTTGAGTGATGAGGAGTTTGATTGGTTGTGATCTTAGTGCGGTGTGGTTAGAATTTGAGTGACGGTGAGTCTGACTAATCACGATCTGAATCAATATCCAATCACAGCGCTCAGGAACCTGACTGATAGGGGATTAGACCATCCTACTTTAACTTGAAAGGGGAGATAAGAATTATATAAATGTTAATTTGGAAACTTCAATCTGTGTAGAAAATTGCATAATTTCTTTGAAGTAAGAATGGAACGAATGTGATTTGTGTGTAAAAACCGGTTTTGAACGAATGAGAAAGTTCATATATGTGATAAGTCTTTTGTTTGTTGTAGACCACATGCTGCAAGGGTAGGTGTGTGTGTTCCTTTAAGAAATTGTAAGCAATGGGGGAGGTTACTAACAGCTGTAAGCTACGAACAATGCTTTGTATCATCGCAACTTAAAAGGGGAAAGTTGGAAAATGTGGGTTGCTTGGTTTTGCTGATGTTTCTATAGATTTCTTTTCAGTAAAGTTAATTTGGAAAATTGGTACTAGTACTAGGAATTGAAATTTTAAAAATAGTGGTGAGAATGGATTGCAATAATTGGAAATAAGTTAATTGCTGAAACATGACCAACTACTCCACTGCGATATCTCCTCAAGGTATGCCTACTTTGAAGAAGTTCTCCTCCTCCCTACGAAGACAGTTTCACAACCTCCTCTCTAACTGCTCTTTATCTCTCCACATCACTGTTTATATCTCTCGTTTCCCTGATCCCTGACCAGTCTGAAGAAGGGTCTCGACCCGAAACGTCGCCTATCTCCTTCGCTCCTTAGATGCTGCTGCACCCGCTGAATTTCTCCAGCTTTTTGTGTAACCCTCGATTCTCCAGCATCTGCAGTTCCTTCTTTAACAGCTTTTGTGGTTTGTTTAGATAAACATTCTGGTTGGAGAAGGGTAATGATTGTTTGCTGAGATTTTCAGAAACAGTTGTGAGGAAGTGGCCCCAGGAAGGCACTTTCAAGATAAATGTGTGACAAGATGGAAGTGTTAATTACGAATTATATGTCACAGATAAGTTGGAAAGGTGGGAAAAGGGGAGAGGAGAGGAATTAGATGTACTTAAGCACTTTAGAGAGGAAAGGAGAGAGAGGCAGTGGGGAGGTAACAGAAGTAGGAAACGACAGGTGTGAACGTAATAAATCAGGAGGAGTTGGAAGATTTTAAAAGAAAGGTGAATACATTTACAAAGGAGGATAGACTATCTGAGAAGTATGAAATTGAGGTTAGAATGAGAAAGAAGGCATATCAGAAAGGATTAAAGTGGGAAACAAAGGGATAAATTGATGAGACTGCCTTAAAAAAGATAAGCAGGCCAGACACAGATTATCCTTTGGGGCACCCATAAACTGAGAGGGCTAAAAAATACCTTACCCAATTTTCCTGATCGAGCAGGAAATGGATTATGGCTTTGGAGGAGGAGAACGTGGGACGATTATTGGCTATGGGAGATTTGAAGGCACTGTTGGTGAAAGTGATAGGAACCGCTAAACTGACAGAACTCCTGAAGATGGCTGGTATAAAAATGCTGTGAACAATGCAATAAACAATGGCACGCTGTTTGACACAGTCAGGCAGAGGGTACGGCAGGCCCTCAGACAATAATCCAGCAGCCTATCTGGAGAACAAGCTGAAAAGGTGGAGACTGGAAACTGAACAAGAAATAGAAGGCAACCAGTTGATGAACACTATATTCTGAACCACTGTGGTGGATGTCATTCCTCCTAAAGTCAAGTCTAGATTGGAGGAGGTGGTGGGATTGTCATCTATTTCCCACCCCTGATTCAGTGATCATTTGGTCAATGAGGTTGAGAAATATCGCAAAGATAGGAAAAAGACTTGCAGACCAGCAGGAAGAGGTGCAGAGAAAAATGATGCAAATGTAACTTGAAGAGTTCAAAAAGAAAGAGCGTGAAAAAGGAAAAACAATGTTGTCAGTAACAACAGACCTGGTTGAAAAGTCTGAAATAAGTGATGCACCAACACACAGTGAGTCCTATGACAGAGCCAAACAGGGGCCAGAGAATTCCATGCCAATAATAAATGTATTTGGGAAAGTATTTCCTCAATTGCCCTATCAGGAGTGAAATAAATCTGGATATAAGCCCAGACAGGACTGGGGTCCCCAAGGGAGGGAGGGATCTCAAGAAAGAGGTCAAGAAAGGCTAGTAAGGAGACAGGTAATGGATAAGATGTGTTGGGGATGCGAACAGGTATGGTAATCAGAAAAAAATAAAATAATTAAGATCGTGGTGAACACAGCTCTGATAAGAACATTAAGAAGAGGTATTAAAGACACATAAGCTGGGATGTGGCAGGGTTTTAAATACTAGCCCCATGTTTTTAAATCAGATGTTATAGGCAGATTTGGAAAGTGTTGATACAGTATGTGGGTGATTTGTTGGTTTGTTCCACAAGTGAGAAGCAATGTGAGAGAGAGATTGTAATCATCTTGGAAAAGATGGCACAGGAGGTCATAAAGTATCAAGGAAGAAGTTGTTGTTTTGTCAGCAGCAGGTAGAATATGTTGGACGAGTAATATCTAAAGAAGTAAAAGCTAAAGCGCAGGATCAAATTGAAGCAATAATTGAGGTTCCCCAAACCTCAGACAGTAGGACAGATGATGATGATCTTGGGAATGGCAGGATATAGTTCAGATAAGATTGGAAAGTATGTTGAAATTGTGATGCCATTAAGGAAAATAATTAAGGAAGAAGGACACACAAGTCTGAGAAATGTTTTACAGTCAGAGCCTTTGAATGAAGGGGACAACAAGGTTTTGCTTGTGGATGTTTCTTGTTAAAGAGATCATAATAGCAAGTATGCAGGGTTTGAAGTGATGCATCAGGATGAATTAGACTTTAAGGTAATCAAATTGGAAGCTTGCCTGCAATCTTGCTTAGCTCAGCTGGCAGAAATTAAGGCTTTAAGAGCAGCATGTGTACATGGAGTCCGGCACATGTTTGGAACAGTAGGGAAACAGAAAGGCTTTGAGAAAAGCAACAGAGACCCCATGCAAAGTTAGCAGTATCCCCCTATGAAATGTTGTTTGGGTTACCTTATTTGGGAAAAATAGAAGGAATACCCACCATGGAGGGCAGTGATGTATTCTTAAGGAACTATTTACTGGCAGTATCTCGTTCTCTTACAGAATTAAAAGCTTGCTGACTAAATATCGATGACAATGGACAGGCAGTAATGGACATATCAGAAGGAATTCGGAAGTTGGCACATGTTCCAATACAAAAGTGGAATTCGATTGTGGTTATCGGATGGTGGGATTCCATCCTCGGAGGAACATGGTGGAGAACGCCGGGACTCGTGTTTCTATCTGCACTGGCTGGGCTGATATTTATCCCCTGTTGCATCCATTGTTTTAGGGAACTTATTACGAGGAGTGTAAGTCAGATGCAAGCTGTAGTAGTACCTGTGGGAGAAAAAGGGGACAGAAAAGCACAGAAAATAATGATAATGCGACCGGGGAAGGTACAGGACCCACAGAAGAAGGAGATTCGGAGAATGTTATTTCAATTAGAACTGAGGGAGCTTGAAATTGGGGTTTAATCAATAAATGCATAGCAAAAGAAAAAGGGAGGATTGTGAGAAATAGAGTGATTAAACCCCCACTGTTGTGAAGGTCCGGGCGAGGATTCTAACATCATTGTGGATGAGGTAACCAGCATCGTCCTTGAGCACCACTGATAGCATTGTATAGCGGCAGACAGAGATGGGGGATGCGGCCATAATCACCAGATACTAGCTTTTCAATTAAAATACAAGAAACTAGGCCAGGTCAATAGCAACTGAGCATGCTTAATGAAATAAATGCATATTACTTACACGCCCCTGGTCAAGAAATTGCTCATTACCATGCACATGCGATGTATGATGAGGGAGGTACTGGGGGACGTACCTATAGACTGTGCAACTCAGTGCTCTGATTGGGAAGAGCCAGAGGGGAGGTTAAGCCAGAAGAATTGTGTGTATAAAGGGACTTTACTTTCCTGACTTTGGTGTGCCTCTAGGGGACAGCAAAGGAGAGGCACCTATTCTGCAGAATATTATCTTAATAAAAGCTTCTTTGCTGACGTTTGTGATTTTTTATATCTCGCAATTAGAAACTGTTAATGGTTTTATACAAGGCAGGTGGGGACCCGTTGGGTCTCGTTCACCAAACTGCGTATACGCGGCTAACCGGCCCGCACTAACGGCAGAAATCAAGTTAAAGTTATTAACTTGGCATCTAATATCTCCATTACCTCACCATCACACTTCCTACCCCTATCCTCCATTCCTCTCATCCCCCAGCACTCCCACCAGCTCCTCTTCACCCTCCCTCTTCTTTCCCCTCTCCTCTTGCCCTCCCCCACTCCCTCCCTCACCTCTCCCTCCCTCTCCTTTCCCCTACCCTCAGTCATCCCCTCCCTCCCTCCATAACCCCTCTCCCCTCCCTACCTCCCTCCTCTCCCTCTCTCCCCCACCTCCCCCAGTCGCCCTCCTCACCTCCATCACTTTCTCCTCCCTCTTCCTCCCCACCCCCACCTCTCCCTCAATCCCCCCACGCTCCCTCCCAACCCCCTCCTCTCCCTTAATCCCTCCTCCCCTCCCCAGGATGTCGATGTAATCCACCGCCGGCCCTGTTTTCTCCATCACATCGGCGTAGAAGTTGTACGTGAGGCAGGAGCTATCGGGGGAATGGGCCGAGCGGCCTGGAGCTGGGGGAGGGGGAGGGAGCTGGGGAGGGATAGAGTGAGACCGTGTCCTAGTCCTTGCCCCGTGCCCCACTCCTCTCCCTCCCCGCGGGCCCGGAGCTGCAGAGCCGCTGCCCCCCAGACCCAGCCCCAGCGCTCAGGCCCCAGGTCCCCGGCCCGGCCTCTCCTCGCCCCCGGACCCTGGAGCTCGCAACGGCTCCAACCCCAGTCCAGGGCCCTGGGCTGCGTTCAGGCCCCAGTCCATGTCCATGTTTGCTCCCCAGCACCCAATGCCTAGGCAAAGGGCCCATTGTGAGTAGGGAAGGTTCAAACAAGAGGACATGATTTGTTAATTAACCATATAACATATAGCAATTACAGCACGGAAACAGGCCTTCCCGGCCCTTCCAGTCCGTGCCGACCATTTATTTTCCCCTAGTCCCATCTACCTGCACTCAGACCATACCAGGCACGTGCCGTCAGGGTAGGCAAGGTAGGCACTGCCTACCCTGACTAAAATTATGAAATGGGAATTATTAAATATAAATATTAAAGGCATGGAGAATTATGCCTATGTAAGAGACTGATCTCTTAAGTAGGCATAATTCCCTGTGCCTTTCACCCGCAGCGCTTGTGACACGGGAAGCTCTGTGCAGCCCCCGTGCCGTGAGCGCTGCCTGAAGCCGTCAATTTTAATCGGGGCTGAAGGCAGCAGAAATCCTGCCTTTGTAGCACTGCGCATGCGCAGCATCATACTGAGCATGCGCATCAGTCTACTGCGCATGCGCAGCACAAGTTTATTGGCGGGGTTTTCAACCATGGTTTGTCGTGTCCCAATGATATGGTAAGTACATTTTGTGATTTATTTTTTTTAATACCGTATTTGCCGGGGTGTGGGGGGGTGTGGGAGTCGGAGTGGGGAGAGAGGTCCTTTCACAGCGTTTGGGGAGTCTGGCCCGGGGTAACGTTGCGGGGAGGGCACAAATGTTATGAATGAGGGGCCGGGGGCATCCACTTGCGACGTTCCTTGCAAGGGGGCATGCAATGACACTGCTCTGAGGCCGGGGGGGGGAGAGAGAGAGAGAAGTAGCTCGAGCGGCCGCCGGGCCGGACAGCGGAACCAGCCGCCACCTTAGCTCCAGAACCACCCGCCCACCTTGGCAGCTCTCCATCTAAAAACCTCTCTCCTGCCGCTCGCTGGCCTCACTCATGTCCTTAAATTCCGACAGCGCGATTGAGGTTACTCGGCTGTGGGAATTTAAGGATTTGCAGTAAGTCGCTGACATGAGTGAAGTCGGCGAAAGGCAGGTGACAGGTGTTCAGACGGAGAGCACTGCCAAAGGTGAGCGGGCCGGCAGAAGGCGCTGAAGTGACGGCCAGTTCAGCTGTCGGGATCCCGGTGGACGCTCCCCGAGCTGCTTAAGTATAAGTATATGGATGGGAAAGGAATGGAGGGTTATGGTCTGAGTGCAGGTAGATGGGACAAGGTGAGAGTAAGTGTTCGGCACGGACTAGATGGGCCGAGATGGCCTGTTTCCATGCTGTAATTGTTATATGGTTATATGGTTATAACTGCGCATGCATGGATAATGGGCCCACTGTGCACCTGCAGGGGTGATGGGCCTCCCCAACTGTGCAGGTGTGGCCGGCAAGGTATGCTGCCTGACCCGCTGAGTTACTTCAGCACTTTGTACCGATCTGTCTTTCTGCCTAAGCCATGTGAACAATCTTTTTGCTGCTTTCAGTTTCGATTCAGATTTCCAATTACTTTTCCGTGGAACAGATCACATCTCTGTGAGGCAGTCTACTGAAGGATGTTGCACAACATGAATAACCCGTTTCCAAGCAGCCGGGAGCAATCTCCTCCGTGCATCTTGTTTTTACACTTGAACAGATAAACAAGGGGATTTAGGGCAGCACGGTGGCGCTGCGGTAGAGTTGCTGCCTCACAGCGTCAGAGACCCGGATTCCATCCTGACCAAGGGTGCTGTCTGTACGGGGTTTGTATGTTCTCCCCGTGACCTGCGTGGATTTTCTCTGAGATCGTCCAGTGCCATTTCTCTGAGATCTTGTAGAGCAATTGTAGAGTAAATAGGGCAGGAACGGGGTACTGATAGGCGATGAACAGCTATGATCACATTGAATGGCGGTGCTGGCTTGAAGGGCCGAATGGCCTACTCCTGCACCTATTGTCTATTGTCTATTAACTTCAGATTCCCCCATGCTCCAAAGATCTGCAGGTTTGTAGGTTAATTTGGCTTCAGTTAACAATTATAAATTGTCCCTAGTGCGTGTAGGATAGTGGTAGTTTATGCGGGGATCGCTGGTCGGCGCGAGCACGGTGGGCCGAAGGGCCTGTATCTGCGCTGAATCTAAAAACTAAACATACAATTGGTTCTTTCATTGGATCATACACAAACAAATGGTTTTTTTTGTCTTTTTTTTTAATTAGAAGTAATATCCAATAGTACAAACCAAAAATAACATAATACATTTCATGTACCACTTCTTGTTTTAAACTTTATTAATAGAAAAGTAACAGAAGCAAGAAAAAGAAAAATAGAGAAAGTTAGATAAGATAGTGATATTAATAGTGTGTGAAAAAGTGGAAAGAGAGAGCCCATAAAGATGTAAAGCACGAGAAAGAGAAGAAAGAAAATAAAAAAATTTAAAAAGGAAAATATAGAGAAAAGAAAAGAAGATAAAAGGGATGTACCTGCTTCATATCTTTACACACCCCTCACCCGGTCCCGAAAAGTTTATTTCCAGAGTAATGTTGCACCTTATGCTTGTAATAAGTCGATCAATGGAGACCAAATCTTTAAGAATTGGTCTGATGTCTTCGAGGTGTAACATTTCAGACATATTTGAAATCCACATTTTTACCGTTGGCGTGGGAGCGTTTTTCCAAACATTTTAGTATACGGTTTTTTGGCGTTATTAAGCCGTAATTAAGGAAACTCTTTTCGAACTAAGCCAGCTCAAAGCCGACTTCCATTGTTCCAAAAATAATCATTTCTGCGATAGGTTACAATTTTATTTTAAATAATTTTGTAAACATTTCAAAAATTTCATTCCAAAATGTTTGGATTATTATGCAAAAAACAAAGGAATGTGCTATGGTTGTATCTTGAGATAAACATTTATCACAAATAGGGGAGACATTTGGAAAGGTTGTATTCAGTTTAGTTTTTGAATAATATAATCTATGTAGAATTATGAATTAAATTAAGGTGTGTCTTACTTTGATCTAGCATTTATGCACATATAGCAAGTATTTATCCCATCTCTCTTTCGAGATTTTTATAGATAGTTCTTGTTCCCAGTCTCTTCTAATTGTATCAGATGATGGTATTTCTATATTGAGAATGATATTATACAAGTATGATATTAAGTTAGTTGAGTCCGCCTTTCTGTTCATAGCTTTATCTAATAGATCTGGGTCAGAGTTTGTTATTCTTGTGTATGTTTTTTCAAATAGTCATGGATTTGGAGGTATTTAAAAAAATGATTACTTCTCAGGTTGTATTTGAGTTGTAGTTGTTGGAATGATTAAAAAATTCCCGTTTCATACATGTCTCCAAGGATTTTAATTCCTATTCTTTCCCAATGGGTAAATGTTTTATCAATACTGGATGGTTTAAATGACTGATTATTAACTATTGAAGAGAGAAGATAGATTTCTTAATTTGAGAGTTAGTTTTATTTGTTTCCAAATTCTAATAGTACTATGAATAATTGGGTTTCTCTTGTATATTGTGTTATTCAGTGTTATCGGTGAGAAAAGGATCGCTCCTCTATTAAAAGGGGAACAATCCTCTTTCTCCATTACTATCCAATCCACCCGTTGGGCAGAATTGTCCAACAGGTGAATTACATTTTTGATATTTACTGCCCAATAATAGTAGAAAAAAGTGGGGAGTGTTAAGGGCCTCCTCGTCCCACCAGCATGCAACTCTATGCGATTAGCGCGACCTAACGTGGTCGCTTGAGCCATCCGGCGTCGCGGGGCCGGTCCCACTTCGATCGCCGGAGCCGTGCGGACTTGTGCGGAGTTCGTCCCGAGTTCGTCCCGACACCGCGCGGGGTTCCGAAAAAGCGACTATGTCCAAAAATTCCGCGCGGCAACGGCTTGTCGGCTCGCAGTCGCCTCGACATTTACACACCGCCCGGACATCGTGCCTCCGTGAACCTATTTGTAAGTGCCTCCGTGACCCTCTATGTGTGTGGCTCCGTGGCCCTGTGTGTGTGTGTGTGCCTCTGTGCCCCTCTCTGTGTGCCCCTCTAAGTCCTGGCGAACTTACCTTAGACTTGCTCCAAGTTCGCCTCGCTTTGCGCCGCGTTGCGCCACTCACCCAACCTCCGCGCGGCCCCTGCTGCCAGTTTAGTTGCGCTTGCCGCATGCAGGCGCATGCTGGTGGGAACGGCCCTGTGCAGGGGATCACCCGACCTCCGCGCGGCCCCCGCTGCCGGTTTGATCGCGTTCATCGCATAGAGTTGCATGCTGGTGGGACGGGCCCTTAAGTCCACCATATACTTTAGGTTTACACAAGTGCCATCTTTGGATTCTATGGGATTTATAGTCCCATATAAAATTTGTGATATCAGAATCAAGTTTTTTTTAAAAACTTTTTAGGTAGGTATATTGGTATTCATTGAAATAAATATAAAATTGGTGGTAAAAAAAATCATTTTTAAAGATATCGGAAGTGTTTTCCAAAATGTAATCGAGGCATTTAATTTAGTAAGTAAGGGCATATAATTTGCGTTGAATAAAGATTTATATTTTATGGGGAGAAGGCAGGAGAATGGGGTTAGGAGGGAGAGATAGGTCAGCCACGACTGAATGGCGGAGTAGACTTGATGGGCCAAATGACCTAATTCTGCTCCTATCACTTATGAACTCAGTGGGTCAGGCAGCATTTCTGGAGAACGTGAATAGGTTACAATTCGGGTCGAGACCTTTCAAATTCTCATAATTATCACTGCCCAGTCACCTGGACCCGACTCCCAACTGTGTTCCCTGACAGTCTCCAGAGAAAGGCGACATTTTCCATGTCGCCTCCCTCGCGGCCTAACAGCTTGGATTGGAGCAGCCTTTCCCGGAGTCGGGCCTGGAACTTCAGCAGCGGACACAGCGTTGGACCTTTCCATCGCAGAGCAGGGGCAAACCCTTGCCGGGGGTCGCCAGAGAGGAGTGCTCCGATCGCTGTCCTGTTGACTTTGACATCATGGAGTTGTGGTCTGCGGGGCTTCTAGCCGCGGGCGTGGTGTGTACTTGCCATCTGGAGCCTGGGATCCCTTGCCGGGGATCGCCGGGAAGAGCTCCGACCGCCGGCCTGCAGCCTATAACATCCTGAAAGATCCGAGTCAGGACTCCAAGCCGCGGAGTGTGTTTGACCGTCCCAACGTCGGAGATTTGATCATCCTGACAAAAGGGCCTGTACATCAGGCCATCTGTAGCGGCGACTGTGGAGGGTTCATGGCCTCGATCACGGATGAACAAAGGAGGAGGACTGACTGAACTTTGTTGCCTTTCATCACAGTGGAGAATGCTGTGGTGGATGTTTGTGTTAAATTCTATTGTGTATCATGTGTTCTTTTTAAGTGTATCGCTGCTGGCAAATTCATTTCACTGCACCTTCGGGTACATGTGACGAATAAAATTGACTTTGACTTGGATTGGAACCAACCCCAGAGTTTAAAGCGAAGCATATTTATTTAAGCCAAGCCACCTGGAAAGTTTTAAAGAAGGAACTGCAGATGCTGGAGAATCGAGGGTTACACAAAAAACTGGAGAAACTCAGCAGGTGCAGCAGCATCCAAGGAGTGAAGGAGATAGGCGACGTTTCGGGTCGAGACCCTTCTTCAGACTGGGAAGTTTAACCAGCCTGTTGGAATCCAATCTGAACTTTCCAACCCACACCCCCACACAACACATTCTCCTCGTTTCCTTCAATCGAGGAAGGTTGTTTAGATAGGAATGTAAGGACTGTCAATATCGAATTTGAATGGCTGTGACTCAGACTAATGCCAGTGATTTGATCACTGACAGGTTCATTCCAGGCATTCTTGCGTTTTCAGGGCTGGTGCTGCATTGAGTCAATAATTGTGGATTAGTGCAGCCTGCAGTACGTTGTGGCCGACTGCTGACATGTTTGACAGTTACATTTATTTATGAATCTCATTGAAATTAACACGCAGGTCCGTACACACAGTCACTCAGCTGGCAAGAGTGTTTATCCTGAATGACCTATGACCTGGGCATGCGCAGTTGTAATACTGAACTCGTTTATACGCAGAGGGGAGTAAGAGATTTGTTGTATTGTTTCTTTATTGATAGTTTTCTGTGTTTTATTTGTGTTTGCCTTAATAAATAATTATTTGTGCTCTTCAAGCGAGAGTTAGATTTAGCTCGTTGGGGCTAACGGAATCAAGGGATTTGAGGAAAAAGCAGGAACGGCAACAAATCTACCGCCATGTCCCCTAAAATCTGGAGTGACCCGACCGGAAACGTCACCAGTCTCCGTTCTCCAGAGATGTTGCCTGATCACCTGAGTTACTCCAGAGATGTTGCCTGACCACCTGAGTTACTCCAGGGATGTTGCCTGACCACCTGAGTTACTCCGGAACTTTGTGGGGGGATGTTCGTTACCAGCACCTGCAGTTCCTTGTATCAACTTCCTTGATTCCTTCTCTCCTCAGATAACTGGTTTGGGAATTTCAGCATCTCGTGCGTATCTCCTTCGTAAATATCGTCCCATTATCATCTCTTCCAGTAATTCAGGTTTTCTCTATTATGTAGTCATCAGTAATTCAATCTTTTCCTTGCCTCCTCCCACTACCTCTATCACACCATCCCGTTTTCAATAAAGGCTCAGAGTGCTGGCGTAACTCAGTGAGTCGGGCAGCATCTCTGGAGAACACGGACTGGTTACGTTTCCTGTTGGGATCTTTCTACAGATTTCAGGGAATTTGAAGACTTCTGTTTGAAGTTTTTCCTGTTCTCTCTCTTGCCCTCGAAGCTCAGCTATTCAAATCCAAAGATGAATTGCCTTGTGGTCCTGGTAGCTGGTCTCATTCTCAGTGCCTCTCCGGGTAAGGAAATATAACTATTTTGTTGTCCTCGAGTTTAACTGTGGAAAGGCATTTTAGATTCTCAAGTGGGATTGGAATTCTTGGTTAAACATTTAGCTGTATGTTCGTTCACACATAGAGAGTTTGTTGCTGAATATGGAGTTAGTTATTGTCAATTCCAGATAGTTATATTGCACAATGTTAAAATTGTACAAGGCATTGGTGAGACTAATTCTGGCGTATCGTGTACAATTTTGGTCACCTAATTATAGGAAGAATGTCAACAAAATAGAGAGAGTACAGAGGAGATTTACTAGAATGTTGCCTGGGTTCCAGCAATTAAGTTACAGAGAAAGGTTGAACAAGTTAGGTCTTTATTCTTTGGAGCGCAGAAGGTTAAGGAGGGACTTGATTGAGGTCTTTAAAATGATGAAAGGGGTAGACAGAGTTGACGTGGATAAGCTTTTCCCATTGAGGGTAGGGAAGATTCAAACAAGAGGGCATGACATGAGAATTAAAGGACAGAAGTTTAGGGGTAACATGAGGGGGAACTTCTTTACTCAGAGAGTGGTGGCTGTGTGGAATGAGCTTCCAGCAGAACTGGTGGAGGCAGGATCAATTTGAACATTTAAAAGTAAAGTGGATAGGTATATGGACGGGAAGGGAATGGAGAGGTATGGTCTGAGTGCAGGTAGATGGGACTGGGGGAAAATAAATGTTTGGCATGGACTGGAAGGGCCGAGAAGGCCTGTTTCCATGCTGTAATTGTTATATGGTTATATGGTTATTGTTGTATGTCCCAGATAGAAGGAATGGTGACGCTTCAGGTCGACACCCTTCCTTCTCTCCAGAGATGCTGCCTGTCCTGCTGAGTTACTCCAGCATTTTATGTCTATCTTCGGTGTAAACCAGCATCTGCAGTTCCTTGCCACACACACTCACACACGCACACACATGCACACGCACACACACACACGCACACACACATATGTACACATGAAACAAACAATAATAGTGCAAAAAGGCAAAACTATACATGTATAGGTAGTTTAGATTCTACTTTGACAGTGAGTAGGACAGTGCTAGTGTATGGGGGGATCGCTTGTCTGCACGGACTCGGGGGGCCGAAGGGCCTGTTTAAATGCTGTAAACATCTAAGGGCTCCACAGCACTGAGGTGTAGGAAGGAACTGCAGATGTTGGTTTACACCGACAATAGACACAAAGCGCTGGAGTAACTCAGCGGGGCAGGCAGCATCTCTGGAGAGAAGGAATGGATGACGTTTCGGGTCGAGACCCTTCTTCAGACTGATGGTCAGGGGAAAGGGAAGTGAGAGAGATAGACGTTGATATCGAGAGACATTGAACAAATGCATGAAAGGTATGCAAAAAAGTAAAGATGACAAAGGAAGCAGGCCATTGTTAGCTGTGGGCGAGGTGAGAACGAGTTACAGACAATGAGACTCGACAAGACAGGTTTCAAACCAGTACAACCAGTTGGGATTTGGGAGGGTCTCGACCAAAACATCACCCGTACCTCTTCTCCAGAGCGGCTGCCTGACCCGCTGAGTAATACTCCAGCATTTTGTGTCGGTATTGTTCTATGTTTATTGAAAGGAGTTGCTCGTTTTCAGAGCAGCGGCAGAACGAGCTGCAGGTGTCTCTCACACAACCTCCTCTGTTTTGTTCCCAATGTACAGGAAACTGTTTGCGGTGTTTCTCCTGCTTAGCATCAACGGAAAAATGCTTGGGTAATACTGTTAACTGCCCTGGGGGGCTGCAATGTTACCTTGGGGCTGCAGAGGTTGGTAAGTACAAATGAATTTGAGCTGAATATCTCTTAACTAGAGATACAGCGCGGATACAAACCCCCACCACCCTTTGTGTGAAAAGGTTACCCCTCAGATTCCTATTAAATCTTTTCCCCTTCACCATAAACCTATGTCCTCTGATCCTCGATTCCCCTACTCTGGGCAAGAGACTCTGTGCGTCTACCCGATCTATTCCTCTCATTATTTTATACATCTCTATAAGATCACCCCTCATCCTCCTGCGCTCCAAGGAATAGAGACCCAGCCTACTCAACCTCTCCCTATAGCTCACACCCTCTAGTCCTGGCAACATCCTCGTAAAGATGTTAAGACTGTCCGATTCTGTGAATAAATAGCTGATTTACTCAGAGAAATGTGAAAACTCAGTGGCATTCACACAAAGGGTGGTGGGTGTGTGGAACGAGCTGCCACAGGAGGTAGTTGAGGCAGGGACGATCGCAACGTTTAAGAAACAGTTAGACAGGAACATGGATCGGACAGGTTTGGAGGGATATGGACCAAGCGCAGGCAGGTGGGACTAGTGTAGTTGGGACATGTTGGCTGATATGGGCAAGTTGGACTGATGGGCCTGTTTCCACACTGTAACACTCTAAATTGATACATGAACTATGAACATAGAAATTTATGTGACCATTCTGTTTTTCCAGCTGGTGTAAAGGTTTACAGCGCTGGATGTTTCCCCCCTATTGATTGTGATGTCCAGCATACTATTCAAGGTGTCTCAGTCTCTTTCAGCTGTTGTTCTACTAACCTCTGCAACGCGAGTGACCAAGTTAAATTATCTCTGCTGCTGTTCCCAACTCTAGTCTCAGTCTGGTTTGCAATATTTATGTGAAGCAAGTGCATAATAATAATGCACAGTGCAATCTTCTGGGTGCTTTTTATCTGAAGATCAGGGATAATGAGTCTTAACACTTGATTTCCAAGAGATGAGCAACTTAATCTAACAGATGTGCAAATCCTTTTCATTCCAAAATCAGTAACCCTCATCCAGGTTCAGGATTAGTTCATCGATGGTGGTTAGTTCTATGGGTTCTATAATTCCTCAATCTTCCAATTTACTTTTTTTGTTTGTTATTGATTTGAATAATTATGTTTTGGAGCTGGTTACATATATATACAGCTTCAGTATCTCCAACAGAAGGTTGTGGAGGCCAAGTGAATTGATATTTTTACTGCAGAGATAGATAGATTCTTGATTAGGGCGGGTGTCAGGGTTGTGGGGAGAAGGCAGGAGAATGGGGCTAGGAGGGAGAGAGATCCGCCATGATTGGATGGCAGAGTAGACTTGATGGGCCGAATGGCCTAGTTCTGCTCCTATCACCTGGTGCAGGACCTTATAACACTGGAGGCGAGACAAGCATGTTATGATGGTAGCGCATGGACAACCTCCTTCGCGTTGATGAAAGCAATGCTAATGCTTTCAAGAGAGAGCTAGATAGGGCTCCTAAAGATAGCGGAGTCAGGGGATATGGGGAGAAGGCAGGAACGGGGTAGCGATTGGGGATGATCAGCCATGAACACATTGAATGGTGGTGCTGGCTCAAAGAGCCGAATGGCCAACACCTGCACCTATTGTCTATTGTCAATGGTGACTGTGCAGTAATAATTATGAGAATTTGA
This sequence comes from Raja brachyura, assembly GCA_963514005.1. Next base: position 37,309,170 of record OY740805.1, read on the forward strand.
AAGGTCTGAATTGTAACGTACACAATGCTTGATATTTGCAATCTTTTAATAATATGGATAATAATAATCCTATAACTTGGAGCTTGTACCATTACTCACTTCATCTGTTGCCGCATCTCAATAAAGTACAGATTTTCAAAAAAAAATGTGAGCGTATTCCTTTTTTTTATGTTCCAGGAGCAGGATTACGCCATTCGGCCCATCATGTTTACTCCACCCTTCAATCATGGCCGATCTATCATTCCCTCCCAACCCCATTCTCCCCATAACCCCTGACACTTGTACTAAGGAAGAATCTGTCAAAGCCTCTATCAAATTCTGGAAAGCAATTTTATAAACTGCCTCCTGTTATTATTACTACACTGTATAATTCTGCGACACGGTGGCACAGCGGTAGAGTTGATGCCTCGCGGCGCCAGAGACCCGGGTTCCATCCTGACCACGGGTCTCCGGTGCTGCAAGCGCTGTAAGGCAGCAACTCTGCCGCTGCTCCACACTGCCGCCCTTTGCACTTCCGTGTCCATCTCTTCATTATGGCTCCGTAGCAAACTGCTGTGAGGAAAAGCCTAGAGCAGAGTTGGAGATAGACTCTCAGCAACTTTTAACAGCGGTCTCTATTATTGCCACGTTTAAGAAAGAATGGAAATGCTGGAAAAATCGAAGGTAGACAAAAATGCTGGAGAAACTCAGCAGGTGAAGCAGCATCTATGGAGCGAAGGAATAGGTGACTCATTAACCAACCTGATCTCCCGGTGGCTCAGCACTTCAACTCCCCCTCCCTTTCCGAATCTGACCTTTCTGTCCTGGGCCTCCTCCATGGCCAGTGAGTCCCACCGCAGTTTAGAGGAGCAGCACCTCATATTTCACTTGGGCAGTTTACACCCCAGCGGTATGAACATTGACTTCTCCAATTTCAGGTAGTCCCTGCTTTCTCCCTCCTTCCCCTCCCCATCCCAGCTCTCTCACAGCCCACTGTCTCCGCCTCTTCCTTTCTTCTTCCCGCCCCCACAACAGTCTGAAGAAGGGTCTCAACCTCAAACGTCATCAATCCCTTCACTCTATAGATGCTGCCTCACCCTCTGAGTTTCTCCAGCATTTTTGTCTCCCTTCCTTGTCTCTGTGTCTCCCTCTCCAGTGACTCTCAGTCTGTAGAAGGGTCTCGACCCGAACCGTCACCTATCCATGTTTGCCAGGGATGCTGCCTGAGCCGCTGAGTTACTCCAGCATTGGTGTAAACCAGCATCTGCAGTTCTTTGTTTGCAGACAGATTAAACCTATCCCTTGTGGGCATGGACAGCCAGTGCTGGAATAACTCAGCGGGTCATGCAGCATCTCTGGAGAACGTGGGTAGGCGACGTTTCAGGTCAGGAACGTTCTTCCAGGGTCCCGATCCAAAACGGCACCCATCTATGTTCTCCAGATATGCTGCCTGACACCCCACCCCCAGTTACTCCAGCACTCTGTGTCTATCTTTGGTGTAAACCAGCACCTGCAGTTCCTTCGTTATTACACCTTGCTGGCCTGTTAATGCCCTCAAATCCTGGAGACGGAGAGACGGAGAGCGCCATGGGTGACCGAGACTCAGATGAAGAACTCGCAGAAGTGCACAGGGTTGAACAGAGAATAATACACCTTAGACAAGACACAACATGCTGGAGTAAACTCAGCGGCTCAGGCAGCATCTCTGGAGAGAGGGGATCTTTGTGTCTGAAGAAGGGCCTCGACCCAAAACGTCGCCCATTCCCCCTCTCCAGAGATGCCGCCTGTCCCGCTGAGTTACACCTGCATTTTGAGCCTATGGAAGGTGGAAACCAGCATCTGCAGTTCCTTCCGAGACAGATAATTCACCCTGACACCGCTATTTTCAAGAGCCCTATCTAGCTCTCTCTTGAAAGCATCCAGAGAACCTGCCTCCACCACCCTCTGAGTCAGAGAATTCCACAGACTCGCCATTCTCTGTGAGAAAATGTGTTTCCTCGTCTCCGTTCTAAATGGTTTACTCCTTATTCTTAAACAGTGGCCCCTGGTTCTGGACTTCCCCAACATCAGGAACATGTTTCCTGCCTCTAGTGTGTCCAACCCCTTAACTATCTTATATGTTTCAATGAGATCCTCTCATCCTTCTAAACTCCAGAGTGTACAAGCATAGCTGCTCCATTCTCTCAGAATATGACAGTCCCGCCATTCCGGGAATTAACCTTGTAAACCTACGCTGCACTCCGTCAATAGCAAGAATGTCCTTCCTCAAATTAGGGGCCAAAACTGCACACAATACTTCAGGTGTGGTCTCACTAGAGCTCTGTACAACTCCAGAAGGACCTCTTTGCTCCTATATTCGATTCCTCTTGTGATAAAGGCCAACATGCCATTCGCTTTCTTCACTACCTGCTGTACCTGCATGCTTACTTTCATAGACTTACATGTACAAGGACCCCCAGATCCCGTTGTACTTCGCCTTTTCCAAACTTGATGCCATATAAATAGTAATCTGCCTTCCTGTGTTTGCTACCAAAGTGGATAACCTCACATTTATCCGCATTAAACTTCATCGAGCCAGCACCACCATTCAACGTGATCATGGGTGATCATCCCCAATCAGTACCCTGTTCCTGCCTTCTCCCCACATCCCCTGACTCTTTAAGAGCTCTATCTAGCTCTCTCTTGAAAGTATCCAGAGAACTGGCCTCCACCTCCCTCTGAGGCAGAGAATTACAGATTCACAAACCTCTGTGTGAAAAAAAGTTTCCTCACTCCATTCTAAATGCGTTACCACTTATTCTTAAACTGTGTTCCCTGGTTCTCGACTCCCCCCAGCATCGGGAACATGTTTCCTGCCTCTAGCGTGTCCAAACCCTTAATAAACTTATATGTTTATTCATATCCTCTCATCCTTCTAAATTCCAGAGTATACAAGCCCAGCCGCTTCATTCGATCAACATATGACAGCCCCGCCATCCCGGGAATTAACCTTGTGAACCTACGCTGCACTCCTTCAATAGCAAGACCTACGCTGCACAGCCTCAGTACCTGATGTTATTGAGGTGCTGACCCAACATGTCACCCATTCCTCTTCTCCAGAGATGCTGCCCGACCCGCTGAGTTGCTCCAACACTTTGTACCTATCCGTGTTCTCCAGAGATGCTGCCTGTCCCGCTGAGTTACTCCAGCTTGCTGTGTCTATCTTCAATGTTTCTCCAGCTTTTTGTGTCTACTTTAATAATAATCCTTTGCTTTGCGTTCTAAGCGAACAGATCAGCAGTCAGAGGGAGGGTCCCGACCCAAAACATCACCTGTCCATGTTCTCCAGAGATACTGCAAGACTGGCTGAATTACTCCAGCACTTTGTGCCTTTTATTTTGTGTAAACCAGTATCTGCAGTTCCTTGTTTCTAAAGCGTGGGATTTCTCTGACAGATGGCAAGCAAGTTGCACATTAGCTCTTGGCACAGAATTCAGTTTAGTTTAGAGATACAGCGCAGAAACAGGCTCTTCGGCCCATCGAGTCCGCCCCGACCAGCGATCACCCCGCACACTAGCACTATCCTACACACCAGGGACAACTGACAATGTTTACAGAAGCAAATTAACCTGCAAACCCGCACGTGTTTGGAGTGTGAGTGGGAGGAAACCGGAGCACCCGGGGGAAACCCACGCAGGTCACGGGGAGAAGGTGCAAACTCCGTACAGGCAGCGCCTGTGGTCAGGATCGAACCCGGGTCTCGGGCACTGTTAGGTAGCGATTCCACCGCTTGGTAAATGACGAGGTGCCATACAAGTTGATAAGTGGTAGGAGCAGAATTAGGCCATTCGGCCCATCAAGTCTATGCCGCCATTCAATCATGGCTGATCTATCTCTCCCTCTAAACCCCATTATCCTGCCTTCCCCCCCTCCCATAACCACTGACACCCATACTAATCAAGAATCCATCTATCTCTGCCTAAAAAATAGCCATTGCCTTGGCCTCCACAGCCTTCTGTGGCAATGAATTCCTTAGATTCACCACCCTCTGACTAAAGAAATTCCTCCTCATCTCCTTCCTAAAGGAACGTCCTTTAATTCTGAGGCTGTGACCTCTGGTTCTAGACTCTCCCACTGGTGTCCTCTGGTCCTCAACTCTACCGTTAGTTGAAAACGTCCTCCCCACATCCACTCCTTTCACCTCATTCTTCCAAACTGCGGCGATTACAGGCCCAGTGCCGTCAAACGCTCATCGTACATTAACCCACTCATTCATGGGGTCATTCTGGTTAACTCGGGAACAACTCTCCCCATGGCCACTATTGAAGGAGTGCAGCGTAGGTTCACCGGGTTAATTCCCGGGATGGCCCGACTGTCATATGCTGAGAGAATGGAGCTGCTGGGCTTGTATACTCTGGAGTTTAGAAGGATGAGAGGGAATCTTATTGAAACATAAACACTTATTGAAGAATTTGGACAGGTTAGAGGCATGAAACATGTCCCCGATGTTGGGGGAGTCCAGAACCATGGGCCATACAGTTTAAGAATAAAGGGTAAGCCTTTTACAGCGGAGATGAGGAAACACTTTTTCACACAGAGAGTTGTGAGTCTGTGGAATTCTCTGCGTCAGAGGGCGGTGGAGGCCGGTTCTCTGGATACTTTCAAGAGAGAGTTAGATAGAGCTCTTGAAGATAGCGGAATCAAGGGTTATGGGGAGAAGGCAGGAACGGGGCAGTGATTGGGGATGATCAGCCATGATCACATTGAATGGCGGTGCTGGCTCAAAGGGCTGAATGGCCTCCTCCTGCACCTATTGTCTATTGGTCCTAGACTCTCCCACTGGTGTCCTCTGGTCCACGACTCGCCCGCTAGTGGGAAACGTCCTCTCCACATCCATTCCTTTCACTATTCGGTAAGTTTCATTGAGCCCCCCCCCCCCCCCCCCCACCTTATTCTTCCAAACCCCAGGGAGTACAGGCCCAGTGCCGTCCCACGCTTCATCGCATGCTAACCCACTCATTCCTGGGGTCATTCTGGGAACTACTCTCTGCCAGGTTCACTGCCACGGTGGCTGGGGTGTCGGGAGCTGAGGCTAGACTGCTAGACTGCGGGGGGGGGGGGGGGGGCTACCTCAAGACTAACCTTTAGAGGAGCAAGTTCCACTGTCCCACTGCGACACCAGTCTCTTGCTCCACACCAGGAGTCATGTTTTTGCCTTTCTGCCGACTGCATTTCACTGGGCCTCGGTAAGCGCGACGATGAACTCGACTGAACTGAAACTATCGCCCCGTTTTTGGCTTTTGATTTGCAGCTCGTTCTTAGTTTGCTGAGAGAATAGTAAGATTGAACGAGAACTTACCAGTTCGAAGGTTGATCGTTATTTCATGAGGAGTCGCGGTGAGGGATTTCGTGAAGAGCCCGCCGGCGCGCATGCTCGACATTCTTCAAAGTAGCAGTGTGGAATCACAGAAACCAGTAACAGAAATGACTTGGCATAGTAAGATGAAAGAGACTCAAATTACCAGGTGAAGGTGATTGAGGGTTGGGCGTGGAGGGCACGAAATCCCTCACCGCGACTCCTCATGAAATAACGATCAACCTTCGAACTGGTAAGTTCTCGTTCAATCTTACTATTTCATTTCGGAGTCACGTGAGTGACTTCGTGAAGACTTCAAAGCTTCTGTGATTACATGCCCTGGACCACGTCCATGCTGTCACACCACTACCAGGGATGGATGGGAGGAACAAACTTGCTCAAATAGTTCATACTGTAAAACAAGAGCATATTTATTAACAACAAATCAAAAACCCCTCATGCGGGGACACCTCCACGTTCTCGACCTGCATTCAGCACGGCTTCCGCGAACTGTAGAGGAGCAGCAACAGGCTTGTTATAAAATCGCTGAAACACAGCTTCATTAGCCCATCCTGCTGTGGCGAGAATATGGTCCATGGGCACCTCCATGACCCTCGCCGCCGACGTCGATGCAGCCCTGGTGGAATGAGACTTGAACACATTAGTGTCGATACCTGACTTACCCAAGACGACCCGAAGCCACCTGGATATCGTTTGGACTGTCACTCGATGATGAGGTCTCTTATGAGTGACAAGCAGGTATCTCTCCATTCCTCTGATGCATGCCGTCACCTTGACGTAGTGACGGATATGGGAGGCTAAACACAGCCTAGCATCTGCGGGGTATGCCGGGAACTTCAGCTGCAGCCCTGTGCACCCAGGTCTATGCTGCTTTAGTAGCTCATCAACGAAGAAGACTACTTCTGTAGGGGTAGACATCATTCTGTCGACACGTAGTTTATGGAGTGTCTGTACCCTCTGTGCTGAAGTCAGCGCTAGTAACATCACCAGCTTCATGGTGAGTTTGTCCAGCTGGAGCCCTTCCATGGGGGACCACGTCCTGAGCAGGGTTAAAACGTCCCTGACATCCCAGGTGATATAGTAGCGTGGTGCATGCGGATTCATATTGAATATACCCCGCATGAGCCTGGACACTAGCCTGTTGGATCCCACCTCAATCTTGAGGTAGAATGACAGCGCGCTCCTGGCGCTGTTGATGGCACTGTAACTTAAGTGTTCATCATGGTGCAACCCCGCGAGGAATTCCAGGACGTCGGTTATAGTCACGGCATCGTACGTGATGCGAGAGCGGCTGCAGAAGGCTTCCCACTTCTTGATATGTGAGCGGTATCTTCGCCTGTTGACTCTCGGCACGACGCCGCAATGGTATCCATGGTCCGAGTTGAGAGGCCGTAGTGGGCTAACGGCCTGTTCAAAACCTGCAAGCCAACAAATTTAAATAGCCATGGCAGGGATGTGGCTCCCCTGAGACAGGGTGAGTAACTAATTCTGGGCAACCCTTTAAAAGGACCCAAGGCTCACTGAGCATGTCAAAGACCACCGGATACCATGGCTGTGTAGGCCAGTCGGGTATAATAAGGATGCCCTTAGCTGCATCCATCTGAATCTTTCGTAATACCCGACTGATGAGGCAAAACGGGGGGAATGCATAGAAAAACCAATTCCCCCAGTCCAGCGAGAATGCATCTAGCGCCATAGCCCCAGGATCTGGTTCCCACGAAACGTAGGTTGGTACCTGATGGTTCAACCGGGACGCAAAAAGGTCAATATCCGGTTTCCCAAATTTGGCTGTGATTTTGGTAAAAATTTCAGGATGCAACATCCATTCAATATTGTCATTGAACTTGCGTGACCTGGCGTCCACCACAGTATTAAGCTCACCTGGCAAATAGGTAGCTGAAATCCAAATGTCTCTCTGAACACACCAGAGCCAAATTGAGTTAGCCAATTTATCACATGAAACTGACCTGGTACCGCCCACATGGTTTAAATATGCCACCGCTGTGGTGTTGTCTATTTGGAGACGGACATGTGCCCCAAAAACCTTGGAACAATAAGCACGAAGTCCGTGGAATGCTGCAAGTAGCTCCAAATAGTTGATCCCATGTGACAACAACATAGTAGCCTCAAGGGTATCCCATCTGCCCCCGCAACTAGAGGAATGATCCGTAGCTCCCCAGCCATAAGAGCTCGCATCAGTTTGCAAGTATACCACTGGATTAGCCTCAATGATAGGCTTAAACAAGTTACTAATGTGGCGCACCCACCATCGTAACTCATCCGTCGCTTCAGGCAGCAGCTGCATTGGTCGATCATAATGACCAGTGTGCTGTCTTATCGCAGCGATCTTGGCCCTTTGCAAATTCTGATAATGCAAAGGCCCATATCGGGCTGCCGGAAACAATGCTACAAGTTTGCCAATTACTGTAGCTGTATGACGAATCGATGGTATACCAGTGGTGATTAAACCTTGACACACCTGGGTGACCTCCTCAACCTTATTAGGTGGTATGGTGACCCTCATGCGAATAGAGTCCACCGTAAACCCCAGATAATCAATTACCTGGGAGGGGCAGAACTTTGATTTGGCTGGATGGACAATGAATCCCAGCTGCTGAAATAAATTGACTGCAGCTGCAACACCCTGTTGAGCCAATTCCAGGGTGTGGCCCACAATTAAGATATCATCTAAATAGGCCATTACTATATGATGTCGTTGTCGTAAATAAGCCATAATTGGCTTCACAAATTTAGTGAATAATCGAGGGGCTGTGGTAAGCCCATTGGGCAAAGCCCTATATTGCCAGAGTTGACCCATCCAGATAAATTTCAGAAACCTCCTATAATATTTTTGAATGGATACAGTATAGTAAGCATCTTGTAAATCAATGCATGCCATAAAGCAACCATATGAAATCAATGATTTGGCTGTTTCAAAAGTGTCCATTTTGAAATGAGTATATGTTACAAAAGTATTTAAACTAGTCAGATCAATAATGACCCGACAGCCTCCATCCTTCTTAGGTCGAATGAATATATTGGAAACAAATTCCACGGGCTCATGAACCGTTTTCTCTATCACTCCCTTCTGCTCTAGCCTCAAAATTTCCTTATAGCCTGCTGCCTGTTCTGCAGCAGACAATTTAAATGTACGACCAGGCCTGTGCTGGGATGGAGGAATGTCCCCATTAAGAAACTCAATGCTGTGACCCTGAACATTTCGTAACACATACTCATCACCAGTAATATCACCCCATGCACCCAAAAAGAACCGAAGGCGCCCACCAACATGTGAGGTTAAACAAAGAGAAAAAAGAGAACCAGACCGCCTCACCTCCGCGGTTACCGGCGGTCCTTGACACGTGTGGGTGGATGTGGAGGTGCTGGGTTGGCTTGAGGGCGCGGCGTCCTCATCTTCCACCAGGGTTTCTGTCGACCTTGTCCTAAAAAAGCCCCCTGGTGCTGGGGTGGTTGGTAACGAGGTGGAGCTGGAGGGTAGGTCCTTGTAGAGGTGCTGGCAGATCCTCGTGGTTGAACAAGCGGAGCTTTCGAGCCCGACGGCGTGGGGGCGCTGTGAGGGCGCATGAGTCCCACCGTTTTGGCTTGTTCGTCAAGCTCTTTGACCCTCTTAGAGAGATCTTCGCCAAAGAGCTGACGGGGCGGCGGCGGCGGCGGTGGTTTGCACAACCCTGCAAACTTAGGGTTGAGCGCCGGGCGGATGCTGTTTTTGCGGAACCCATTTATTTCATGCTGAGTTGCACACAGCAGAGCGAGAGCATCCTCCTGGTCCAAGTTTAACTCATCCCCATCAACCGACCGCACAAAGGCGGTAATACCGGCCGTGAGGAGCTTCAGGATCCGCTGAATTTTCAGCTCCTGTTGACGGATAGCCGCACTGATGTTGCCCCATATCGGCGTATTGACCACAGGCACGTTGAGGGAGTTGCAGTTGGCTGGAGCCTTGTGACGGCTCATGGCCTGCATGAGAACCTCCTCCTGTAGCTGATGGTTGTTGAGGAAGTCCACTGTGGCTGCCAATTTTGAGTTTAGGGGAAGCCCAGATGAGTGTGGGGCCGCGAACTTAGTGGCCACATCGAGAAGGCCCTCCGCTGGTAAATCGGACGGAGGTGGGATGGGGTCGACCAATACCTCCTCTTCCTGCTGCTCCAGGCTGATGGTAGAAGTTGGTGAAACAGCCCTGTGCCTGTCGCTGCTGGACGCTTGCTGCTGTTGACCATGAAGCAGGAGCTCCAGCAGCCGCTCCATCCGGTCAATACGCCCTTCACCCTGAACACTCAGGTGGTCGGAGTCCTCCGGCTCTGAAAAATGGCCGGGGCCCCTATCATCGGCCCGCACCTCATCGAGGCCCACCCGGTGCCGGTAGTCGTCGCTAGCAGCCGCCGAAGCGAAACTGCGCGATTCCTGCGCGGGCGTGTTCAACCGCCTCCGTTTAGCGGGAGCGGACGCCGCTGCCACTAAGGACACTTGCGGCGTGATGTCGGCACCAGCCGCAGCCTGGATACCTGATAGCCGCGCAGGCTTGACGGCAGCCCACGTCGTGGACCTCGCCGACGCATGGTCTCGCCCACCCATCCATGGGGGGCTTGGCGACCGTGACGAGACCCGACTCAACCGACCTGTCCCGGCGTTGAGAGTTGGGGGGCGTTGACTGGACCTCACAGCCGCCCCGGGTCCCGTCCTAGAACCTGACCGCTCCTCGGCGGCAGGTGAAGCCTTAGCCCAACAGGGTTAGACTTTCGGGCTCCTGCCCTTCCCCTCCTCGGAGGGCTGGGTGAAAAGGGTCGTGCAGCCGTACGCACCCTTCTGCTCGAGGCCGTCAGCAAGCCTGCTGACGACCTGACTGCCATGGCAGGGTCCTCCTGCTCTGGCGGCACACCACACTCCTCCTCGTCGAACTCCTCCGAGCTGTGGTGTCCTGGCGGATCCGGACCTGTAAACACAGGGCTCACCGACATTTCCGCCCCTGTCCCGGCCTGCGCTGCAGGTACTGCCGATATCACTGGCTCCGGGACTGTTGACCGGCGACTTCGTCCAGACGTTCTCCGGCCTCTAGAACTCCCATCAATGTCCTTGCTGCGAAAACAAAACGCAACAAGAACCACCAACTTAAGGTAGAGTACTTACCTCAGTGGTTCCCTATGAAGGGCTGGCGAGGAGCGCGCTCCACCGCCAGCCGTCGCAGCAACGCGATACGACGATATGTCGAGCATGCGCGCCGGCGGGCTCTTCACGAAGTCACTCACGTGACTCCGAAATGAAATTGATGAGGGACACTACTTGAGGTGCACCACCACACTCAGGAACAGCTTCCTCCCCTCTCTTAAGGGGCTTCTGAACGGCCCTTCCATAAGCTAGACTACTGTATGATAAATCTCTCCCCCATCGAGAAAGCTTTCTCTCGAACCGGTGCGCTACAATGCTGAGAACTATCCTGCCTTCTCAAATTTCACTGCACCAATTCGTGTATGTGACAATATATGTCCTTGGTCCCTATATTCACTGACTCCGCTATCTTTAAGAGCCCTGTCTAGCTCTCTCTGCCACGGATACAAATAATGTCATACACAAGAAAGGGCAGATGCTGGTTGACAAGAAGTGAACACACAGTGCTGGAGTAACACAAAGACGCAGCAGAAATTTGGAAACGTCATCCCGTCACCCATTCCTTCTCTCCAGATATGCTGCCTGTCCCGCTGAGTAAAAGAGTGCCCACGGTAGACTCACGAGTCACTACGGTAAACTCACGGGCTACTACGTTCTTACAATGAGTTTAAAAGTTTAACATTTTAAACTTGTAAATTTGACTCGTGGAAATCTTTCATCATGTTGAAAGATTTTCACGAGTTAACAAGTTTCCCGAGTACCTGCCATTAGCGTTACGATTTCCGACGTCCCCACTATGTTAATTCTACGTCATTACCACGGGTTTGATGTGTTTTAAACTCGGGATCACTCGTGGGTGGACTCGCACCCGTGAGACAGGGATTTAACTCTTGCTTAAATCCATCCAGTGATTTGGCCTCCACTGCCCTCTGTGGCAGGGAATTCCACAAATTCACAACTCTCTGGGTGAAAAAGTTTTTTCTCACCTCAGTCTTAAATGGCCTCCCCTTTATTCTAAGACTGTGGCCCCTGGTTCTGGACTCGCCCAACATTAGTGAACATTTTTCCTGCATCTAGCTTGTCCAGTCCTTTTATAATTTTATATGTTTCTATAAGATTCCCCCTCATCCTTCTAAACCCCGGTGAATACAAGCAAGCCTAGTCTTTTCAATCTTTCCTCATATGACAGTCCCGCAATCAGTGGAGTCAGGGGATATGGGGAGAAGGCAGGAACGGGCTACTGATTGGGGATGTTCCGCCATGATCACATTGAATGTGCTGGATTGAATGGCCTACTCCTGCACCTATTGTCTATTGTGTTCGAGTTCAGCACACAAACTCTCAAAAACATACCCAAGTAGTAGAATGCAGTCACGTTTATCGCTGCTCATTTGGAAAATGGTGACGAGGGATATTTGTAAAAGAAACACGATTCAAATTTATTACCGAAACTCAACAATGGAATCCTGCAAGGCAATGTTGTGTATGGAATCAAGTATGGAATCCTGCTTTCTCCCCATATCTCCTGACTCCGCTATCTTTAAGAGCTCTATCTAACTTTCTCTTAAAAGTAACCAGAGAACCGGCCTCCACCGCCCTCTGAGGCAGAGAACTCCACAGACTCACAACTCTCCATTCCAAAAACCAATTAACCTACAAACCTGCACGTCTTTTGAGTGTTGGAGGAAACTGAAGATCTCGGAGAAACCCCATGCGATCATGGGGAGAAGGTACAAACTCCGCACGGACAAGACCAGTAGTCGGGATCGAACCCGGGTCTCCGGCGCTGCAAGGCAGCAACTCTAGCGCTGCGCCACCGTGACGCGATTTGGCTTAGTTATTGCAAAACATGGATGATTGGGTTGCTTGGGTGGGGACCAAAAGATGCCAGAGTCTATGAAAGCCCGTGAAGCAGCAAGCAACTGCAATAGATTCAACAAGGCCTTTTCTGAACTATCCATTGAGTGGGCATTGGTTTATTGCTGGCGTAGTTATTGGTTATGGTTTGATGGAACGCGGAGAGGATATTTCCACCAGTGGGAGAGTCTAGGACCAGAGGTCATAACCTCAGAATTAATAGACAATAGGTGCAGGAGTAGGCCATTCGGCCCTTCTAGCCAGCACGGCCATTCAATGTGATCATGGCTGATCATTCTGTTAGACTGGTGACTAAAATTAGAGCACATGATATTGGGTGTAGGGTGTTGACATGGATAGAAAATTGATTGGCAGACAGGAAGCAAAGAGTAGGAGTGAACGGGTGCTTTTCAGAATGGCAGGCAGTGACGAGTGGAGTGCCGCAAGGCTCGGTGTTGGGGCCGCAAATGTTTATCATATATACTAGACTAAGTGAGACCCGTTGGGTCCCAGCATCACACGGGACTGGTCCCCCAATGCAATATTCCACCTCTCCATCAATTCCAATATTGGTGGCCAGTGGAGGGAGGGGGGGGGGGAGCTTTCTAGTATGGGTGTTGTGGGCTGAAGGGACTGGTTCCAGAGGGCTAGTGTGGACGTTGTGGGCCAAATGGATTCTTGGGCTGGCACCTCAGTCACTCAATCCTGGTATGCTGGCAGCTCACTCACTCACTCACGGCTGGTGGGCTGGCAGTTGAGTCACGGCTATTCCTTGAAATTCCATTTCAAGCAGGGTGCCAGATCACCAAATTCAAGCGCAGTTTCTTACCATTTCAAGCAGGGTGCAAGGCCACCAAATTCAAGCGCAGTTTCATACCACTTCAAGCTGGGTACAGTGCCACCAAATTCAAATGCAGTTTCATACCACTTCAAGATAGGTGCAGGGCCACCAAATTCAAGTGCAGTTTCATACCATATCAAGGAGGGTTCAGGGCCATCAAATTCACGTGCAGTTTCATACCATTTCATGCAGGGTGCAGGGCCACCAAATTCAAGTGCTGTTTCATGCCACTTCAAGCAGGGTGCAGGGCCACCAAATTCAAGTGCACTTTCATGCCACTCAAGCAGGGTGCAGGGCCAGCAAATTCAAGTGCAGTATCATGTCACTCCAAGCAGGGTGCAGGGCCACCAAATTCAAGTGCAGTTTCATGCCACTTCAAGCAAGGTGCAAGGCCACCAAATTCAAGTGCAGTTTCTGGCCACTTCAAGCAGGGAGTAAGGCCACCAGATGTTGCCTGACCACCTGAGTTACTCCGGAACTTTGTGGGGGGATGTTCGTTACCAGCACCTGCAGTTCCTTGTATCAACTTCCTTGATTCCTTCTCTCCATAGATGACTGGTTTGGTAAATTCAGCATTTTGTGAGTATCTCTTTTTCTAAATCTCGTCCCATTATCATCTATCATTAGCCAGAAAAAGCAGCCAACCAGAGGACTGGGAGAAATTTAGAGTCCAGCAGAGGAGGACAAAGGGCTTAATTAGGAAAGGGAAAATAGATTATGAAAGAAAACTGGTCAGGGAACATAAAAACTGACTGCAAAAGTTTTTATAGATATGTGAAGAGAAAGAGATTAGTTAAAACAAATGTAGGTCCCTTGCAGTCAGAAACAGGTGAATTGATCATGGGGAACAAGGACATGGCAGACCAATTGAATAACAACTTTGGTTCTGTTTTCACTAAGGAAGACATAAATAATCTGCCGGAAATAGCAGGGGACCGGGGGTCAAATAAGGTGGAGGGACTGAGTGAAATCCAGGTTAGCTGGGAAGTGGTGTTGGGTAAATTGAATGGATTAAAGGCCGATAAATCCAGAGGGCCAGATCGTCTGCATCCCAGAGTACTCAAGGAAGTAGCCACGGAAATAGTGGATGCATTAGTGATAATATTTCGAAACTCCTTAGATTCTTGAGTAGTTCCTGAGGATTGGAGGGTAGCTAATGTAACCCCACTTTTAAAAAAAGGAGGGAGAGAGAAAACGGGGAATTACAGACCAGTTAGATTAACATCGGTAGTGGGGAAACTGCTAGAGTCAGTTATTAAAGATGGGATAGCAGTACATTTAGAATGACAAAGCCAGCATGGATTTACGAAAGGTAAATCATATCTGACGAATCTTATAGAATTTTTCGAGGATGTAACTAGCAGAGTGGATAAGGGAGAACCAGTGGATGTGTTATATCTCGACTTTCAGAAGGCTTTCGACAAGGTCCCACATAAGAGATTAGTATACAGACTTAAAGCACACGATATTGGGGGTTCAGTATTAATGTGGATAGAGAACTGGCTGGCAGACAGGAAGCAAAGGGTAGGAGTAAACGGGTCCTTTTCAGAATGGCAGGCAGTGACTAGTGGGGTACCGCAAGGCTCAGTGTTGGGACCCCAGCTATTTACAATATATATTAATGATTTGGACGAGGGAATTGAATGCAATATCTCCAAGTTTGCGGATGACACTAAGCTGGGGGGTAGTGCTAGGTGTGAGGAGGATGCTAGGAGGCTGCAGGGTGATTTGGATAGGCTGGGTGAGTGGGCAAATGCATGGCAGATGCAGTATAATGTGGATAAATGTGAGGTTATCCACTTTGGTGGCAAAAACAGGAGGGTAGACTATTATCTGAATGGTGGCAAATTAGGAAAACGGGAGATGTAATGAGACCTGGGTGTCATGGTACACCAGTCATTGAAAGTAGGCATGCAGGTGCAGCAGGCAGTGAAGAAAGTAAATGATATGTTAGCATTCATAGCGAAAGGATTTGAGTATAGGAGCAGGGAGGTCTACTGCAGTTGTACAGGATTTTAGTGAGACCACTCCTGGAGTATTGCATACAGTTTTGGTCTCCAAATCTGAGAAAATACATACTTGCCATAGAGGTGGTACAGAGAACGTTCACCAGACTGATTCCTGGGATGTCAGGACTTTCATATGAGGAAAGACTGGATAGACTTGGCTTGCACTCGCTAGAATTTAGAAGACTGAGGGGGGAACTTGTAGAAACTTACAAAATTCTTCAGGGATTGGGAAGGCTAGATGCAGGAAGATTGTTCCCGATGTTGGGGAGGTCCAGAACAAGGAGTCACAGTCTAAGAATAAGGGGGAATACCTTTAGGACCAAGATGAGGAAAACATTTTTCACACAGAGAGTGGTGAGTCTCTGGAATTCTCTGCCACAGAAGGTAGTTGAGGCCAGTTCATTGGCTATATTTAAGAGGGAGTTAGATGTGGCCCTTGTGGCTAAAGGGATCAGGGGGTATGGAGAGAAGGCAGGTACAGGATACTGAGTTGGATGATCAGCCATGATCATATTGAGTGGCGGTGCAGGCTCGAAGGGCCGAATGGCCTACTCCTGCACCTATTTTCTATGTTTCTATGTTTCTATTCCAGTAATTCAGGTTTTCTTTACCATGTAGTCATCAGAAATTCAATATTTTGCTTGCCTCCTCCCCCTACCGCTGTAAGACCATCCCATACTCAAAATCACAAGGGATTTTCAATAAAGGCTCAGAGTGCTGGCGTAACTCGGTGAGTCGGGCAGCATCTCTGGAGAATACTGACTGGTAACGTTTTCTGTTGGGATCTTACTTCAGATTTCAGGGAATTTGAAAACTTCTGTTGGAATTTTTTCCTGTTCTCTCTCTTGCAGCTCAGCTGTTCAAATCCAAAGATGAATTGCCTTGTGGTCCTGGTGGCTGGTCTCATTCTCAGTGCCTCTCTGGGTAAGGAAATATAACAATTTTGTTGTCCTCTAGGTTAGCTGTGGAAAGACATTTTAGATTCTCAAGTGGGATTGGAATTCTAGGTTAAACATTTAGCTGTGTGTTCGTTCACATGTAGAGAGTTTGTTACTGAATATGGAGTTAGTTATTGTCAAGTCAAGAGTGTTTTATTGTTATATATGTCCCAGATAGAAGGAATGGTGACGTTTCACCAAGATAATGAGACTCGACAAGATGTCTTTCAAACCAGTACAACCAGTTGGGATTTGGGAGGGTCTCGACACTGAGTCAGTTTGGCATTTTATAGGAATGTTACAAAATGTTGAGATTTTAAAAATCAAGCCTGTAATTTATCCCATCAGATAAAGCATAAAAAGAAGTTTAATTTGACACATAATTCACTTTAATATCTTCAGTATTAAAAACGTTATGGCCATTTTCATACTCAGAAATTAGCATCTTGTTCCCTATTGCTTTTCCATTGACTTAACTCAAAAGCTGTGTTCGAGAACAGTCAAAAGCCCATAACTTTCTTAAAAATTAAAAGAACTGAATGAAATTTTCAGTTATTATAGATTGAAGCATTCTGAAACAAATATAAAGCATCTTACTTGGATGACCTGAAATTAAAGCATATAATTAGTTAGTTACCTAATTGTAGCTAATTACAAAATTGACCATTGTGATGGGAATAGTAATAAACACCGAGACTGCCTTGAAAATTAAAAAATGTGATATTCTCAAGATCAGAATTTTAATATTATTGTATTATATGCTGTAAGTCCGTAACAGATAGGTAAATAAATTACAATTTCTAGCAATAGACCAAGTCTTTATGGAGAAGATCAGTTGCTAGCGGGTACATTGGCATATCATAATCAGTAGCATCATCATACTCCTCAGATTGTAACCAATAAGCAACTCTGTACACCTTGTTTTACTCAGCTTTTCAATTTTGGCATTGTAAACTACAAGTTTTTGCTCTTCAAACCACACATGACATGCCTTTGCGCCCACTACTTTCCCATTAAGAATGTCCTGCAGATCATCACATTTGGAGTTGTCCAAACTTGGATAATCTCTGCGAATGCTAAATCAGTCTCTTTTACTGGGCATTTGGATTGATAATTTTGCATTTCTTCTTCGGAGACATCTGTTTAAAATGTAAAGGGAAAAAAAACACTGAACAGCATTAACAGAAACAAGTTATTATTTGCAGGTTTAGAAAAAAGGTAGAAATGACAAAGTTAAACGCCAAAACAAAAAGTTAATACCCAACAAAAAATTAATATTCATCAGTTTCATCAAATCAATTAAATTCATGTAAATTCAATCACTAGATCTAAACATCTATCCATTTCTTAAGAAAAGGCTAAACATTTTAAATAGCCTAAGTATCCAAATAACAAATAACAAATTGATCCCTTTCACACAAGAATTCACAATATAACATGATTTTTAAATCTCACTTTGTCATGAATTTAAATGCCAAATGGAAGGAATGTAATGTTCAATTCCCATAAATCAATCCGGAAACATCCACTCTCAAGATAATCAATCTTTGATCAATATCATTATTTTTTGCACAATACATCAGACTAAAACTGTACTCTGGATATTTAGTGTGAAAATATTGATCATGGATAGACAATAACACACAATATAGATGATTTAGATGCTCTATTGACGTGATTGTCCAAAAAAAGAAAGCAATGAATGCTCTTGAGAGTGGGTGTCTCTGGAATGTGATCGATTGGAATGTGCATCATTCGATTAAAATAAAGGCACACCCTAAAGCAAAGATAATATGTTAAATACACCACATACCTTTTGTTTTGTCCTGATATTGAGATCCATGATGTTGAAGGCGTTGAAGGCATTTTTAGTCACGTTTAAATTTCCTGGTATGTTGCAAAACCACACTTTACTGAAAGGAGTTGCTCGTTTTCAGAGCAGCGGCAGAACGAGCTGCAGGTGTCTCTCACACAACCTCCCCTGTTTTGTTCTCAATGTACAGGAAACTGTTTGCGGTGTTACTCCTGCATAGCATCACAACAAAGATGTGTGGATACTACTGTTAATTGCACTAGGGATACCGAGCAATGCTACCTTGGGGTTGCAGAGGTTGGTAAGTAAGAACCAATTTGAGATGAATATCTCTAGTTTAGAGATACAGCACAGAAACATACCCCCACCACCCTTTGTGTGAAAAGGTTACTTCTCAGATTCCTATTAAATCTTTTCCCCTTCACCTTAAACCTGTCCTCTGGTCCTCGATTCACCTACTCTTCTGTGCGTCTACCCGATCTATTCCTCTCATGATTGTATACACCTCTATAAGATCACCCCTGATCCTCCTGCGCTCCAAGGAATAGAGACCCAGCCTGCTCAACCTCTCCCTATAGCTCACACCCGCTAGTCCTGGCAACATCCTCATAAAGATGTTAAGACTGTACGATTCTGTGAATAAATAGCTGATTTACTCATAGAAATGGGAAAACTCAGTGGCATTCACACAAAGGGTGGTGGGTGTAAGGAACAAGGTGCCAGAGGAAGTAGTTTAGGCAGGGACTATCGCATTGTTTAAGAAGCAGTTAGACAGGTACATTGATCGGACAGGTTTGGAGGGATATGGACCAAACGCAGGCAGGTGGTACTAGTGTAACTGAGACATGTTGGCCGGTGCAAGTTGGGCCGAAGGGCCTGTATCCATGCCGTGTCTTCTAAAATGATACACTTTTCTAACTATAAAACTCTGATCGTGTGTGTGTGTGTGTGTGTGTTGTGTGCGCGTGTTTGTGTGTGTGCATGTGTGTGTGTGTGTCTGTGTGTGGCTGTTATGTGTATGTGTGTGGTGTGTGTGTGTGTGAGTGTGTGTGTGTGTCTGTATGTGTCTGTTATGTGTATGTGTGTGGTGTGTGTGGTGTGTGCGCATGTGTGTGTGTGAGTGTGTGTCTGTGTGTGTGTGTCTGTGTGTGTCTGTCATGTGTATGTGTGTGGTGTGTGTGTGTGAGTGTATCTGTGTGTGTGTGAGTGTGTCTGTCTGTGTGTGTATGTGTGTGGTGTGTGTGTGTGTGTGAGTGTGTGTGTCTGTGTGTGTGTGTGTGTGTGTGTCTGTGTGTGTGTGTGTGTGTGTGTGTGTCTGTCTGTGTGTGTATGTGTGTGGTGTGTGTCTGTGTGTGTGTGTGAGTGTGTGTGTCTGTGTGTGTGTGTCTGTGTGTGTGTGTGTGTGTGTCTGTGTGTGTGTGTGAGTGTCTGTGTGTGTGTGTGTGTGTGTGTGTGTGTGTGTGTGTGTGTGTGTGTGGTGTGTGCGCGTGTTTGTGTGTGGTGTGTGTCTGTGTGTGTATGTGTGTGGTGTGTGTGTGTGTGTCTGTGTGTGTGTGTGTGTGTGTGTGTCTGTGTGTGTGTATGTGTGTGGTGTGTGTGTGTGTGTGAGTGTGTGTGTGTGTGAGTGTGTGTGTGTGTGAGTGTGTGTGTGTGTGTGGTGTGTGTGTGTGTGAGTGTGTGTGTGTGTGTGGTGTGTGTGTGTTTGTGTGAGTGTGTGTGTGTATGTGTGTGTGTGTGTGTCTGTGTGTGTGTGTGTGTGTCTGTGTTTGTATGTGTGTGTGTGTGTGTGGTGTGTGTGCGCGTGTGTGTGTATGGTGTGTGAGTGTGTGTGTGTGTGTGTGTGTGTGTGTGTGTGTGCGCGTGTTTGTGTGTGGTGTGTGCGCGTGTTGAGGTGACGGGACCCAACGGGTCCCACTTGGTCTAGTGAACTATAAATACAGGAATTATTTGCCTGTCCATTCTGTTTTTCCAGGTAGTGCAACGGTTTACCAAGCTGGATGTATTCTCCCTGGTGCTTGTAATATCCAGCAGAGTATCGGAGACCTCTCAGTCACTATCCACTGTTGTAATACTGACCTCTGCAACGCAAGTGACCAAGTTAAATTATCTCTTCTGCTGTTCCCTGCTCTGGTCTCAGTCTGGTTTGCAATATTTATGTGAAGCAAGTGCATAATAATAACACACAGTGCAATCCTCTGGGTGCTTTTTGTCTGAAGGTCAGGGATAATGAGTCTTAACACTTGATTTCCAAGAGCTGAGCAACTTAATCTAACAGATGTGCAAATCCTTTTCATTCCAAAATCAGTAAGTAGATTTGATGGGCCGAATGGCCTAGTTCTGCTCCTATCACCTACTGCATGACCTTATAACACCGCGTTTGGCTCAGGAGGCTAGACAAGCATGTTATGATGGCAGTGCATGGACAACCTCCTTCAAGTTGGCAAAGGCAATCCTAATACTTTCAAAAGAGAGCTAGATGGGGCTCCTAAAGATAGCGGAGTCAGGGGATATGGGGAGAAGGCAGGAACGGGGTACTGAGTGGGGATGATCAGCCATGATCACATTGAATGGCGGTGCTGGCTTAAAGGGCCGACTGGCCTGCTCCTGCACCTATTGTCTATTGTCTAATACACAATGCTTGATATTTTCAAACTTTTAATAATTTGGATAATAATAATAATAATCATATAACTTGGAGCTTGAACCATAACTCTGTTCATCTGCTGCTGCATGTCAATAAAGTATTGATTTTTTTTTAAAAAGTGAGCGTATTCCTTTCTTTCACAAGTTCCAGGAGCAGGATTAAGCCATTCGGCCCATCAAGTCTACTCCCCCCTTCAATCATGGCCGATCTATCTTTCCCTCTCAACCCCATTCTCCCCATAACCCCTGACACTTGTACTAATCAACAATCTGTCAAAGCCTCTATCAAATTCTTCGAAGCAATTTTATAATCTGCCTCATGTGTTATTATTATTACAATGTATAATTCTGCAACACGGTCGAAGTCGGCACGGTGGCGCAGCGTTAGAGTTGATGCCTCGCGACGCCAGTGACCCAGGTTCCATCCTGACCACAGGTGTCGTCTGTACGGCGTTTGCACGTTTTCCCTATGACTGTGTGGGTTTTCTCCGTGTGCTGCGGTTTCCTGCCACACTCCAAAAAACATACATTTAGTAGGTTAAGTGGCTTGGTACAATTGTAAATCTCATCTTGTCTGTGAGTGAGCGTGTTTGTTTGTTTGCCAGCTTTTCATGATCTGAACTACGCCAAAACGGTACATGAAAGCGCTAAAATACCACCTTACTCAACATTGTCCGGTGTCAAGTTTCGTTCAGGTTGATGTTATATTTTACAAGATATTGAAATTTAAGACTTTACAAAACCCCACCTTCTAGTATATTACTAAAACACTCATCTTGTCTGCGTGTATGCGTGGTTGTGATGTTCTGAATTATGCCAAATTGGTACACAATAGCGCTACAATGTTTGGACCACCTTACTCACAATTGTCTTGTGGTGTGTTTATCAAAGTTTCCTTTACAAAAATACATCATTGTTCATTAAATGCTAGACACATCTTGATACAATTTAAAGTACTACATAGATTACATTATTCAAAATCAAAATTACATAGAATGTTTTCAAATATACCAGCCATATGTGAACACTTAGAAGCTAATCTAACGCACTCATTCACAAACTGTATAAAAATTACTACCTTTTGGGCAGAAATCTTTAAGATAATTTCGAATGTTGTTAATACAAATTTGCTTCCTGACTCAAAATTAATTATATTAGGAATATTAGAAACAGATCAATTAATAACAATAAATCAAATAATTTTTATTGATTACAGTTTAATAATTGGGAAGAAACTAATATTGAAATTTTGGAAAGGTCCTACATCCCCCACAATCAAAATGTGGATCACTGGAATGTCGGAGACACTTCATCTGGAAAGATTAAGACTTGTCCTTCTGGGCAAGGTGGATCAATTCAGAGGGATATGGTCTCTATTTATTGAATATTTAAAGGGTCAAAGTGGTTCGGTGCGAGAACCTGACTGATGCCTGAACGAAGAAATAGACGAAGATTTACATATAATAACCCATGATATATCTCCAATGATGTACAAACTGATTAATACTTCATTCATCTTTTTGAATCCCTATCTTTATTTTTTTTTCTCTTTTATTTCCTATCCATATTAAAAATGAAAAATTCGTAGAAGTACGAATTAGAAATAACTGTTAATATTAATAATATTAAGAATGTATATGACATGTATATCCTTATCTTGATATGTACTTACTTCTAATAAAAAAATATTTAACAAAAAAAAAGTTTCCTTCAGGTTGATGTTATATTTTACAATTTATTCACATTTTTAACTTTGCAAAACCCCATTACATCACAATGGAATCTCAATAAATTGCAAATCTGGGAATTTTCCTTGTGGGGGGTGGGGTGGGGCAGATGTGAGCGGCTACTAAAGAGTAACAATTTCACGATTACTGCCTGTGCCACTTGACAGTGAGAGTAGGAATGGAATGAGGTGGAGGATAAATGCGTGGCTGAGGGACTGGTGCAGTGGGCAGGGATTCAAGTTTCTTGATCACTGGGACCTCTTTTGGGGAAGGCATGATCTGTATAAAAAGGACGGGTTGCACTTGAACCCGAGGGGGACCAATATCCTGGCGGGGAGATTTGCAAAGGAGACTTTAAACTAGAAAGGCTGGGGCGAGGGACTCGGGTAGAGGGGGCTCGGGGACAGGGTGTGGGGCAAGAGGCAGAGAAGGGAAGCACTCGGACCCAAAATGTACGCGAGAAAGAGGAAAAAGGTAATAAACAGAATAAGGGATGGTGGGTTTCTAAAATGTGTATATTTTAATGCTAGGAGCATTGTAAGAAAGGTGGATGAACTTAGAGCCTGGATTGACACCTGGAAATATGATGTTGTGGCAATCAGTGAAACATGGTTGCAGGAGGGCTGTGATTAGAAACTAAATATTCCAGGATTTCGTTGCTTCAGGTGTGATAGAATTGGAGGGACCAGAGGTGGAGGTGTTGCATTGCTTGTCAGAGAAGATATTACAGCAGTGCTTTGGCAGGATAGATTAGAGGGCTCGTCTAGGGAGGCTATTTGGGTGGAACTGAGAAGTGGGAACGATGTAGCAACACTTTTAGAGGTGTATTATAGACTGCTAAATGGGGAGCGAGAATTGGAAGAGCTAATATGTAAGGAGATAGCAGATATTAGTAGTAAGCACAAGGCAGTGATTGTGGGAGATTTCAATTTTCCAAAAATAGACTGGGAAACATATTCTGTAAATGGGCTGGATGGTTTGGAGTTTGTAAAATGTGTGCAGGATAGATTTTGCTGCAATACATAGAGGTATCGACCAGAGAAGGGGCAGTGCTGGACCTCCTGTTAGGAAATGAGGCAGGTCAGGTGACGGAGGTATGAGTTGGCGAGCACTTCGGGACCAGTGATCACAATACTATTAGTTTCAATATACTTATGGAGACAGTCAGATTAGTATATAAACTTAAAGCATACGGCATTGGGGGTTCAGTATTGATGTGGATAGAGAACTGGCTGGCAAACAGGAAGCAAAGAGTAGGAGTAAACGGGTCCTTTTCACAATGGCAGGTAGTGACTAGTGGGGTACCGCAAGGCTCAGTGCTGGGACCCCAGCTATTTACAATATACATAAATGATCTGGATGAGGGAATTGAAGGCAATATCTCCACGTTTGCGGATGACACTAAACTGGGGGGCTGTGTTAGCTGTGAGGAGGATGCTAGGAGACTGCAAGGTGACTTGGATAGGCTGGGTGAGTGGGCAAATGTTTGGCAGATGCAGTATAATGTGGATGAATGTGAGGTTATCCACTTTGGTGGCAAAAATAGGAAAACAGACTATTATTTAAATGGAGGCTGATTAGGAAAAGGGGAGATGCAGCGTGACCTGGGTGTCATGGTACACCAGTCATTGAAAGTATCCATGCAGGTACAGCAGGCAGTGAAGAAAGCGAATGCTATGTTAGCTTTCATAGCAAAAGGATTTGAGTATAGGAGCAGGGAGGTTCTACTTCAGTTGAATAGAGTCTTGGTGAGGCCACACCTGGAGTATTGCGTACAGTTCTGGTCTCCGAATCGGAGGAAGGACATTATTGCCAAAGAGGGAGTGCAGAGAAGGTTCACCAGACTGATTCCTGGGATGTCAGGACTGTCTTATGAACAAAGACTGCATAGATTCGGTTTATACTCTCTAGAATTTAGGAGATTGAGAGGGGATCTTATAGAAACTTATAAAATTCTTAAAGGGTTGGACAGGCTAGATGCAGGAAGATTGTTCCCGATGTTGGGGAGGTCCAGGACAAGGGGTCACAGCTTAAGGATGAGGGGGAAATCCTTTAGGAAGATGAGAAGGAATGTTTTCACACAGAGAGTGGTGGGTCTCTGGAACTCTCTGCCACAGAGGGTAGTTGAGGCTAGTTCATTGGCTATATTTAAGAGGGAGTTAGATGTGGCCCTTGTGGCTATGGGGATCAGAGGGTATGGAGAGAAGGCAGGTACGGGATACTGAGTTGGATGATCAGTCATGATCATATTGAATGGCGGTGCAGGCTCGAAGGGCCGAATGGCCTACTCCTGCACCTAATTTCTATGTTTCTATGTCAGAACTGGACCTAGGGTTGAGATTTTTGATTGGAGAAAGGCTAACTTTGAGGGAATGCGTAAGGATTTAAAAGGAGTGAATTGGGACATTTTGTTTTATGGGAAGGATGTAGAAGAGAAATGGAGGACATTTAAAGGGGAAATTGTAAGAGTACAGAATCTTTATGTCCCTGCTCGGTTGAAAGGAAATAGTAAAAATTGGAAAGAGCCATGGTTTTCAAGGGAAATTGGACACTTGGTTCTAAAAAAGAGAGATATCTACAAAAAGTATAGGAGGCATGGCGTAAATGAAGTGCTAGAGGAGTATAAAGAGTCTAAAAAGAATCTTAAGAAAGAAATTAGAAAAGCTAAAAGAAGATATGAGGTTGCTTTGGCAAGAAAGGTGAAAGTAAATCCAAAGGGTTTCTACAGCTATATTAATAGCAAAAGGATAACGAGGGATAAAATTGGACCATTAGAGAGCCACAATGGACAGCTATCTGCAGAGCCAAAAGAGATGGGGGAGATATTGAACAATTTCTTTTCTTCAGTATTCACCAAGGAGAAGGATATTGAACTCTGCGAGGTAAGGGAAAAAAGTAAGCTATGGAAACTATGAGATTCAAAGAGGAGGAAGTACTGACACTTTTGAATAATATAAAAGTGGATAATTCTCGAGGTCCTGACAGGATATTCCCGAGGACTGTGCATGTTGTTCCATTGTTTAAAAAGGGTTCAAAGAATAAACCTAGCAATTATAGACATGTCAGTTTGATGTCAGTGGTGGGCAAATTAATGGAAAGGATACTTAGAGATAATATATATAAGCATCTGGATAAACAGGGCCTGATCAGGAACAGTCAACATGGATTTGTGCCTGGAAGGTCATGTTTGACAAACCTTCTTGAATTTTTTGTAGCGGTTACTGGGGAAATTGGTGAGGGTAAAGCAGTGGATCTTGTCTGTATGGATTTCAGTAAGGCCTTTGACAAGGTTCCCCATGGAAGGTTGGTTAAGAAGGTTCAATCTTTGGGTGTTAGTGGCGGAGTAGCAAGATGGATTCAACAGTGGCTGAATGGGAGATGCCAGAGAGTAATGGTGGATGGCTGTTTTTCAGGTTGGAAGCAGGTGACCAGTGGGGTGCCTCAGGGATCTGTGTTGGGTCCACTGTTGTTTGTCATGTATATCAATGATCTAGATGATGGGGTGGAAAATTGGATAAGTAAGTATGCAGATGATACTGAGATAGGTGGTGTTGTGGATAATGAAGTAGATTTTCAAAGTCTACAGAGAGATTTGGGCCATTTGGAAGAGTGGGCTGAAAGATGGCAGATGGAATTGAATGCTGATAAGTGTGAGGTGCTACATCTTGGCAGGACAAATCAAAATAGGACGTACATGGTAAATGGTAGGGAACTGAGGAATGCTGTGGAACAGAGGGATCTAGGAATAACTGTGCATAGTTCCCTGAAGGTGGAATCGCATGTAGATAGGGTGGTAAAGAAAGCTTTTGGTGTGCTGGCCTTTATAAATCAGAGAATCGAGTATAGGAGCAGGGAAGTAATGTTAAAATTGTACAAGGCATTGGTGAGACCAATTCTGGAGTATGGTGTACAATTTTGGTCGCCTAATTATAGGATGGATGTCAACAAAATAGAGTGAGTACAGAGGAGATTTACTAGAATGTTGCCTGGGTTCCAGCAACTAAGTTACAGAGAAAGGTTGAACAAGTTAGGTCTTTATTCTTTGGAGTGCAGAAGGTTGAGGGGGAACTTGATTGAGGTCTTTAAAATGATGAAAGGGATAGACAGAGTTTATGTGGATAAGCTTTTCCCATTGAGGGTAGGGAAGATTCAAACAGGAGGGCATGACATGAGAATTAAGGTCAGAAGTTTAGGGGTAACATGAGGGGGAACTTCTTTACTCAGAGAGTGGTGGCTGTGTGGAATGATCTTCCAGCAGAAGTGGTGGAGGCAGGATCAACTTTTAACATTTAAAAGTAAAGTGGACAGGTATATGGATGGGAAGGCAATGGAGGGGTATGGTCTGAGTGCAGGTAGATGGGACTAGGGGAAAATAAATGTTCGGCACGGACTGGAAGGGCCGAGAGGGCCTGTTTCTGTGCTGTAATTGTTATATGTTGTTATATATATATATATATATACGCAACCCCCAATGTGCGCTTTCATTTAAAAAACATCACGCTTTTCATTGTGGAGGGGCGGAATAGGGGAGAGGTTTCACTTACATAAATAATTTGAGTTTTAATTGTTTACGGTGGGATGGGGGTGAGGGAGCAGAGTCGCCCCCCTTCCCCCCTACATGGGGTCAATTGATTAGCTCCGTCCAGGGAGCAGGGAGCACCAACTGAAAGGTAGGGGAAAGGAGAGTGAGGGAGGTGAGGGAGGGAGTGGAGGAGGGGGGAGAAGAGGGAGGGTGAAGAGGAGGGGGAGGGAGTGTAGGGGGATGAGGGGAAATCAGTGCATTTGAGGGTTAGTGGTGAGTTATGGAATATTGCATTGGGGGAACAGGGCCAATGGGTCCCACTTGGTCTAGTATATTACTAAAACTCATCTTGGATGTGTGCGTGAGTGTTCGTCATACCCTGAATTACACCCTGAACTACAGCACTAAAACTGTTGGACCACTTTACTCACCATTCTACTGTGGTGTGGTGTATCAAGTTTCGTTCACATTGATGGTATATTTTACAAGTTATTCACATTTAAAACTTTACAAAATGCCACTTTGAGAAAATGTGGATCTCATTTACATAAATTGCTTGTCAGCAGTGTCCACTGGCAGTTAACAGCGTATGACGTCACAATGGGATATCATTTAAATAAACTGCCCATCCACAGTGTTTCACCCAGCGCAATGAGAGATTTGTTATATTGTTGTGAGTACGGGAGGGGAGGCGGAGGAGAAATGTTATTTAAACATTGTGTTTAGTGGGGTGGAGTGGGATGGGGAGAGGTGAAGAGTTGGGAGCATGGAGATAGAGGGAGAAGAGGGGATTAGGGAGGGGGGAGGGGTTATGGAGCGAAGGGGGGAGGGAGAGTGACTGAGGGGGAGGGGTTATGGAGCGAAGGGGGGAGGGAGAGGGACTGAGGGTGGGGCAAAGGAGAGGGAGGGAGCGTTGAGGGAGGGAGGGGAGGAGGAGAGGGGAGTGAAAATGGAGGGTGAAGAGAAAGGTGAGAGAGTGTTGGGGATGAGGGAAAATTAGCCACACCTGCGCTGCTGGAGGCTATGGGTGAGTGGTGGAATATTGCGTTGGGGAAAGGGTTGCGTTGGGGAATGGGTGACTGGTGGAATATTGGGTTGGGGGAACGGTGCCCAATGGGTCCCACTTGGTCTAGTTACACCTAAAATCCAGTCACAGGACCACAAAAATTCTGTAGGTGCCATTTATATTTAGGCCAGTCACTGTTGGCATATTATATTATTTTGTCTAGATATTTATAACAGTATTATTTTGGACACTTGGGGGCGCTCATTTGATGATAGAGGGGCGTTACATTTGGGCTTGGGGGACAGGGACTCATTAATTAAGAAGATGAAAGAGCTCATGAAATCAGATGAAAATGTGAATGAAGTACAATCTAACCTGGTTCAATGAATCAAGCTCTGTAATGAAGTCAGAGAAAAGGCAGAGTCGTTGATGAAAGTACCACTGCCTGAAAAGGAGCTTGAAGGGCAAAACCAGTGGTTTCAACAAAGAATGGAAACTGTTGAAGGTTTTATACAAGACAAGTGCGGACCCGTTGGGTCTCGCTCACCCGCACTAACGGCAGAAATCAAGTTAGTTATTAACTTTGCGTGTAATATTTCCATTACCTCGCCATCACACTTCCTACCCCGATGCTCCTCCATTAGGAGATTGAGAGGGGTTCTTATAGAAACTTACAAAATTCTTAAGGGATTGGACAGGCTAGATGCAGGAAGATTGTTCCCGATGTTGGGGAAGTCCAGGACAAGGAGTCACAGCTTAAGGATAAGGGGGAAATCCTTTAGGACCGAGATGAGAAGGACTTTTTTCACACAGAGAGAGGTGGGTCTCTGGAACTCTCTGCCACAGAGGGTAGTTGAGGCCAGTTCATTGGCCCTTGATGTGGCCCTTGTGGCTAAGGGGATCAGAGGGTAAGGAGAGAAGGCAGGTACAGGATACTGAGTTGGATGATCAGCCATGATCACATTGAATGGCGGTGCAGGCTTGAAGGGCCGAATGGCCTACTCCAGCACCTAATTTCTATGTTTCTATGTCTCTATTCCCTCTCATCCCCAAGCACTCCCGCCCCCTCCTCTTCGCCCTCCCTCTTCTTTCCCCTCTCCTCTTGCCCTCCCCCGCTCCCTCCCTCACCTCTCCCTCCCTCTCCTCTCCCCTACCCTCAGTCATTCCCTCCCTCCCTCCATAACCCCTCTCCCCTCCTCTCCCTCTCTCCCCCACCTCCCCCAGTCTCCCTCCTCACCTCCATCACTTTCTCCTCCCTCTTCCTCCCCACCCCCACCTCTCCCTCAATCCCCCCATGCTCCCTCCCAACCCCCTCCTCTCCCTTAATTCCTGCTCCCCTCCCCAGGATGTCGATGTAATCCACCGCCAGCCCCGTATTCTCCATCACATCGGCGTAGGAGTTGTACGTGAGGCAGGAGCTATCGGGGGAATGGGCCGAGCGGCCTGGAGCTGGGGGAGGGGGAGGGAGCTGGGGAGGGATAGAGTGAGGCCGTGTCCTGGTCCTTGCCCCGTGCCCTTTTCCTCTCCCTCCCCGCGGGCCCGGAGCTGCAGCGCCGCTGCCCCCAGACCCAGCCCCAGCGCTCAGGCCCCAGGGCCCCGGCCCGGCCTCTCCTCGTCCCCGGACCCTGGAGCCCGCAACGGCTCCAACCCCAGTCCAGGGCCCTGGGCTGCGTTCAGCCCCAGTCCATGTCCATGTTTGCTCCCCAGCACCCAATGCCTAGGCAAAGGGCCCATTGTGAGTAGGGAAGATTCAAACAAGAGGACATGATTTGAGAATTAAGGGACAGAAGTTTAGGGGTAACATGAGGGAGAACATCTTTACTCAGAGAGTGGTAGCTGTGTGGAATGAGCTTCCAGTGGAAGTGGTGGAGGCAGGTTCGATTTTATCATTTAAAAATAAATTGGATAGGTATATGGATGGGAAAGGAATGGAGGGGTATGGTCTGAGTGCAGGTAGATGGGACTAGGTGAGAGTAAGTGTTCGGCACGGACTAGAAGGGCCGAGATGGCCTGTTTCCGTGCTGTAATTGTTATATGGTTATATGGTTATAACTGCGCATGCATGGATAATGGGCCCACTGTGCACCTGCAGGGGTGATGGGCCTCCCCAAGTGCGCAGGGCAGTCATTTGATGATAGAGGCTTGGGGGACAGGGAATGACTCAGACCAGGAATAGGATGTGGAGAGTACACAGTTCTCACCAGATGGGAGAGAACATAAAGCTACAGCTTGCATGAGAATAAGGAGAAACTGGAACGTTCATCTCTTTGTTTATACAACTACTTCAATGAAGAAGCAATTAATCTGAAAATAATGACTGGAAGATCTGTACTTTTTAATCTGCGTAAGATTACTCCGACCAACCTGCGTAGTAATGGCAACGGAAAGTTGGACATTGGAAAAGAAATTGCCATTACAGACAGTTTAATCAAATAATTTGCCAAATAGTTCAAAGATTCAATGATAAAAGGTGACAGCATTGTGCAGGTGTTACCCAAAGCCCAAAGCTCTTGTGGAGGTTCTGCCTCACAACGCCAGTGCCCCGGGCTCGATCAGGAAGTGGATGTGAAAGTGGGATAACATAGAAGGGGCCACTTGTCAACATAATTGTATAAGGAGTAAGAGTGTTGTAAAAACAAGCCTGAAGGCTTTGTGTCTCAATGCGAGGAGCATTCGTAATAAGGTGGATGAGTTGAAGGTGCAGATAGCGATTAATGACTATGCTATAGTTGGAATCACGGAGACTTGGCTCCAGGATGACCAAGGCTGGGAGCTGAACATCCAGGGATATTCAATATTCAGGAGGGATAGACGAAAAGGAAAAGGAGGTGGGGTAGCGTTGCTGGTGAGAGAGGAGATTAATGCAATAGAAAGGAAGGACATTAGCGTGGAGGATGTGGAATCGATATGGGTAGAGCTGCGAAACTCTAAGGGGCAGAAAACGCTAGTGGGAACTGTGTACAGGCCACCTAACAGTAGTATTGGAGTTGGGGATGGCATCAAACAGGAAATTAGAAATGCGTGCAACAAGGGTAACACGGTTATAATGGGTGACTTCAATCTGCATGTAGATTGGGTGAATCAAATTGGCAGGGGTGCTGAGGAAGAGGATTTCCTGGAATGTATGCGGGATAGTTTTCTCAACCAACATGTGGAGGAACCAACGAGAGAGCAGGCTATTCTAGACTGGGTATTGAGTAATGAGGAAGGGTTAGTTAGCAGTCTTGTTGTGCGTGGCCCCTTGGGCAAGAGTGACCATAATATGGTTGAGTTCTTCATTAGGATGGAGAGTGACAAAATTAAGTCAGAAACAAGGGTTCTGAACTTGAACAAAGGTAACTTTGAAGGTATGAGATGTGAATTGGCCAAGATAGACTGGCAGGTGATTCTTAAAGGGTTGACAGTGGATGTGCAATGGAAGGTATTTAAAGACTGCATGGATGAAGTACAAAAGTTGTTCATACCAGTTTGGCAAAAGAATAAATCGGGGAAGGTGGTGCATCCATGGATAACAAGGGAAATCAGGGATAGTATAAAAACAAAAGATGAGGCATACAAATTTGCCAGAAAAAGCAGCCAACCGGAGGACTGGGAGAAATTCAGAATCCAGCAGAGGAGGACAAAGGGCTTAATTAGGAAAGGGAAAATAGATTATGAAAGGAAACTGGCAGGGAACATAAAAACTGACTGCAAAAGTTTTTATAGATATGTAAAGAGAAAGAGACTAGTTAAAACAAATGTTGGTCCCTTGCAGTCAGAAACAGGTGAATTGATCATGGGGAACAAGGACATGGCAGACCAATTGAATAACTACTTTGGTTCTGTCTTCACTAAGGAAGACATAAATAATCTGCCGGAAATAGCAGTGGAACGGGGGTCAAATAAGATGGAGGAACTGAGTGAAATCCAGGTTAGCCGGGAGGTGGTGTTGGGTAAATTGAACGGATTGAAGGCCGATAAATCCCCAGGGCCAGATAGTCTGCATCCCAGAGTACTCAAGGAGGTAGCCACAGAAATAGTGGATGCATTAGTGATAATTTTTCAAAATTCCTTAGATTCTGGAGTAGTTCCTGAGGATTGGAGGGTAGCTAATGTAACCCCACTTTTTAAAAAAGGAGGGAGAGAGAAAGCGGGGAATTACAGACCAGTTAGTCTAACATCGGTAGTGGGGAAACTGCTAGAGTCAGTTATTAAAGATGGGATAGCAGCGCATTTGGAAAGTGGTGAAATCATTGGACAAAGTCAGCATGGATTTACGAAAGGTAAATCATGTCTGACAAATCTGATAGAATTTTTCGAGGATGTAACTAGTAGAGTGGATAAGGGAGAACCAGTGGATGTGTTATATCTAGACTTTCAGAAGGCTTTCGACAAGGTCCCGCATAAGAGATTAGCATACAAACTTAAAGCACACGGTATTGGGGGTTCAGTATTGATGTGGATAGAGAACTGGCTAGCAGACAGGAGGCAAAGGGTAGGAGTAAACGGGTCCTTTTCAGAATGGCAGGCAGTGACTAGTGGGGTGCCGCAAGGCTCAGTGCTGGGACCCCAGCTATTTACAATATATATTAATGATTTGGACGAGGGAATTCAATGCAACATCTCCAAATTTGCAGATGATACCAAGCTGGGGGGTATAGTTAGGTGTGAGGAGGATGCTTGGAGGCTGCAGGGTGATTTGGATAGGCTGAGTGAATGGGCAGATGCATGGCAGATGCAGTACAATGTGGATAAATGTGAGGTTATCCACTTTGGTGGCAAAAACATGAGGGTAGACTATTATCTGAATGGTGGCAGATTAGGTAAGGGGGAGATGCAACGAGACCTGGGTGTCATGGTACACCAGTCATTGAAAGTAGGCATGCAGGTGCAGCAGGCAGTGAAGAAAGCAAATGGTATGTTAGCATTCATAGCGAAAGGATTTGAGTATAGGAGCAGGGAGGTTCTACTGCAGTTGTACAGGGTTTTGGTGAGGCCACATCTGGAGTACTGCGTACAGTTTTGGTCTCCAAATCTGAGGAAAGACATCCTTGCCATAGAGGGGGTACAGAGAAGATTCACCAGACTGATTCCTGGGATGTCAGGACTTTCATATGAGGAAAGATTGGATAGACTCGGTTTGTACTCGATGGAATTTAGAAGATTGAGGGGGGATCTTATAGAAACCTACAAAATTCTTAAGGGGTTGGACAAGCTAGATGCTGGAAGATTGTTCCCGATGTTGGGGGAGTCCAGAACAAGGGGTCACAGTCTAAGGATAAGGGGGAATTCCTTTAGGACCAAAATGAGGAAAACATTCTTTACACAGAGAGTGGTGAGTCTCTGGAATTCTCTGCCACAGAAGGTAGTTGAGGCCAGTTCATTGGCTATATTTAAGAGGGCGTTAGATGTGGCACTTGTGGCTAAAGGGATCAGGGGGTATGGAGAGAAGGCAGGTACGGGATACTGAGTTGGATGATCAGCCATGATCACATTGAATGGCGGTGCAGGCTCGAAGGGCCGAATGGCCTACTCCTGCACCTATTTTCTATGTTTCTATGTTTCTATGTAACTCGTGTCAGAAGGTCAGACGGGATAGGACCGGATTTAAGCCATTCAGCCCATCAAGTATACTCCGCCATTCAATCGTGGATTGTCGATCTCTCCCTCCTGACCTCATTCTCCTGCCTTCTCCCCATTCTCCTGCCTTCTCCCCACAACCTCTGGCACCCGTTCTAATCAAGAATCTATCTATGCCTTAAAAATATCCACTGACTTGTGGCTTCCACAGCCTTCTGTGGCAATCAATTCCACAGATTCACCACCCTCTGACTGAAGAAATTCCTCCTCATCTCCTTCCTAAAGGAACGTTCTTTAATATGCGAGTTCGGTATCTCGATAAACGCAAAGAATCATGGGATTTGTCAAAGGCCTTTCGGGATAGAAAATCTTACTCAGCGCTGTATAAACTGTGTATAAATTGTTCACTATTCCACCAAGGGAGTAATCTAGAATTCTGTCAGCTCAACATCTTCCTGTCTTGTTCTGCTTAAGAAAGAACTGCAGATGCTGGAGAAATTGAAGGCAGACAAAAATGCTGGAGAAACTCCGCGGGTGAGGCAGCATCTATGGAGCGAAGGAAAAGGTGACGTTTCAGGTCGAGACCCTTCTTCAGACTCCTTCTTGTTCTGATGTTCACACACTACTCACACAGTCCCAGTTCTAGTTCAGTTCATTCATCTGCAATTATGAGATTTTTCTGATTTTTCTACCACAAATTCTATACCTGTTCCAATCAATTCCAATATACCTACCCAAAATGTTCTTAAAAAATTGGTCTCAGATATTACAAATTTTATTTGGGATTATAAGTCCCATAGAATACAATGATCGCACTTGAATAAACCCAAAGCAGTAGGGGGATTAGCACTCCCTAATTTCATGTATTACTATTGGTCTGTAAATATTAGAAATATGATTCAATTGCAGGATAACTCTCCCCAGCAACCGGAGAATTATTATGGAGAAAGAGGACTGCTCCCCTTGTAATATTGGAGCAATCCTTCTTTCACCAATGATGTTGAATAATACAAATTACAACAAAAATCCAATTATACATAGTACAATCAGAATTTGGAAACAAATAAAATATAACTTAAAATTAAGAAATTTATCTTTCCTATCCCCTATCATTAAAAACCCTTTGCTTAGCCCCTCAATTATAGATAAAGCATTTATACAATGGGAAAGTGCAGGAATTCAAACTTTGGGAGATTTGTATGAACTGGGAAAACTATTACCATTTGAACAATTACAACTAAAATACAATTTGGGTAACAATCAGAATTTTAAATATTTCCAAATATGTGATTATCTGAAAAAATATGCACAAGAATTTCACAATATGCCATCAGATTTACTGGATGAAGCAATGAATACAAAGGCTGAATCAGCAAATTTAATCTCATATATATATAATATTATTCTAAATGCAGAAATACCAACAACAGAAGAGACTGGGAAAATGAATTAAGTATAAAAATTTCCAAAGAAAGGTGGAAAGAACACTTATTAAATGTGCATAAATGTTCAATTAACGTAAGACACACTTGAATACAATTTAAAATCTTACACAGAATATACTATTCAAAAACTAAAATAAGTAAACGTTTTCCCAACGTCTCACCTATTTGTGATAAATGCCACTCTCAAGAAACTACTATAGCTCACTCATTTGCCTTTTGTACAAAAATTAAAAGGTTTTGGATTGAAATCTTTGAAATCTTTACAAAACTGTTTAAAATAAAACTGACACCAAAGGCAGATTGGATTATTTTCGGAATAACAGAAGGTAGCCCTGAATTAAATGTGTTTCAAAAGAATCTATTTGATTATGGCTTAATAGTAGTAAAACAGCTAATCTTAAAATTCTGGAAAAATGCCCCTCTACCAACAGTAAATATGTGGATTTCCACTATGTTTGAAACACTACATCTGGAAGACATGAGACTGCGCCTGGCAGGAAAAACAGATCGTTTCTATCTGACGTGGTCTGCATTTATAGATTTGCTACAAGGATAGGGTGCAAGAGTACCTCAAAAAGGTATGGGCGTTGGGCCTTAGTAAAGGGGGATGAAAAACTGTCGAGGTGGTAAATTCCTTTTGCGTGATGTTTATAATATAGTTACTGGCTTTTCTTTTCTTTTTTTCTCTCTCTCTTTTCTTTTTTCTCTTTTCTAGGGTCTATTTCTTAATCCCCTTTCTCTAACTCTTTGTTCTTCTTCCCTTTGGCACACTTTTTCACTCTCACAACTCTTTTCACTTTTTTCACTCTCTCTATTTCTATTATTTTTCTTTAAAATTAAGGGGTACAATAATTGTAACAATATATATATGTGATGTACACTGATGTATTTACCTCTATTAACTAAAAATATTTTTAAAAAAATAAAAAATTCATCTGCAATTATCAGATATTCATAAAGTTAAAGAATTTATTATTTTCATTTAATCCTTAATGTGTTTGCTACTGGAATTAGAAAATATTACTTGTGTATGAAACATTTTGTTATCTTTATTCATAATTTCTGTGCAAAAATATATTGAATCTGAGGCAGGCAGCGACTGTATCAGTGTGATGTGGGCTGATGCGTTACCTACAGGTGGTGTGAATGTACCGTTAAGGCAAGGATTAATCTCCAAGGAAAACTGAGCACAGGGTTGGCCCTGTGAAGGAGCCGCCAATCTGATATTAGACATTTAACTATGAAATGCCTGCCCTTTAGTATTGGATAGATTGAGTGGAGGGTCTGTGGAGGAGTACTCCAGCACTTTGTACCGATCTGTCTTTCTGCCTAAGCCATGTGAACAATCTTTTTGCTGCTTTCAGTTTCGATTCAGATTTCCAATTAGTTTTTCGAGTTCACATCTCAGAGAGTTGTGAGTCTGTGGAATTCACTGCCTCAGAAGGCGGTGGAAACCGGTTCTCTGGATACTTTCAAGAGCGAGTTGGATAGGGCTCTTAAAGAAAGCGGAATCAGGGGATATGGGGAGAAGGCAGAAACGGGGTACTGATTAGGGCAGGCACGTGCCGTCAGGGTAGGCAAGGTAGGCACTGCCTACCCTGACTGAAATTATGAAATGGCATTTAATTAATATAAATAGTAAAGGCATGGGAGAATTATGCCTGTCTAAGAGATCGATCGCTTAGGTAGGCATAATTCTCCGTGCCTTTCACCCGCAGCGCTTGTAACACGGGAAGCTCTGTGCAGCCCCCGTGCCGTCAGCGCTGCCTGAAGCCGTCAGATTCAATGGAAGCTGAAGGCAGCAGAAATTCTGCCTTTGCAGCACTGCGCATGCGCATCATCTTTCTGCGCATGCGCATCGCGAGTTTCTTGGCGGGATGTTCAAATATGGATTGCCATTATTTTAATAGTATCTTAGCAAACAAATGGGGAATGGACTTAATGTACCAATAATGTGGTAAGTGCATTTCTTTGTGCTTTATGTTTTTAAATACTGTAGTTCCCGGGGTGGGGAGAGAGCTCCGTTCACAGTGTTTGGGCAGTCTGGCGTTGTGAAGGAGGGGATTGGGGTCAGTAACCCACTTGCCACGCTCCGGTCTGAGTGCAGGTGAGATGGGACTAGGTGAGAGTAAGTGTTCGGCACGGACTAAAAGGGCCGAGATGGCCTGTTCCCGTGCTGTATTGCCATATGGTTTTATTGTGGCTGGGGAATGAATTAGCTCGGGTGGCTGCCGCAGCACTCCGGGCACGGACAGCAGAACTGGCCGCCACTTCCGAGGAAGGAAGCAGCTCGGGTGATTGCGAGTGGCCGCCGGGACCCTGCCACTTCAGCCCCTTCTGCTGGTCCCCACTCACCTCTGGCAGTGCTCTCCGTCTGAACATCTCTCACCTGCCGCTCGCCGGCCGGCTTCCCGCAAATCTTTAAATTCCGACAGCGCGTTCACGGGTCCAGTTTAGGTTACTTGGCTGTGGGAATTTAAGGATTTGCGGGACGCGGTTGACATGAGCGAAGCCGGCGAACGGCAGGTGAGAGATGTTCAGACGAAGAGCACTGCCAGAGGTGATCAGAAGGCGCTGGTGTCGGGTCCCGGTGGCCGCTCGCACCCGAGCTGCTTCAATCCCCGGAAGTGGCGGCCAGTTCTGCCCGGAGCGCTGCGGCAGCGGTGAGTGAGTTTGATATGATCTCTGTCCCCCTCCTTCTCAAAACTTCTGCCTTCAAGCATATTTAACCCCTGCCGCAGGCTCCCCACACGCTGTGAAAGGAACTCCCCCTCCAATTGGACCCTTGAATTAGTATTGTCATTCCATAAGATGACAACTGATTCAACGTCCCGGTGTGCTCCCGTTTTTCCCACCATCTCTCCACCTGCCTGCATCCTCCGTCCCCCACCCATTCAGTAATTAAAAAATGAAGGAGATTTAGAACCCTTGGGAAAATTGAATTGTTACTTATTTTTTAATTTTTACGAAGAGAACAATCTGCGCATGCGCGGTTTAAAGATTTTTTTTGGAAAGCCGGCTGACTGCCTACCCTGAGTAATTACTCACGGCACGTGCCTGGATTAGGGATGATCATCCATGATCACATTGAATGGCGGTGCTAGCTCGAAGGCCTACTCTTGCATCTATTGTCTATTGTCTATTGTCTATTATCTTCAGTTTCCCCCATACTCCAAAGACCTGCAGGTTTGGAGGTTAATGTGGCTTCAGTTAACAATTGTAAATTGTCCCTAGTGTGTGTATGATATTGGCAGTGTAAGGGGGTGATCGCAGGTCGGCGCGGGCACGATGGGCCGAAGGGCCTGTATCCGCACTGTATCTCCAAACTAAACGTACAATTGGTTCTTTGATTGGATCGCACGCAAACAAAAGCTTTTCACTGTGTTTTTGTACTCTTATACATCGGCAAGATCAAACGCTGACTGGGCGATCGCTTCACTGAACACATTCACTTTAATTCTCTGTCCCATTCCCACACTGACCTTTCTGTCCTGGGCCTCCTCCACTGTCAGAGTGAGGCCCAGCGCAAATTGGAGGAACAGCACCTCATATTTCGCTTGGGCAGCTTACGCCCCAGCGGTATGAACATTGACTTCTCTCACTTCAAGTAACCTCTATATCCCCCCTTTCTCTCTCCATCCCTCCCCCACCCTAGTCGCACCAGCTTCTCGTTATCACCCTGCAAACAGCTAACAACGGCATGTTTCATTTATCATCGTAACTTTTTTGCAAATCTTTTATTCTTTGTTCTTATCTCTCTACATCATCGTCTATATCTCTCATTTCCCTTATCCCTAATCAATCTGAAGAAGGGTCTCAACCCAAAACATCACCCATTCCTTCTCTCCAGTCTGTCCAGGCCCTCTCGACAGGATGATCGAAACTTCGATGTCGGGATGGTCGAACACACTCCACGGCTTGAAGTGCCCGAATCGCCCAGTTTCTTCCCGGATACCGCGGCTTCGTGGGATGGGGTCCTACAAGGTGAATTTAGGGAGCTAGGAGATAAACTTAAAAGTAGGACCTCACAGGTAATAATCTCTGGATTACTACCAGTGTCACGTGCTAGTCAGAGTAGAAATAGGAGGATATTGTAGATGAATACGTGGCTTGAAAAATGGTGCAAGGGGAGGGATTCAAATTTCTAGGGCATTGGAACCAGTTCTGGGGGAGGTGGGACCAGTACAAACAGGACGGTCTGCACCTGGGCTGGAATGGAACCAATGTCCTTGGGGGAGTGTTTGCTAGTGCTGTAGGGGAGGAATTAAACTAATGTGGCAGGGGGATGCAGAGAGCAGAGGGGTGTAAAATGAGGGTAGAAGCAATAGGTAGCAAGGTGAAAAGTAAAAGTGGCAGGCAGACAAATCCAGGGCAAAAATCAAAAAGGGCCACTTTTCAACATAATTGTATAAGGGGTGTGTTGTAAAAACAAGCCTGAAGGCTTTGTGTCTCAATGCAAGGAGATTGTAATAAGGTGGATGAGTTGAATGTGCAGATATTTATTAATGAATATGATATAGTTGGAAACACAGAGACATGGCTCCAGGGTGACCAAGGCTGGGAGCTGAACATCCAGGGATATTCAATATTCAGGAGGGATAGACAGAAATGAAAAGGAGGTGGGGTAGTATTGCTGGTTAGAGAGGAGATTAATGCAATAGAAAGGAAGGACATTAGCTTGGAGGATTTGAAATCAATATGGGTAGAGCTGCGAAACATAAAGGGGCAGAAAACGCTAGTGGGAGTTGTGTGCAGGCCACCTAACAGTAGTAGTGGAGTTGGGGATGGCATCAAACAGGAAATTAGAAATGCATGCACCAAAGGTAAAACAGGTATAATGGGTGACTTCAATTTACATATAGATTGGGTGAACCAAATTGGCAGGGGTGCTGAGGAAGAGGATTTCTTGGAATGTATGCGGGATAGTTTTCTAAACCAACATGTAGATGAACCAACAAGAGAGTAGGCTATTCTAGGATTTGGAAAGTGGTGAAATCACTGGACAAACTCAGCATGGATTTATGAAAGGTAAATCATGTCTGACGAATCTTATACAATTTTTCGAGGATGTAACTAGGAGAGTGGATAAGGGAGAACCAGTGGATGCGTTATATCTGGACTTTCAGATGGCTTTCGACAACGTCCCACTTAAGAGATTAGTATGCAAATTTAGAGCACATGGTATTGGGGGTTCAGTATCGATGTGGATAGAGAACTGGCTGGCAGACAGGAAGCAAAGAGTAGGAGTAAACGGGTCATTTTCAGAATGGCAGGCAGTGACTAGTGGGGTACCGCAAGGCTCAGTGCTGGGACCCCAGCTATTTACAATATATATTAATGATTTGGACGAGGGAATTGAATGCAACATCTCCAAGTTTACGGATGACACGAAGCTGGGGGGCAGTGTTAGCTGTGAGGAGGATGCCAGGAGGCTGCTAGGTGACTTGGATAGGTTGGGTGAGTGGGCAAATGCATGGCAGTTGCAGTATAATGTGGATAAATGTGAGGTTATTCACTTTGGTGGCAAGAACAGGAAAGTAGACTATTGTTGTGATGCTAGTTGAAGGTGGTTCCCGAGCACAAAAACCTCCGGGAACCTCTGTGAACCGCAAGGAAACCTTGGGTGGGGCGCAAAGTCTCCAGAGGCTTCCATTCAGGTTTCCTAAGTGGGACAGGGGCATTAGCATTCATAGCAAAAGTATTTGAGTATAAGAACAAGGAGGTTCTACTGCAGTTGTACAGGGCCTTGATGAGCTCACACCTGGAGTATTGTGTACAGTTTTGGTCTCCTAATCTGAGGGAAAGACATTCTTGCCAGAAGGTTCACCAGACTGATTCCTGGGATGGCAGGACTTTCACATGAAGAAAGACTGGATAGACTCGGCATGTACTCGCTCGAATTTAGAAGATTGAGGGGGGATCTTAGAGAAACCTACAAAATTCTTAAGGGGTTGGACAGGCTAGATGCAGGAAGATTGTTCCCGATGTTGGGGAAGTCCAGAACAAGGGGTCACTGTTTAAGGATAAGGGAGAAGTCTTTTAGGTCCGAGATGGGAAAAACATTCTTCACACAGATAGTGGTGAATCATGTGGAATTCTCTGCCACAGATTGGAGTTGAGGCCAGTTCATTGGCTATATTTAAGAGGGAGTTAGATGTGGCTAAAGGGATCAGGGCGTATGGAGAGAAGGCAGGTACAGGATACCTAGTTGAATGATCAGCCATGATCATATTGAATGGCGGTGCAGGCTCGAAGGGCAGAATGGCCTACACCTGCACCTATTGTCTATGTTTCTATGTTTGTTGGACAGCTTGTTCGTGGCATGATACACCTTATGTGACATAATCACCATTCAGTCATTACTCTCAATGTTATCCACCCTATACAATTTGGGGGCAGTGGGCAGGTGCTATAGACCTGCACGGGAAGGTAGACACTCCTGCCCCCACGAGTCTCGGGCAGATGGGGCTCGTCAGCCTGGGAAGGCAGTCCATCTAGGAGCGGGAAAACTCTGATTTAAAACCTCCACTGCCTTGTAGCCATATCCAGTCATGGAAAAGGCTCCAGGAGTAAACCTCAAGAAAATCCGGAATCGGAGCCCCTAAGGCAGTTCGTCGTTGTCTACAACCTCGCTCTGGCAGCTCCTGTGATGGCGCTGGTGCCAAACTGTAGCGGCCCTGCTGTTCCTTTGGATCGATCAGCGACGTGGGGAGGGGGGATGTGCTGCATGGGCAACAGCCTGTCTGTCCTCCATATGACATCGCCCAGGCTTGCATCCTGCATCCGTCCACACATCACCTGCTGCTCCAGCCGAGGTTTGGAGCAAGCAACCAACAACTAGGATGCATCACCCATGGCCCGTCATGGCCGATACAAATCACCTTGGACACAATTGAATAAAGTACTATAATCTTGTCGCCATATCTCCGCGATATCAGCTGATCCGGAGATTCCATCTACAGTGCATGGTAGAGATGTTTTGCAACTGTTAAGAGCTCTCACTTCTTTCCAAAAATCTGTAGCGTTGTTACTTAGCAGCTTCATAGCCATGGAATCAGCCCTCATGGCTTGTTCAATTTTACAGATGAAGCGAACAGCATACTTATATCTTGCATTAGTGAGCTTCTTGCACTCAAACACAGGCCCCCGTCTGGGTCTACCTGCCATAGCCCATGATTTAGTGGCTTCACGGGCTTCAGCATGATACTCAGCTACATACTTATTCCAGCCAGGCCTGATGTTATGAGGCTTATTTTTATGCTTGCAGTAGGGCTTACTGCCCACATATCATAGAACATAGAAACATAGAAATTAGGTGCAGGAGTAGGCCATTCGGCCCTTCGAGCCTGCACCACCATTCAATATGATCATGGCTGATCATCCAACTCAGTATCCCGTACCTGCCTTCTCTCCATACCCTCTGATCCCCTTAGCCACAAGGGCCACATCTAACTCCCTCTTAAATATAGCCAATGAACTGGCCTCAACTACATTCTGTGGCAGAGAATTCCACAGATTCACCACTATCTGTGTGAAAAAATTCCTTCTCATCTCGGTCCTAAAGGATTTCCCCCTTATCCTTAAGCTGTGACCCCTTGTCCTGGACCTCCCCAACATCGAGAACAATCTTCCTGCATATAGCCTGTCCAACCCCTTAAGAATCTTGTAAGTTTCTATAAGATCCCCTCTCAATCTCTTAAATTCTAGAGAGTATAAACCGAGTCAATGCAGTCTTTGTTCATAAGACAGTCCTGACATCCCAGGAATCAGTCTGGTGAACCTTCTCTGCACTCCCTCTATGGCAATAATGTCCTTCCTCAGATTTGGAGACCAGAAGTGTACGCAATACTCCAGGTGTGGCCTCACCAAGACCCTATACAACTGAAGTAGAACCTCCCTGCTCCTATACTCAAATCCTTTTGCTATGAAAGCTAACATACCATTGGCTTTCTTCACTGCCTGCTGTAGCTGCATGCCTACTTTCAATGACTGGTGTACCATGACACCCAGGTCACGCTGCATCTCCCCTTTTCCTAATCGGCCACCATTTAGATAGTAGTCGATTTTCCTATTTTTGCCACCAAAGTGGATAACCTCACATTTATCCACATTATATTGCATCTGCCAAACATTTGCCCACTCACCCAGCCTATCCAAGTCACCTTGCATTCTCCTAGCATCCTCCTCACAGCTAACACTGCCCCCCAGCTTAGTGTCATCCACAAACTTGGAGATATTGTCTTCAATTCCCTCATCCAGATCATTTATGTATATTGTAAATAGCTGGGGTCCCAGCACTGAGCCTTGCGGTACCCCACTAGTCACTGCCTGCCATTGTGAAAACGACCCGTTTACTCCTACACTTTGCTTCCTGTTTGCCAGCCAGTTCTCTATCCACATCAATACTGAACCCCCAATGCCATATGCTTTAAGTTTATATACTAATCGCTTATGTGGGACCTTGTCGAAAGCCTTCTGGAAGTCCAGATACACCACATCCACTGAAGTAGAACCTCCCTGCTCCTATACTCAAATCCTTACTCAGTGCTTACTCATTATGCATGGAGCAGATATCTCTCCTACGTCCAACGCCTCCACTCAGTTCGCATTAACCAACCTCATCTCCCGGTGGCTCAGCACTTCAACTCCCCCTCCCATTCCGAATCTGACCTTTCTGTCCTGGGCCTCCTCCATGGCCAGTGAGTCCCATCGCAGATTGGAGGAGCAGCGCCTCATATTTCACTTGGGCAGTTTACACCCCAGCGGTATGAACATTGAATTCTCCAATTTCCAGTAGCCCTTGCTGTCTCTTCCCCTTCTCATCACTCCCTCAGCCCTCTGGTTCCTCCTCTTCCTTTCTTCTTCCCACCCGCCGACCCTGAATCACTCTGGGTAGTTTTCACCCCAGCGGTATAAACATTGACTTCTCCAATTTCAGGTAGTCCTTGCTTTCTCCTTCCTTCCACTCCCCTTCCCAGCTCTCCCGCAGCCCGCTGTCTCCGCCTCCTCCTTTCTTCTTCCCGCCACCCCCCCCCCCTCATTCCCACATCAGTCTGAAGAAGGGTCTCAACCCGAAATGTCAGCTAATCCTTCGTTGCATAGATGCTGCCTCACCTGTGGAGTTTCTCCAGCACTTTTGTCTACCTTCTCCTCTGCTTCATATCCTTACAGTTAGCATTACTGCACATGATTGCATCTTTAGGTAGATGAATATTGCTTAAGGATTTATCTATATGAGCATAATAGGCTAACAT
Organism: Raja brachyura; assembly: GCA_963514005.1. Next base: position 37,353,243 of record OY740805.1, read on the forward strand.
GTCTTCCTTTGTGAGGGTTGACCAGTCCAGTTGTCCTGTGTTAACACTATTTCTATTTCTGGATACCACAGGTAGATGTTAAACATTTATTGACATTAGCAACAGGTACAGTCAACATTGATTTTCTGTCTGGAAGGTCATGTTTGACAAACCTGCTTGAATTTGTTGAAGAGGCTACTAATGAAATTGATGAGGGTAAAGCAGTGGATGTTGTCTATATGGATTTCAGTAAGGCCTTTGACAAGGTTCCCCATGGAAGGTTGGTTAAGAAGGTTCAATCTTTGGGTGTTAATGGCGGAGTAGCAAGATGGATTCAACAGTGGCTGAATGGGAGATGCCAGAGAGTAATGGTGGATGGCTGTTTGCAGGCACGTGCCGTGAGTAATTACTCAGGGTAGGCACTCAGTCCGCTTTAAAAAAAATTAAACCGCGCGTGCTCAGATTGTTCTCCCCGTTAAATAAATAAATAAATAAAAACCAGTGACATTTCAATTTGCCCAAAGCTTCCTAGTCCTAGACCAATTGGGGGGACAGTTCCTTTCACAGCGTGTGGAGAGTCTGTGCCAGGGGTAAAGTTGTGGGGAGGGCACGAGTGGTCAGAAGGAGGGTGTCGGGGATACTGCCGGCACTGGAAAGGACACAGAGAACATTTACGAGGAAGGTGCTAGGACTAGAGGGTCTGAGCGATATATAGAGGTTGTAGGCTGGACATGTGAGGAGCAATGGTGAAAATCGCAAGAAAGTACTTATCACAAAGTACTGGAATCTTCACTCACTCAAACAGAGGCAGTGCCTATCTTGCCTACCCTGACGGCACATGCCTGGCTGTTTGTCAGGTTGGAAGCCAGTGACCAGTGGGGTGCCTCAGGGATCTGTGTTGGGTCCACTGTTGTTTGTCATGTACATCAATGATCTGGATGATGGGGTGGAAAATTGGATAAGTAAGTATGCAGATGATACTAAGATAGGTGGTGTTGTGGATAACGAAGTAGATTTTCAAAGTCTACAGAGAGATTTGGGCCATTTGGAAGAGTGGGCTGAAAGATGGCAGATGGAGTTTAATGCTGATAAGTGTGAGGTGCTACATCTTGGCAGGATAAATCAAAATAGGACGTACATGGTAAATGGTAGGGAATTGAGGAATGCTGTGGAACAGAGGGATCTTGGAATAACTGTGCATAGTTCCCTGAAGGTGGAATCGCATGTAGATACGGTGGTAAAGAAAGCTTTTGGTTGCCTAATTATAGGAAGGATGTCAACAAAATAGAGTGAGTACAGAGGAGATTTACTAGAATGTTGCCTGGGTTCCAGCAACTAAGTTACAGAGAAAGGTTGAACAAGTTAGGTCTTTATTCTTTGGAGCACAGAAGGTTAAGGGGAGACTTGATTGAGGTCTTTAAAATGATGAAAGGGATAGACAGAGTTGACGTGGATAAGCTTTTCCCATTGAGGGTAGGGAAGATTCAAACAAGAGGGCATGACATGGGAATTAAGGGACAGAAGTTTAGGGGTAACATGAGGGGGAACTTCTTTACTCAGAGAGTGGTGGTTGTGTGGAATGATCTTCCAGCAGAAGTGGTGGAGGCAAGATCGATTTTAACATTTAAAAGTAAAGTGGATTAGGTATATGGACGGGAAGGGAATGGAGGGGTATAGTCTGAGCGCAGGTAGATGGGACTAGGGGAAAATAAATGGTCGGCACGGACTGGAGGGGCCAAGAAGGCCTGTTTCCGTGCTGTAATTGTTATGTGGTTATATGGTTACATGATCAGTCATTACTGCCCCATACAGAATGCTCACACACCCCAATGAGGAATGTACATCAGCTGTACGAATATAATGAACCAGCCATGATGTAGTTTGCCAGGCCTCGCTAATATAAGTAGAACTATCTGAAGGTAAAAGCACTTTGCTTGACAATATTAAATTATTATCTTGACAGAACTGAGCCATATGATTGGCAAATAATGAGTTCCTGTCTGAGATATCTGCATTCATATCCCCAATGACATATGCACTACAATAATTATTGTTTTGAATAAAGGAATAGATGAAGCAACGAGTAGGAGTAAACAGCTCGTTTTCACAATGGCAGGCAGTGACTAGTGGGGTACCGCAAGGCTCAGTGCTGGGACCCCAGCTATATACAATATATATTAATGATCTGGATGAGGGAATTGAAAGCAATATCTCCAAGTTTGCGGATGACACTAAGCTGGGGGGCAGTGTTAGCTGTGAGGAGGATGCTAGGAGACTGCAAGGTGACTTGGATAGGCTGGGTGAGTGGGCAAATGTTTGGCAGATGCAGTGTAATGTGGATAAATGTGAGGTTATCCACTTTGGTGGCAAAAACAGGAAAGCAGACTATTATCTAAATGGTGGCCGATTAGGAAAAGGGGAGATGCAGCGAGACCTGGGTGTCATGGTACACCAGTCATTGAAAGTAGGCATGCAGCTACAGCAGGCAGTGAAGAAAGCGAATGGTATGTTAGCTTTCATAGCAAAAGGATTTGAGTATAGGAGCAGGGAGGTTCTACTTCAGTTGTACAGGGTCTTGGTGAGACCACACCTGGAGTATTGCGTACAGTTTTGGTCTCCAACTCTGAGAAAGGACATTATTGCCATAGAGGGAGTGCAGTGAAGGTTCACCAGACTGATTCCTGGGATGTCAGGACTGTCTTACGAAGAAAGACTGGATAGATTAGGTTTATACTCTCTAGAATTTAGAAGATTGTGAGAGGATCTTATAGAAACTTACAAAATTCTTAAGGGGTTGGACAGGCTAGATGCAGGAAGATTGTTCCAGATGTTGGGGAAGTCCAGGACAAGGGGTCACAGCTTAAGGATAAGGGGGAAATCCTTTAAGACCGAGATGAGAAAGACTTTTTTCACACAGAGAGTGGTGAGTCTCTGCCACAGAGGGTAGTTGAGGTCAGTTAATTGGCTGTATTTAAGAGTGAGTTAGATGTGGCCCTTGTAGCTAAGGGGATCAGAGGGTATGGAGAGAAGGCAGGTATGGGATACTGAGTTGGATGATCAGCCATGATCATATTGAAGGGCCAAATGGCCTACTCCTGCACCTAAGTTTTATGTTTCTATGTTTCTATGAAAGCAAGCCTATTTCAATATTCATTCTCATTCTGATGGCATTCATAGGGTGTATACACATTCAGGATAACACATTCCTTGTTGATGCGAGCAAAGTGTATTGCAATACTCCAGGCAGCATCAAGCCGAACCACATTTATTGATGAGTCAAGCTTCTAGTTCCATAGAATAGCCACCGCCCCTGGTATCCGACCTCTGACTATTCCTCATGCCAAGGTCAGTTGTAGTCTCCCAGCCCCATGAAAGTTGTCACTGAGAGAATTGAGTTTGTCCAAGTCTTGCTTCGCTAAGAATATCTCTTATAGACAAAGGACAATAGACAATAGGTGCAGGAGTAGGCCATTCGCCCCTTCGTGGAATCTGTGGAATTCACTGCCTCAGAGGGCGGTGGAGGCCGGTTCTCTGGATACTTTCAAGAGAGAGCTAGATAGGGCTCTTAAAGATGGAAGAATCGGGGATATGGGGAGTAGGCAGGAACGGTATTGGCCATGATCCCATTGAATGGCGGTGCTCGCTCGAAGGGCCGAATGGCCTACTCTTGCACCTATTGTCTATTGTCTATTCAGGCACTCAGTACGCTTTAAAAAAATTTTAAACCGCGCATGCGCCGATTGTTCTCTCCGTTAAATAAATAAATAAATAAAAACAGTCACATTTCAATTTGCCCAAGGCTTGCTAGTCCTAGACCAATTGGGGGGACAGTTCCTTTCACAGCGTGTGGAGAGTCTGTGCCAGGGGTAAAATTGTGGGGAGGGCACGAGTGTTCAGAAGGTGGGTGTCGGGGATACTGCCAGCGCTGGAAAGGACACAGAGAACATTTAGACAACAGAGAGGAAGGTGCCAGGACTAGAGGGTCTGAGCGATATATAGAGGTTGTAGGCTGGACATGTGAGGAGCAATGGTGAAAATCGCAAGAAAGTACTTATCACAAAGTACTGGAATCTTCACTCACTCACCGCTGCCGCAGCTCTCCGGGCACTAATTCACGCACTGTAGCTGAGGATAGAAGCAGCTCGGGGAGCGGCCACCGGGACCCGACAGCTGAACTGGCCGCCACTTCAGCGCCTTCTGCCGGCCCGCTCACCTTTGGCAGTGCTCTCCGTTGGAACACCCGTCACCTGCCGTTTGCCGACTTCGCTCATGAGGGCGACTTCCTGCAAATCCTTAAATTCCCACAGCCGAGTAACCTCAATCGCGCTGTCGGAATTTAAGGACATGAGTGAGGCCAGCGAGCGGCAGGAGAGAGGTTTTTAGACGGAGAGCTGCCAGAGGTGAGCGGGGACCGGCAGAAGGAGCTAAGGTGGTGGCTGCTTCCGTTGTCCGGCCCGGCGGCTGCTCAGCCACCCGAGCTACTTCTCTCTCTCCCCCCCCCCCCCCCCGGCGTCAGAGCAGTGTCATTCCACGCCTCCATGCAAGGAGTGTCGCAAGTGGATGCTCCCGACCCTTAATTCATAACATTCGTGCCCTCCCCGCAACTTTACCCCGGGCCAGACGCCCCAAACGCTGTGAAAGGAGCTCTCCCCCCCCACCCCCCGGGAAATACGGTATTAAAAAAAATCACCAAATGTACTTACCACATCATTGGTACACGACAAACCATAGTTGACTATTTATATTTAATAATTGCCATTTCATAATTTTAGTCATGTTAGGCAGTGCCTACCTTGCCTACCCTGACGGCAGGTGCCTGTGTCTATTGTTCTCCAGAGATGCTAGCTGAACCGTTTGGTAATTTCTGCATTTCGTGCATATCTCTTTTGTAATTATCGTCCCATTATCATCTCTTCCTGTAATTCAGGATTTTTCTATCATGTAGTCATCAGTACTTCGGTCTTTTCCTTGCCTCCTCCCACTACCTCTATCACACCATCCCATAGTCAAAATCACAAGGGGTTTTCAATAAAGGCTCAGAGTGCTGGCGTAACTCGGTGAGTCGGGCAGCATCTCTGGAGAACACGGACTGGTGACGTTTCCTGTTGGGATCCTTCTACAGATTACAGTGAATTCAAAGACTTCTGTTTAAATTTTTTCCTGTTCTCTCTCTTGCCCTCGAAGCTCAGCTGTTCAAATCCAAAGATGAATTGCCTTGTGGTCCTGGTAGCTGGCCTCATCCTCAGTGCCTCTCCGGGTAAGGAAATATAACTATTTTGTTGTCCTCTAGTTTAACCGTGGAAACACATTTTAGATTCCCAAGTGGGATTGGAATTCTTGGTTCAACATTAAGCTGTGTGTTTGTTCACATGTAGAGAGTTTGTTACTGATTATGTAGTTAGTTATTGTCAAGTCCAGAGTGTTTTATTGTTATATGTCCCAGATAGAAGGAATGGTGACGTTTCAGGTCGAGACCCTTCTTCCTTCTCTCCTGAGATGCTGCCTGTCCCGCTGAGTTACTCCAACATTTTATGCCTATCTTCGGTGTAAACCAGCATCTGCAGTTCCTTGCCACACACACTCACACACGCACACGCACACACACATATGTACACATGAAACAAACAATAATATTGCAAAAAAGCAAAGCTATACATGTATAGGTAGTTTAGATACTACTTTGGCAGTGTGTAGCATAGTGTTAGTGTACCGGGGGATCGCTGGTCGGCACGGACTCAGTGGACTAAAACTCGGACTCGGACTGTTTAAATGCTGTAAACATCAGAGGTCTCTACAGCACTGATGTGTAGGAAGGAACTGCAGATGTTGATTTACACCACAGAGCCAGGGGCCACAGTATCCAGAACCAGGGGCCACAGTTTAAGAATAAGGAGTAAGCCATTTAGAACGGTGACAAGGAAACACGTTTTCTCACAGAGAGTTGTGAGTCTGTTGAATTCTCTGCCTCAGAGGCCGGTTCCCTGGACACTTTCAAGTGAGAGCTAGATAGGGCTCTTAAAGATAGTGGAGTCAGGGGATATGGGGAGAAGGCAGGAACGGGGCACTGATTGGCGATGATCAGCCATGATCACATTGAACGGCGGTGCTGGCTCGAAGGGCCGAATGGCCTACTCCTGCACCTATTGTCGATTGTCTATTGTCTATTGAGACCCTTCTTCAGACTGAGAGTCAGTGGAAAGGGAAACGAGAGATATCGATGGTGATATCGAGAGATATTGAACTAACGAATTAAAGGTATGCAAAAAGGAAAATATGACAAAGGGAATAGGCCATTGTTAGCTGTTAGCTGAGAACGAGTTACAAACAATGACACTCGAGAAGATGACTTTCAAACCAAAACATCACCTGTACCTCTTCTCCAGAGCGGCTGCCTGACCCGCTGAGTCACTCCAGCATTTTGTGTCGGTACTGTTCTATGTTTTTTTTAAAGGAGTTGCTCGTTTTCAGAGCAGCGGCAGAACGAGCTGCAGGTGTCTCTCACACAACCTCCTCTGTTTTGTTCTCAATGTACAGGAAACTGTTTGCGGTGTTTCTCCTGCTTAGGATCAACGGAAAAATGCTTGGGTAATACTGTTACTTGCTCTGCGGGGCAGCAATGCTTCCTTGTGGTTGCAGAGGCTGGTAAGTATGAATGAATTTCAGATGCACACCTGTAGTTTAGAAATACAGCGCGGAAACACCCACCCACCACCCTTTGTGTGAAAAGGTTACCCCTCAGATTCCTATTAAATCTTTTCCCCTTCACCTTAAACCAATGTCCTCTGGTTCTTGATTCCCCTACTCTGGGCAAGAGACTCTCTGTGCATCTACACAATCTAATTTTACACACCTCTATAGGATCACCCCTCATCCTCCTGCGCTCCAAGGAATAGAGACCCAGCCTGCTCAACCTCTCCCTATAGCACACCCCCTCTAATCCTGGCAACATCCTCGTAAAGATGTTAAGACTGTACGATTCTGTGAATAAATAGCTGATTTACTCATAGAAATGTGAAAACTCAGTGGCATTCACACAAAGGATGGTGGGTGTATGGAACGAGCTGCCAGAGGAGGTAGTTGAGGCTGGGACTATCGCACGTTTAACAAACAGGTTTGGGGGATATGGATCAAGCGCAGACAGGTGGGACTAGTGTAGCTGGGACATGTTGGCCAATATGGGCAAGTTGGGCTGAAGGGCCTGTTTCCACACTGTATCACTCTAAAATGGTACATGAACTGTGAACATAGAAATTATTTATCTGACCATTCTGTTTTTCAGCTGGTGTAAAGGCTTACAGCGCTGGATGTGATCTCCCTGCTGCATGTAATGTCCAGCAAAATATCGCAGGAGCCTCAGTCTCTGTCAGCTGTTGTAATACTGACCTCTGCAACGCGAGTGACCAAGTTAAATTATCTCTTCTGCTGTTCCCTGCTCTGGTCTCAGTCTGGTTTGCAATATGTATGTGAAGCAAGTGCATAATAATAATGCACAGTGCAATCCCCTGGGTGCTTTTTATCAGATGATCAGGGATAATGAGTCTTAATACTTGATTTCCAAGAGATGAGCTACTTAATCTAACAGATGTGCAAATCTTTTTCATTCCAAAATCAGTAACCCTCATCCAGGTTCAGGATTAGTTCATCGGTGGTGGTTAGTTCTATGGGTTCTGTAATTCCTCAATCTTCCAATTTACTTTTTTGTTTGTTATTGATTTGAATTATGTTTTGGAGCTGGTTACATATATATACAGCTTCAGTATCTCCAACAGATGGCTGTGGAGGCCAAGTGAATTGATATTTTTACCGCAGAGATAGATAGATTCTTGATTAGGACGGGTGTCAGGGTTATGGGGAGAAGGCAGGAGAATGGGGTTAGGAGGGAGAGATAGATCAGCCATGATTGAACGGCGGAGTAGACTTGATGGGCCAAATGGCCTAGTTCTGCTCCTATCACCTACTGCATGACCTTATAACACTGTGTTTATCTCAGGAGGCTAGACAAGTATGTTATGATGGCAGCGCATGGACAACCTCCTTCAAGTTGACCAAGGCAATGGTAATACTTTCAAGAGAGAGCTAGATAGGGCTCCTAAAGATAGCAGAGTCAGGGTATATGGGGAGAAGGCAGGAACGGGGTACTGATTGGGGATGATCAGCCAGGATCACATTGAATGGCGGTGCTGGCTCGAAGGGCCGAATGGCCTACTCCTGCACCTATTGTCTAACACACCATGCTTGATATTTGCAATATTTTAATAATTTGGATGATAACAATAATCATATAACTTGGAGTTTGTGCCATTACTGTTCATCTGTTGCCGCATCTCAATAAAATACTGATTTTCAAAAAAAAAGTGAGCGTATTCCTTTCTTTCATAAGTTCTAGAACTAGGATTACGCCATTCGGCCCATCAAGTCTACTCTCCCCTTCAATCATGGCCGATCTATCTTTCCCTCCCAACCCCATTCTCCCCATAACCCCTGACACTTGTACTAAGGAAGAATCTATCAACGCCTCTACCAAATTCTGGAAAGCAATTTTACAGTGTCTCACATATTATTATTACACTGTATAATCCTGCGACACGGTGGCGCAGCGGTAGAGTTGATGCCTCGCGGCGCCAGAGACCCGGATTCCATCCTGACCACGGGTCTCCGGCGCTGCAAGCGCTGTAAGGCAGCAACTCTGCCGCTGCTCCACACTGCCGCCCTTTGCACTTCCGTGTCCATCTCTTCATTATGGCTCCGTAGCAAACTGCTGTGAGGAAAAGCCTAGAGCAGAGTTGGAGATAGACTCTCAGCAACTTTTAACAGCGGTCTCTATTATTGCAACTTTTAAGAAAGAATGGAAATGCTGTAAAAATCGAAGGTAGACAAAAATGCTGGAGAAACTCAGCGGGTGAGGCAGCATCTATGGAGCGAAGGAATAGGTGACTCATTCATCAACCTGATCTCCCGGTGGCTCAGCACTTCTACTCCCCTCCCATTCCGAATCTGACCTTTCTGTCCTGGGCCTCCTCCATGGCCAGTGACGCCCACCGCAGTTTAGAGGAGCAGCACTTCATATTTCACTTGGGCAGTTTACACCCCAGCGGTATGAACATTGACTTCTCCAATTTCCGGTAGCCCTTGCTGTCTCTTCCCCTTCTCATCTCTCCCTCAGCCCTCTGTCTCCTCCTCTTCCTTTCTTCTTCCCACCCCCCCCCCCCCCCCCACCCCCCACCCTGCATGAGTCTGGGCAGTTTTCACCCCAGCGGTATGAACATTGACTTCTCCAATTTCAGGTTGTCCCTGCTTTCTCCCTCCTTCCCCTCCCCATCCCAGCTCTCCCACAGCCCAGTCTCCGCCTCTTCCTTTCTTCTTCCTGCCCCCACATCAGTCTGAAGAAGGGTCTCGACCCGAAACGTCATCAATTCCTTCGCTCTATAGATGCTGCCTTACCCTCTGAGTTTCTCCAGCATTTTTGTCTCCCTTCCTTGTCTCTGTGTCTCCCTCTCCCCTGACTCTCAGTCTGAAGAAGGGTCTCGACCCGTTCCTTCTCTCCAGAGATGCTGCCTGTCCCGCTGAGTTTCTCCAGCATTTTTGTCTCCATTCTATCATTGCCACTCCCATGTCACTGTACATCCTGTATGTGTATGTGGCAAATAGACTTGACTTGACTTATCCGTCGGGACAGAATGTGCAAACTGAAACTCGTGGTCACTTCAATCAAGCATTTATTCAGAAATAAACATTAGTAACAATCCCAGAACCGATTAAACAAGTTCTTAAAAAAAAAAACGGGCAGCTTTTTACCAAGTCAACTTCCTTTATACAATACGTACAATACAGTTCATGACCTTAACTTACCTGAAGGGAAAGAGCAGGTGAAAGGAACCAGAATATTCTTCATTCCGAGCAGGGTGATGGAATAATTGAGTCACGTCAGGCCAATGCTATAGGATTCTCAATGTCGTTGCTAAATGGTCGGGATCAATTCGAAATTGGTAGCAACTCTCTCACACGTACGGATTGTAGCGAGAAAATAAAGATGGGGGGGAAAAAGGCACTCGGAGGTTGTGACAACCGAGTGTAGATGTCGTTCACCCTTTCAACTGGTTCATCACTTTGGGTCTTTAGTACCAATCCGTTGTCAAAGATAAGATGCCGGTTGAATGGTAGGTCGCTGGCCTGTCGTTCAGAAGCCCACTGACGCGATGCTCTTCACTCTCAACCGCTATCTCCACTTCGGGACTGGAATCCAGACATCTGACAACACCGGGATGGGCTGATCCCATCCGACGGATGCAGAGCGCTGAAGCGAACTCAGCGGGTCAGGCAGCATCTCTGGAGAACGTGGACGGGCAATGTTTCACAGAGCGCTGGAGTGAACTCAGCGGGTCAGGCAGCATCTCTGGAGAACGTGGACGGGCGACGTTTCGGGTTGAGTGAACAGCAAGGGTGTCAGTGGCTTATGCGGAGATCGGAGAGATAGATGGAGGTGGGGTGGAATTCCTTTGGCCAGAGGGTGGTGAATCTGTGGAATTCGTCGCCACAGACGGCTGTGGAGGCCAAGCCAATGGGTAATTATGGCAGAGATTGACAGATTCTTGATTAGTACGGGTGTCTGCGGTTACGGGGAGAATGGGGCTGAGAGAGAAAGGTACATCAACCTTGGCCCAATGGCAGAGTAGACTTGATGGACCGAATGGCCTAAATCTGCTCGGGGTCAGGTCTGTAGAAGGGTCTCGACCCGAAACGTCACCTATCCATGTTTGCCAGGGATGCTGCCTGAGCCGCTGAGTTACTCCAGCATTGGTGTAAACCAGCATCTGCAGTTCTTTGTTTGCAGACAGATTAAACCTATCCCTTGTGGGCATGGACAGCCAGTGCTGGAATAACTCAGCGGGTCAGGCAGCATCTCTGGAGAACGTGGGTAGGCGACATTTCAGGTCAGGAACGTTCTTCCAGGGTCCCGATCCAAAACGGCACCCATCTATGTTCTCCAGATATGCTGCCTGACACCCCACCCCCAGTTACTCCAGCACTCTGTGTCTATCTTTGGTGTAAACCAGCACCTGCAGTTCCTTCGTTATTACACCTTGCAGGCCTGTGACTGCCCTCAAATCCCGGAGACGGAGAGACAGAGAGCGCCACGGGTGACCGAGACTCAGATGAAGAACTCGCAGAAGTGCATACGGTTGAACAGAGAATAATCCACCTTAGACAAGACACAACATGCTGGAGTAAACTCAGCGGCTCAGGCAGCATCTCTGGAGAGAGGGGATCTTTGTGTCTGAAGAAGGGCCTCGACCCGAAACGTCGCCCGTTCCCCCTCTCCAGAGATGCCGCCTGTCCCGCTGAGTTACTCCTGCATTTTACGCCTATGGAAGGTGGAAACCAGCATCTGCAGTTCCTTCCAAGACAGATAATTCACCCTGGCATGTCTTCACAAACACACACAAACACACACACGCAAGCGGTTCATTTTTGTGTTGATGAAACATTTTAAAGTTTTTTTTTGGTCCCCCACTGAAAAGAAATCCATTGGCACCAACTTCAGTTCACGACTGTGAATGGGGGCAGGGGAGTGGGAGCGGCAATAACAGAATAATGTGGTTTCGAAGGGGGTGGGGGGTTAGGGAGAGAGAGAGAGGGGAGGAGAAGGCAAAGAGTTTCTTTTGTTAAAGTGAACACCGTTTACAGCCTCGTGGCATATCATCTGTCTGCGGGCACGCTGTTAAAACACGGGCGTCTTTTCTTGAGGAGTTGCCCGGGTCTCGCTCTCTCTCTTTTTCTCGCTCTCTCTTCTTTCTCTAACGGATAGTCTTGACTGGGCTTTTGAAGTTGCTGGCAGCTTGGAGCTGGAGTTGGTAGGCCATGGGGTGTATCTTGAAGCCATAGAGTCTGGAGAGAGAAGGGGTAAAAGGGGAAAGGGGAGGGAGAGAGTTAAAGCCGATGGAGTGGAGGACAGGAGGGAGAAAGAGGAGGATAATAGACAATAGACAGGAGGTGCAGGAGTAGGCCATTCGGCCCTTCGAGCCAGCACCGTCATTCAATGTGATCATGGCTGATCAGTCCCAATCAGTACCCCGATCCTGCTTTCTCCCCATATCCCCTGACACCGCTATTTTTAAGAGCCCTATCTAGCTCTCTCTTGAAAGCATCCAGAGAACCTGCCTCCACCGCCCTCTGAGGCAGAGAATTCCACAGACTCGCCATTCTCTGTGAGAAAATGTGTTTCCTCGTCTCCGTTCTAAATGGCTTACTCCTTATTCTTAAACTATGGCCCCTGGTTCTGGACTTCCCCAACATCAGGAACACGTTTCCTGCCTCTAGTGTGTTCAACCCCTTAACCATCTTATATGTTTCAATGAGATCCTCTCATCCTTCTAAACTCCAGAGTGTACAAGCATAACTGCTCCATTCTCTCAGCATATGACAGTCCCGCCATCCCGGGAATTAATCTTGTAAACCTACGCTGCACTCCCTCAATAGCAAGAATGTCTTTCCTCAAATTAGGGGCCAAAACTGCACACAATACTTCAGGTGTGGTCTCACTAGAGCTCTGTACAACTCAAGAAGGACCTCTTTGCTCCTATATTCGATTCCTCTTGTGATAAAGGCCAACATGCCATTCGCTTTCTTCACTGCCTGCTGTACCTGCATGCTTACTTTCATAGACTTACATGTACAAGGACCCCCAGATCCCGTTGTACTTCGCCTTTCCCAAACGTGACGCCATATAAATAGTAATCTGCCTTCCTGTGTTTGCTACCTGTACGGAGTACGCGCGTTCTACCCGTGACCTGCATGGCTTTTCTCCGGGAGCTCCGGTTTCCTCCCACATTCTTTAAACGCACTTGGTTCGTAGGCTTAATAGCTTCGGAAAAAATTGTAAATCCCACACGCCCTAGTGTGCGGGAATCGCTGGTCAGTGCGGACTCGGTGGGTCGAAGGGCCCGTTTCCTGCGCTGTATCTCTAATCTAACCTAACTTAAGCTTCCTTAGTGGGTTAACATATGATGAGCGTTTGTCGGCACTGGGCTTGTACTCACTGGAGTTTAGAATGATGGGGGGGGGACGGGGGGGGGGGGGGACCTCATTGAAACTTGCCAAAAAGTGAAAAGCCTGGATAGCGTGGATGTGGAGAGGAATTTCTTCAGTCAGAGGGTGGTGAATCTGTGGAATTCCTAGCCACAGACAGCTGTGGAGGACAAGCCAGTGGATATGTTGAAGGCAGAAACAGATTCTCGATTCGTACAGGTGTCAGGGGTTTTGGAGAGGCAGGAGGTTGGGGGTTGAGAGAGAGAGATAGAACAGCCAGGATTGAATGGCGGGGTAGACTTGATGGGCCAAATGGCCTAATTCAGCTCTTATCACTTTATGATCTGCAGTATTTCCCTAAACTTCCTCTCCCAGCGGCCAGGTAACACTTCCTGCACACGACATGCAGGTTTTGTTTCTCAATCTGCTTCTGTCATCTGTAGCTAGCGTACAACGCCCAAACCTGGCGACATTCTGCTGTTACCAGAAGTGGATCTGCAATCATGCATTCCGATCGCTGCATCCTTTAAAATCCTTAATCCATCAGCAGCATTTCTGACTTTATCCTGCACTTGTCATCAGGAAATAGGAGCAGAATTAGGCCATTCGGCCCATCAAGTCGACTCCTCCATTCAATCATGGCTGATCGATCTCTCCCTTCTCACCCCCATTCTCCCGCCTTCTCCCCATAACCTCCGACTCCTGCACTCATCAAGAATCTATCGACCTCTGCCTTAAAAACGTTACTCCCCTTATCGGTGGTGCAGCGCCAGAGCTGCTACCTGACAGCAACAGAGACCCAGGTTCGATCCTGACTGCAGGGGCTGTCTGTATGGAGTTTGCACGTTCTCCCCGTAAGTTTTCCCCGGGAGCTCCGGTTTCCTTCCACATTTGAATGACGTTCCGGTTTGTAGGTTATTTGGCTTGGATAAATTGGAAATTGCCCCTTGTGTGTGTAGGATAGTGTTGGTGTGTGAATTCAGAAACAAAATTCTGACATAGGCCACCAAAGCATATTCCATAAGTCAATGCAGTGACACGCATCTCTGCATTTCAGTTTGAGTTTGGTTTGGCGAACTCCAAACCAATGAAAAAGAGACACAAAAAATGCTGGAGTACCTCAGCAAGTCAGGCGGCATCTCTGGAGAACATGTATAGGTGACGTTTCGGGTCGGGACCCTTCCTCAGTTCTTTTTGGGGGAATTTAGGTCCTCCTAGGGGCGTGAAGGGACACGAATGGCCACGTTTTGGTGTGTCCCTTCCGCTTATTATTAAACTGTGTCCCCTGGTTCTGGACTCCCCCAACATCGGGAACATATTTCCTGCCTCTAGCGTGTCTGAACCCTTCATAATCTTATATGTTTCAATAAGATCTCCTCTCATCCTTCTAAATTCCAGAGTATACAAGCCCCACTGCTTCATTTTATCAACATATGACAGCCCCGCCATCCCGGGAATTAACCTTGTAAACCTACGCTGCACTCACTCTATAGCAAGACCTACGCTGCACTGCCTCAGTACCTGATGTTATTGGGGTGCTGACCCAACACATCACCCATTCCTCTTCTCCAGAGATGCTGCCTGACCCGCTGAGTTGCTCCAGCACTTTGTGTCCTTTTTCAATCAGTAACGTGTAGGAAGGAACTGCAGTCGCTGGTTCAAACCGAAGATAGACACAAAACGCTGGAGTAACTCAGCGGGACAGGCAGCATCTCTGGAAGGAAGGAATGGGTGAGGTTTCGGGTCTTCTTCAGACTGAAGGGTCTCGACACGAAAGGTCACACCTACTCCTTCTCTCCAGAGATGCTGCCTGTCCGGCTGAGTTGCTCCAGCTTGCTGTGTCTATCTTCAATGTTACTCCAGCTTTTAGAAACATAGAAAAATAGGTGCAGGAGTAGGCCATTCGGCCCTTCGAGCCTGCACCGCCATTCAATGTGATCATGGCTGATCATCCAACTCAGTATCCCGTACCTGCCTTCTCTCCATTACCCCCTGATCCCTTTAGCCACAAGTGCCACATTTAACGCCCTCTTAAATATAGCCAATGAACTGGCCTCAACTACCTTCTGTGGCAGAGAATTCCAGAGACTCACCACTCTCTGTGTGAAAAATGTTTACCTCATCTCGGTCCTAAAGGAATTCCCCCTTATCCATAAACTGTGACCCCTTGTTCTGGACTCCCCCAACATCGGGAACAATCTTCCTGCATCTAGCTTGTCCAACCCCTTAAGAATTTTGTAAGTTTCTATAAGATCCCCCTCAATCTTCTAAATTCCAGCGAGTACAAGCCGAGTCTATCCAGTCTTTCCTCATATGAAAGTCCTGACATCCCAGGAATCAGTCTGGTGAATCTTCTCTGTACCCCCTCTATGGCAAGAATGTCTTTCCTCAGATTTGGTGTCTACTTTAATAATAATCCTTTGCTTTGCGTTCTAAGCGAACAGATCAGCAGTCATAAGGAGGGTCCTGACCCAAAATGTCACCTGTCTATGTTCTCCAGAGATACTACATGATTCACTGAATTACTCCAGCATTTTGTGCCTTTTATTTTGTGTAAACCAACATCTGCAGTTCCTTGTTTCTAAAGCGTGGGATTTCTCTGACGGATGGCAAGCAAGTTGCACATTAGCTCTTGGCACAGAATTGAGTTTAGTTTGGAGATACAGCGCAGAAACAGGCTCTTCGGCCCATCGAGTCCGCCCCGACCAGCGATCACCCCGTACACTAGCACTATCCTACACAACAGGGGCAACTGACAATGTTTACAAAAGCAAATTAACCTGCAAACCCGGAGTGTGAGTGGGAGGAAACCGGAGCACCTGGGGATAACCCACGTTGTCTGTACGGAGTGCAAACTCCGTACAGACAACGAACGGAGTCAGGATGGAACCCGGATCACTGGCGCAGCGAGGCAGCAACTCTACGCCTGCACCACCGTGCCGCCCATTGAACCTCGACATTCCATCCCGCTGAGCAGATCAGCATGATCACAGTTACTCCCGGAAAATGAACTAAATCAACCAAATGTCTCAATTTCAAGGTGTGGCAATTCTGCATTATTAACACGTCAGTGGGACAGAGTGCACCTTAAATTTACTCAACAATTTCCAGGACATACCTGTCATATTTTTCCATTTAAATCGACAATAGGTGCAGGAGTAGGCCATTCGGCCCTTCCAGCCAGCACAGCCATTCAATGGCTGATCATCAACAATCAGTACCTCGTTCCTGCCTTCTCCCCTTATCGCCCGACTCCGCTATCTTTAAGAGCCCTATCTAGCTCTCTCTTGAAAGCATCCAGAGAACCGGCCTCCACCGCCCTCTGAGGCAGAAAAATTCCACAGACTCACCACTCTGTGTGATAAAGTGTTTCCTCATCTCCGTTCTAAATGGCTTACCACTTATTCTGAAACTGTGGCCCCTGGTTCTGGACTCCCCCAACATCGGGAACACGTTTTGTGCCTCTTGCGTGTCCAAACCCTTAGTAATCTTATGCATTTCAATAAAATCCCCTCTCATCCTTCTACACTCCAGTGTATACAAGCGCAGCTGCTCCATTCTCTCAACATATGACAATTCCGCCATCCCGGGAATCAACTGGATAGTAAGGACTACGCGGAGATGGGCCAGGAGCTCTGTGGTAACAATAGCGGACTAGTAATTCAGGGTCGTGGGCTAATTCCACATCTCCATTTGTCATTGGGGAATCCAGACCGAGTTTACACTCTACATTAGTCACAGCATGGAATCAGGCCCCACCACACTGACCACCAATTGTCCCGCACACCAGCACTACCCTACACACACTGTGGACTCTTTTACCGAAGCCAATTAACTGACAAACCCGCACGTCTTTGGAGTGTGGGAGGAAACCGGAGCACCCGGGGAAAACCCACTCAGGTCACGGGGAGAACGTACAAACTCCGTACAGACAGCGCCCGTGGTCAGGATCAAACCCGGGTCTCCGGCGCTTTTAGGTAGCAACTCTACCGCTTGGTAAATGGCGAGGCCCCACACAAGTTGATAAGTCATAGGAGCAGGGTTAGGCCATTCGGTCCATCAAGTCTATGCCGCCATTCAATCATGGCTGATCTATCTCTCCCTCCTAACCCCATTCTCCTGCCTTCTCCCCATAACCTCTGACACCCGTATTAATCAAGAATTTATCTATCTCTGCCTAAAAAGATGCCTTAAGGGGTTGGATAGGCTAGATGCAGGAAGATTGTTCCCGATGTTGGGGAATTGCATAACAAGGGGTCACAGTTTTAGGATAAGGGGGAAGTCTTTTTGGACCGAGATGAGAAGATCTTTTTTTCACACAGAGAGTGGTGAGTCTGTGGAATTCTCTGCCGCAGAAGGTAGTTGAGGCCAGTTCATCGGCTATATTTTAGATTGAGTTAGATGTGGCCCTTGTGGCTAAAGGGATCAGGGGGTATGGAGAGAAGGAGGGAAAGGATACTGAGTTGGATGATCAGCCATGATCATATTGAATGGCGGTGCAGGCTCGAAGGGCCGAATGGCCTACTCCTGCACCTATTTTCTATGATTCTATGAAAAATATCCATTGCCTTGGCCTCCACAGCCTTGTGTGGCAATGAATTCCTTAGATTCACCACCCTCTGACTAAAGAAATTCCTCATCTCCTTCCTAAAGGAACATCCTTTAATTCTGGGGCTATGACCTCTGGTGCTAGACTCTCCCGCTAGTTGAAAATGTCCTCTCCACATCCACTCCTTTCACTATTCGGTAAGTTGCAATGAGCCCCCCCCCCCCCCCCCCCCTCTCCCAAACTGCAGTGATTACAGGCCCAGTGCCGTTAAACGCTCATCATACGTTAACCCACTCACTCCTGGGGTCATTCTGGTTAACTGGGGAACAATTCTCCCCATGGTCACTATTGAGGGAGTGCAGCGTAGGTTCACCGGGTTAGTTCCCGGGATGGCGCGACTGTCATATGCTGCGAGAATGAAGCGGCTGGGCTTGTACGCTCTGGAGTTTAGAAGGATGAGAGGGGATCTTATTGAAACATATAAGATTATTAAGAATTTGGACAAGCTAGAGGCAGGAAACATGTTCCCGATGTTGGGGGAGTCCAGAACCAGGGGCCACACAGTTTAAGAATAAGGGGTAAGCCATTTAGAACAGAAAGGAGAAAACACTTTTTCACACAGAGAGTTATGAATGTGTGGGATTCTCTGCCTCAGAGGGCGGTGGAGGCCAGTTCTCTGGATACATTCAAGAGAAAGATGGATAGGGCTCTTAAAGATGGCGAAGTCAGGTGATAGGGGGAGAAGGCAGGAACGGGGTACTGATTGTGGACGATCACTCAGCCATGATCACATTGAATGGCGGTGCTGGCTCGAAGGGCTGAATGGCCTACTCCTGCTCCTATTGTCTATTGCCTGCCACGGTGGCTGGGGTGTCGGGAGCTGAGGCTAGGCTGCCGGGGGGGGGGGGGGGGGGGGGGGCTACCTCAAGACTAACCTTTAGAGGAGCAGCTTCCACTGTCCCACTGCGACACTACTCTCTTGCGCCACACCAGTGTTCGCTGGTGAGAACTCAGTCAGACTCACTCCGCACACGGTTCTTGGGGAAAGAGAGAGGATGCTTTCAGCCTGTCAGTCTGGTCTGGAATCCAACAACAGCCTCGGCTAGTGGAGGGGGAGGGGGGGGAGGTGGGGGGGGGAAGGGTGAAGTTCCAACCCATCACGATGCCCCACTGGGCAAAAGGCACACAAGTGCAAAAGAAAAACGCACACCTCCAGATTTGGGGGCAGTTTCTTCCCAACTGAACCAACCAGAAAGCGGAGCTGAACTGTGTTTTTTTATATAAAAAGTGATACAGCACGGAAACAGGCCCTTCGGCCCGCCGGGTTCCGGGCCGACCAGCGATCCCCGCACATGAACACTATCCTGCACCCAACCAGAGGCAATTTTTAGATTTTTAACAAGCCAATTCACCTACAAAACCTGCACGCCTTTGGAACATGGGAAGAAACCGAAGGTCTCGGAGAAAAACCCACGCAGGTCATGGGGAGAATGTGCAAACTCGGCACAGACAGCAGCCGTAGTTGGGATCCAACCCGGGCCTCCGGTGCTGCATTCGCTCTGAGGCAGCACTCTACCGCTGCGCCACCGCGACCACAATCTCGGACCTTCGGACTATCTTTGATCAGTCGTCACCTTGCACGGAACATTATCTCCTTGTCGTGTGTCCGTACACTGCAGACGGCTCGACTGGAATCATGTTTTTGCCTTTCCGCCGACTGCATTTCACTGGGCCTCGGTAAACGCGACAATGCACTCGACTGAACTGAAACTATCGCCCCGGTTTTGGCTTTTGATTTGCAGCTCGTTCTAAGTTTGCTGAGAGAATTGATGAGGGACACGAGGTGCACCACCACACTCAGGAACAGCTTCCTCCCCTCTCTTAACGGGCTTCTGATCGGCCCTTCCATATGCTAGACTACTATATGATAAATATCTCCCCCATCGAGAAAGCTTTCTCCCGAACCGGTGCGCTACAATGCTGAGAACTATATTCTGCGCCCTTCCCCTTCATCCTCCTGATGACGCTGGAGTTTGGCTCGATTGTTTTTAAAGTATTTCTCAATAGACAATAGGTGCAGGAGTAGGCCATTCAGCCCTTCGAGCCTCCATTCAATGTGATCTTGGCTGATCATCCCCAATCAGTACCCCGTTGCTGCCTTCTCAAATTTCACTGCACCAATTGGTGTATAGAAACATAGAAAATAGGTGCAGGAGGAGGCCATTAGGCCATTCGAACCAGCACCGCCATTCATTGTGATCATGGCTGATCGTCCGCTACCAATAACCCGTGCCTGCCTTCTCCCCATATCCCTTGACTCCACTAGCCATATGTGACAATAAATGTCCTTTGTCCCCATATCCCCTGACTCCGCTATCTTTAAGAGCCCTATCTAGCTCTCTCTTGACAGTATCCAGAGAACCGGCCTCCACCGCCCTCTGAAGCACAGAATTCCAGATTCACTGACTCACAACTCTCTGTGAGAAAAAGTGTTTCCTCATTCCAAATGGCTTACCCCTGAGAATAAGGGCTCGGTTATTTTTAAAGCGTAGTACTTCCTTATCAGATAGCATGCAAACCAAAGGTCGGCACGGGTGGCGCAGCTGGTAGTTCCTGAGGCAGCGTCTGCTAAACCTAGGATAAGCTGGGGTACTGTCCGATTCACCTCTACCCCATTGTGGACATTGGACTTTGTCTCTGGAACTGATGCGCTACAATGCTGAGACCTACACTCTGGACTCTGTATCTTCCCCTTTGCTCTCCCTGTTGCACTTCAGTTTGTCTTTGTTGCATTTGTGGAGAGTATCGCCCGATCGGCTTGGAAAGTTTGCAATACATAGACAATAGGTGCAGGAGTAAGCCATTCGGCCCTTCACGCCAGCACCGCCATTCAATATGATCATGGCTGATCATCCACATACAAAGCTTTTCACTGAACAACAGTACACATGACAATAATAAACCTAAACAAAAGGAAGCGAATGGCATGTTGGCCTTCATAACAAGAGGAGTTGAGTATAGGAGCAAGGAGGCTCTTCTGCAGCTGTACAGAGCCCTAGTGAGACCACACCTGGAGTATTGTTTGCAGTTTTGGTCCCCTAATTTGAGGAAGGACATTCTTGTTATTGAGGAAGTGCAGCGTAGGTTTATAAAGGTTAATTCCCGGGATGGCAGGACTGTCATATGCTGAGAGAATGGAGCTGCTGGGCTTGTATACACTGGAGTTTAGAAGGATGAGAGGGAATCTTGTTGAAACATATAAGATTGTATAAAGGTCTGGACACGCCAGAGGTAGGAAACATGTTCCCGATGTTGGGGGGGGGGGGGGGGGGGGGGGGAGGAGTCCAGAACTAGGGGCCACAGTTTAAGAATAAGGGGTAAACCATTTAGAACGGAGACGAGGAAACACTTTTTGTCACAGAGAGTTGTGAGTCTGTGGAATTTCATTTCGGAGTCACGTGAGTGACTTCGTGAAGAGCCCGCCGGCGCGCATGCTCGACATATCGTCGTAACGCGTTGCTGCGACGGCTGACGGAGGAGCGTGCTCCTCGCCAGCCCTTCATAAGGGAACCACGCAGGTAAGTATGCTACCTTAAGTTGGTGGTTCTTGTTGTGTTTGCTTCACAGCAAGAACATGGATGGGAGTTTGAGAGGCCGGAGATCGGGAAGAAGTCGCCGGCCAGCAGTTCCGGAGCGAGAGTTGTCGGGGGTACCTGCAACGCAGACCGGAACGAGGGCGGAGATGTCGGTGAGCTCTGTCTTTTCAGGTCCGGACCCGCCCGCACACCACAGCTCGGAGGAGTTTGACGAGGAGGAGTGTGGTGTGCCGCCAGAGCAGGACGACCCTGCCATGGCAGTCCGGTCGTCAGCAGGCTTGCTGACGGCCTCGAGCAGACGGGTCCGTGCGGCTGCACGGCCCGCTTCACGAAGCCCCCTGCGCAGGGGAAGGGCAGGAGCCCAGACGCCTAACCCTGTCGGGGCTAAGGCTCTGCCTGCCGCTAAGGAGCGGTCAGGTTCCAGGACGGGACCCGGGGCAGCTGTGAGGTCCAGCCGTCGCCCCCCAACTTCCGACGCCGGGACGAGTCAGTTGGGGGTCCCGTCACGGTCGCCGAGCCCCCCATGGATGGGTGGGCGAGACCATGCGTCGGCAAGGTCCACGATGTGGGCAGCTGGCAAGCCTGCACGGGCCCAAGGTATCCAGGCTTCGGCTGGTGCCGACACTATGCCGCATCTGTCCTTAGAGGCAACGGCTTCCGCTCCCGCTACACGGAAGCGGTTGAACACGCCCGTGCAGGAATCGCGCAGTTTCGCCTCGGCGGCTGTCGACGACAACTACCGGCACCGGCAGGGCCTCGACGAGGTGCGGGCCGATGACAGGAGCCCCGGCCAATTTTCAGAGCTGGAGGACTCCGACCACCTGAGTGTTCAGGGTGAAGGGCGTATTGACCGTATAGAGCGGCTGCTGGAACGTCTCATCCAACATCAACAGGCATCCAGCAGCGACAGGCACAGGGCTTCATCACCAGCTTCATACACCAGCCTGGAGCAGCAGGACGAGGAGACCGTGGGCGACCCCATCCCACCCCCGCCTGAATTACCGGCGGAGGACCTCCTCGATGTGGCCACCAAGTTTGCAGCCCCTCATTCCTTGGGGCTTCCTATCAATACAAAGCTGGCAGCCACTGTGGACTTCCTAAATAATCACCAGCTTCAGGAGGAAGTTCTATTACAAGCCATGAGCCGTCACAAGGCTCCATCAAACTGCAACTCCCTCAACGTGCCTGTGGTCAATACGCCGATATGGGGCAACATCAGTGCGGCTATCCGTCAGCAGGAGCTGAAGATTCAGCGGATCCTGAAACTCCTCACGGCCGGGATTACTGCCTTTGTGCGGTCGGTCGATGGAGAGGAGCTTAATTTGGACCAGGAGGATGCTCTGGCGCTTCTATGCGCTACTCAAAACGAAATTAACGGCTTTCGGAAAAATAGCATCCGCCCAGCGCTCAACCCCAAATTTGCAGGGTTGTGCAAACCACCGCCGCCGCCGCCGCCCCGTCAGCTCTTTGGCGAAGACCTTTCCAAAAGGGTCAGAGAGCTTGATGAACAAGCCAAGACCGTGGGGCTCATGCGCTCTCAGAGTGCCCCCACGCCATCGAGCTCCAAAGCTTCGCTTGGCAGCTCACGAGGGTCTGCCAGCATGTCTACCAGGAATTACCCTCCAGGTCCAAACCGATATCAGCCACCCCAACCACAGGGGTCTTTTTTAGGACAGGCTCGGCAGAAGCCGAGATGGAAAATGAGGACGCCACGACCTCAAACCAACCCAGCACCTCTACGTCCACCCACTCGTGTCAGGGACCGCCGGTAACCACAGAGGTGAGGCGGTCTGGTTCTCTTTTTTCTCTTTGTTTAACTTCACATGTTGGTGGGCGTTTGCGGTTGTTTGCGTTGTGCATGGGGTAATATTACCAGTGATGAGTATGTGTTACGGAATATTCAGGGCCATAGCATTGAGTTTATTAATGGGGACATCCCTCCGTCTCAGCATAGACCGGGTCGTATGTTTAAACTAACGGCTGCGGAACAGTCCGTAGGCTATAAGGAAATTTTAAGGTTGGAACAGAAAGGGGTCATAGAGAAAACGGTTCATGAGCCCGTTGAATTTGTTTCCAATATTTTTACCCGACCTAAGAAAGATGGAGGCTGTAGAGTCATTATTGATCTGACCACTCTGAATAACTTTGTAACATATACTCATTTTAAAATGGACACGTTTGAAACGGCCAAATCATTGATCTCACAAGGGTGCTTTATGGCATGTATTGATTTACAGGATGCGTACTATACCGTACCCATGCAAAAATATTACAGAAGGTTCTTAAAATTTATCTGGATGGACCAGCTGTGGCAATATAGGGCGTTGCCTAATGGGCTCACCACAGCCCCTCGATTATTTACTAAATTGGTGAAGCCAATTATGGCTTATTTAAGACAACGACATCATGTCGTGATGGCCTATTTAGATGATATTTTAATTATCGGACACACCTTGGAATCAGCTCAACAAGGGGTTGCAGCTGCGGTCAATTTGTTCCAACAGCTTGGGTTCATTGTTCATCCAGAAAAATCTAAGTTCTGCCCCACCCAGGTAATTAATTATCTGGGGTTCCAGGTGAATTCCATTAGCATGAGAGTCACCATACCAATTAACAAAGTTGAGGAGGTAACACAGGTGTGTACAGATTTACTCAATACTCGTATACCATCGATTCGTCACACAGCTACTGTCATTGGCAAGATTGTGGCTTTGTTTCCGGCAGCCCGGTATGGACCTCTGCATTATCAAAACTTGCAGAGAGCCAAGATTGCTGCGCTGCGGCGGCACGCTGGTCATTATGATCGATCAATACAGCTGCCGCCTGCAGCATTGGATGAGTTACGATGGTGGGTTTGCCACATTAGTAACTCGTTTAAAACTATTATTGAGGCGAAACCGATGATATACTTACAAACTGATGCAAGCTCTGATGGCTGGGGAGCTACGAATCAGCATTCTAGTTGTGGGGGCCGATGGGATACCCTTGAGAATACAATGTTGGTATCACAAGGGATCAACTATTTGGAGCTGCTTGCAGCGTTTCACGGACTTCGTGCATATTGTTCCAAGATCTTTGGAGCACATGTCCGGCTCCAAATAGACAACACCACAGCGGTGGCGTATTTAAATCACATGGGCGGTACCAGGTCAGTTTCATGTGATAAATTGGCTAATTCAATTTGGCTCTGGGGTGTCAAGAGAGACATTTGGATTTCAGCCACCCATTTGCCAGGTGAGCTTAATTTTGTGGCGGACGCCAGGTCACGCAAGTTCAATGATAATATTGAATGGATGTTACATCCTGAAATTTTTGCAAAAATCACAGCCAAATTTGGGAAACCGGATATTGACCTTTTTGCGTCCCGGTTGAACCATCAGGTACCAACCTACGTCTCGTGGGAACCAGATCCTGGGGCTATAGCGTTAGATGCATTCTCGCTAGACTGGGGGAATTGCTTTTTCTATGCATTCCCTCCGTTTTGCCTCATCAGTCGGGTATTACAAAAAATTCAGATGGATGGTGCCAAGGGCATCCTTATCATACCCGACTGGCCTACACAGCCGTGGTATCCGATGGTCTTTGACACGCTCAGTGAACCTTGGGTCCGTTTGCAGGGTAGCCCAGAATTAGTTACTCACCCTGTATCAGGGGAGCCACATCCCTGCCATGGCTATTTAAATTTGTTGGCTTGCAGATTCTGAATCGGCCTTTAGTTGGATACGGCCTTTCTACCCGGACCATGGATACCATTGCAGCGTCGTGCCGAGAGTCTACAAGGCGAAGATACCGCTCTCACATCAGGAAGTGGGAAGCCTTCTGCAACCGCTCTCGCATCACGTACGATGCCGTGACTATAACCGACGTCCTGGAATTCCTCGCGGGGTTGCACCATGATGAACACTTAAGCTACAGTGCCATCAACAGCGCCAGGAGCGCTCTATCATTCTACCTCAATATTGAGGTGGGATCCAACAAGCTAGTGTCCAGGCTCATGCGGGGTATTTTCAATACGAATCCGCCTACACCACGCTACAATATCACCTGGGATGTCAGGGTAGTTTTAGCTCTGCTCAGGACGTGGTCCCCCATGGAAGGGCTCCAGCTGGACAAACTCACCATGAAGCTGGTGATGTTACTAGCGCTGACTTCAGCACAGAGGGTACAGACACTCCATAAACTACGTGTCGACAGAATGATGTCTACCCCCACAGAAGTAGTTTTCTTTGTTGACGAGCTACTAAAGCAGCATAGACCTGGGTGCACAGGGCTGCAGCTGAAGTTCCCGGCATACCCCGCAGATGCTAGGCTATGTTTAGCCTCCCACATCCGTTACTACGTCAAGGTGACGGCAAGCATCAGAGGAAAAGAGAGATACCTGCTTGTCACTCATAAGAGACCTCACCATCGAGTGACAACACAGACGATATCCAGGTGGCTTCGAGTCGTCTTGGGTAAGTCAGGTATCAACACTAATGTGTTCAAATCTCATTCCACCAGGGCTGCATCGACGTCGGCGGCGAGGGTCATGGAGGTGCCCATGGACCATATTCTCGCCACAGCAGGATGGGCTAATGAAGCGGTGTTTCAGCGTTTCTACAACCGGCCCGTCGCTGCGCCTCTACAGTTCGCAGAAGCCGTATTAGATGCGGGGCAAGAACGTGGAGATGTCCCCGAATAAGGGGTTTTTGATTTGTTGTTAATAAATATGATTTGTTTTGCAGTATGGACTAGTCAGCACGTTATTCCTCCCATCCATCCCTGGTAGTGGTGTGACAGCATGGACGTGGTCCAGGGCGTGTCATCACAGAAGCTTTGAAGTCTTCACGAAGTCACTCACGTGACTCCGAAATGAAATAGTAAGATTGAACGAGAACTTACCAGTTTGAAGGTTGATCTTTATTTCATGAGGAGTCGAAGTGAGGGATTTCGTGCCCTCCTCGCCCAACCCTCAATCACCTTCATCTGGTAATCTTAGTCGTTTTCATTCTTACTATGTGAAGTCATTTCTTTTCATTGGTTTCTGTGATTCCACGCCGCTACTTTGAAGTAAGTAGGCTCTTCACGAAATCCCTCACTTCGACTCCTCATGAAATAAAGATCAACCTTCGAACTGGTAAGTTCTCGTTCAATCTTACTATTCTCTGCCTCAGAGGCCGGTTCCCTGGACACTTTCAAGTGAGAGCTAGATAGGGCTCTTAAAGATAGTGGAGTCAGGGGATATGGGGAGAAGGCAGGAACGGGGTACTGTTTGGGGATGATCAGCCATGATCACATTGAACGGCGGTGCTGGCTCGAAGGGCCGAATGGCCTACTCCTGCACCTATTGTCTATGATCAGGCAAATGGGGCTGGCCCAGAATGGTCAGCATGGACAGGGTGGGCTGAAGGGCCTGTTTTTGTGCTATATAACTCAGTGGCAGAGAGCAAGTAGAAACAATGGGAGTGGATCCGTGTTTGGCGGCACTGGGCCTGTACTCGCTGGAGTTTAGAAGGACGAGGGGCGACCTCATTGAAACGTACCGAATCATGAAAGGCCTGGATTAAGTGGATGGGGAGAGAATGTTTCCGCTGGTGGGAACGTCTCGGACCAGAGGGCACAGCCTCGGGATGATGAGACATTGCTTTCGAATGATGGAGGATTTTATTTCGTCAGAGGGTGGTAAATCTGTGGAATTCTTTGCCACAGACGGCTGTGGAGGCCAAGTCAGTGGATATTCCGGCGGGGATAGATTCTTGATTAGAACGGGTGTCAGGGGTTACGGGGAGGAGGCCGGGGAATGGGGTTGAGAGGGAAAGATAGAGCAGCCATGAGCGAATGGAGTACATGGGCCGAATGGCCAGATTCTGCTGCTAGAACGTATGAATTATCCTCTGGTCCATTTTTACAATCTGCTGCCAGTTTCTTGCAAGGATTTCAAGTGTCTGCTGAATGACTGTATAAAATCATGAGAGGAAAAGATTGGGTGGATGCACAGAATCTCTTGCCCAGAGGACGGGAATCGAGGACCAGAGGACATAGGTTCAAGGCGAAGGTGTAAAGATTTAATAGGAATCTAAGGTGTTTAAGAAAGAACTGCAGATGTTGGAAAAATCGAAGGGAGACAAAAATGCTGGAGAAACTCAGCGGGCGAGGCAGCATCTATGGTGTGAAGGAATAGGTGACGTTTCGGGTCGAGAAACATCACCTATTCCTCACCCGCTGAGTTTCTCCAGCATTTCTGTCTACCATAGGAATCTGAAGGGTAACATTTTCACACAAAGGGCGGTGGGTGAATGGAACGAGCTGCCAGGGGTGGTAATTGAGGCTGGGACTATCCCAACATTGAAGAAACAGTTATTAGACAGGTACGTGAATAGGGATATGGACCAAGCGCAGGCAGGTGGGGCTGGTGCAGATGGGGCACGTTGGCCGGTGTGGGCAAGTTGGGACGAAGGGCATGTTGGCCAGTGTGGGCAGGTTGGGCCGAAGGGCGTGTTTCCATGGGTCATGTTGGCCAGTGTGGGCAAGTTGGGATGAAGGGCATGTTGGCCAGTGTGGGCAGGTTGGGTCGAAGGACATGTTTCCATGGGGCACGTTGGCCGGTGTGGGCAAGTTGGGCCGAAGGGCATGTTTCCATGGGGCATGTTGGCCAGTGTGGGCAAGTTGGGACGAAGGGCGCATTTCCACACCGTGTGACTAGAGAGCAGGAAGGGGAGGCCCAGCCTTACCTTGGGACAAACTGGTTGGCAGGCCGCTTGGGCCTGTACTCTGGGTGCACCATGAAGAGCATGTGGGGGAAGCCCGTGCCAAAGTAGGCCCCGTCCGTGTGGTGGTGCCGCGATGACTTTGGCGTGTACACGTCCATGCACTTGGGGCAGTACAGCTTCACCATCGCCTCTCCAGGGATGTCGGACAGACCTGGGAAGGGCAAAGAGAGAGAGGGGGGGGGGGGGGGGGGGATTAGCATTGACCAGACCATGCGTGGACCCCTTGCGTGGTCCCCCACCTCCTCCAACGCAATATTCCACCACTCACCTATACACGAGGCGATGATCAGTCAAAATGGCGCTCCTGGCCCGGTAAGTCTCAACCAACTGCGCACGCGCAGGGTCAAAATGGCAGTTAACATGGCGGCAGGCCCAGCAAGCACCCCCCCACCCCCCCCAAGTGCGCCTGCGCGGGGTCAAAATGGCGGCGGGCCCGGCAACCCTCCCGCAAGTGCGCAGGCGCCGCTGACGGGGCCAGCAAGTGGGAGTGCAGTTAAGGGTATAAAGCAAAGTTTATTAAGGGAATAACTTGGGAATTACTTTGTCAAATGCAACAGACGTTGCTCCTGCGCACCCCAGACGAATGGTAAGGTGGGCCTAATATTGTAGCGCTATCCTGTACCATTTAGGCTATATTTCGGGCATATACATACACATATATATATATACATACACATATTATATACACATACATATTATATATATACACACACACACAAGATCACACATGATGAGAGTTTTAGATATAAGGTACGTTCAGGTTGCAAAGGACATTATGTAAAACTAAAGGTCCCGACCCACTTGGGCAACATTTTCGGCAACAGCCTGAAAAGAGGTTGTTGCATCATGGTCGGGCCGTGACGCATGTAGTGATGCGCGATGAGGAGGGGAGGATTAGGGGAGGATTAGGGGAGGGGAGGATTAGGGGAGGGGAGGATTAGGGGAGGGGAGGATTAGGGGAGGAGGAGGGGAGGAGGAGGGGAGGAGGAGGGGAGGAGGAGGGGAGGAGGAGGGCAGGAGGAGGGCAGGAGGAGGGCAGGAGGAGGGCAGGAGGAGGGCAGGAGGAGGGGAGGAGGATGGGGAGGAGGATGGGGAGGAGGATGGGGAGGAGGATGGGGAGGAGGATGGGGAGGAGGATGGGGAGGAGGATGGGGAGGAGGATGGGGAGGAGGATGGGGAGGAGGATGGGGAGGAGGATGGGGAGGAGGATGGGGAGGAGGATGGGGAGGAGGATGGGGAGGAGGATGGGGAGGAGGAGGGGAGAGATGGGAAGAAAGGAAGGGCTGTGGATAGGAGAGGAGAAAATTTTGCACCTCCACCTTACTACAATCATCTAAAGTGCTGGATTTGAGGGGCGGGGTGAGCAGAGGAGAGGTCATGAGAGGAGAGGTGAGGGGAGGAGAAGATGCGGAAGGGAGGCGAAGGGAGGGGGAGGAGAGAGGGGAGGAGGGGAGAGGGGAAATGGGAGGAGTGTGGAGAGGGGAGGAAATGGGAAGAGAGGGGAGGAGAGGTGTGGAGAGGAAAGGAAACGTTGAGGAGAGGGGAGGGGAGGAGGAGATGGAAGGCGAGGAGGGGGAGGAGAGGGAGATAGGCGTGGAGTGTAGAGAAGCAGGGTGGGGGGGGGGGGGGGAGAAGAGCGGAGGGCAGGTGACGCCCGGTTAGGGTTAGGGACCACAGCTGGGCTGTAAAATATTCTTCCTTGAATGCATGGATTTTAAACATTAATGGACAGGGATTTTAAACATTATTGCCACCCGCAGAACAGCATACGTCAGCGCGTGTGTCATACAACTTGGCTGTTTTACTGGCGTCAGTCGCTGACCCTCGCAGTCGCCGGAAAAAAAGGCAAAGTGGGACAGGCCCTTAAGTTGTTGTTGGTGCACCTACCAATGGGAAGCATAGGCTGGTTCTCACAGTACACTCGAGGGCAGTAGCCAAAGTCCCCTTGCTGGTACTTCTCCAACTGAAAATAAACAAACGAGTCCCATTAGACAGGCCAAAGACACAGCTCCCCGATACAGCAAGTACATCCAATGAATAGTCCAATTGCAATTTGAGTCTGAAGACCCACAACGTCACCCATTCCTTCTCTCCAGAGATGCTGCCTGTCCCGCTGAGTTACTCCAGCATTGTAAATCCAATTAAGATGGCGGGTCGACTACAACCTTTCCAACTAATTCTACTTTCTTAGGCAAGGGTGTTATGAGTTAGCACAACAAGACAGTGAGGCCCGGCGGCGCTGCGGTAGTGTCGCTGCCTTTCCACGCTGGAGACCCGGATTAGATCCCGACTACATCGCTGTCTGTGTGGTGTTTGTACGTTCTCCCCGTGACCGTGTGATTGTTCTCCGGGTGCTCCGGTTTCCTCCCACACTCCAAAAGACGGCCAGGCTTGTGGTATAATTGGCTTCGGTAAAATCTGTAAACTGTCCCCAGAGTGTAGGATGGTGCAATAGCGTACGGGGTGATCGCTGGTCGGTGTGGACTCAGCTGTTTCCACGCTGCATCTCTAAAGTAATTTAAACGATTTCTACAGGGGATTGAAGAAGCATTCAGACAGATTCAGCAGGAAAAATGGTCCCAATGTTGGGCGAGTCCAGAACCAGTCTTAGAATAAAGGGGAGGCCATTTAAGACTGAGGTGAGAAAAAACTTTTTCACCCAGAGAGTTGTGAATTTGTGGAATTCCCTGCCACAAGAGGGCAGTGGAGGCCAAATCACCGGATGGATTTAAGAGAGAGTTAGATAGAGCTCTAGGGGCTAGTGGAATCAAGGGATATGGGGAGTAGGCAGACATGGGTTATTGATTGCGGATGATCAGCCATGATCACAATTAATGGCGGTGCTGGCTCGAAGGGCCTAATGGCCTCCTCCTGCACCTATTTTCTATGTTTCTAGATACATGGATAGGGTAGGTTTGGAGCGATTGTTAGCCAAACGCAGGCAGGTGGGATTAGTGTAGATGCAGGCATGATATTCACCTCCAGAAAAAAAAGTAGGAAGTATTGGCCGGGGGTCCAGGAGGCCGGTTAGGCCCCCCCCCCCCCCCCCCCCCAGTGGGGGTTCAGGGGACTTCTGCATTTTCAATAAATAAATTGAAAATGATTCCCAAGCTTTCTGCTGGTAGTTTACATAACACAAGCTTAGAATTTTTCTTACACACAACCAGTAAAATAACTCCCAAAAGATAAATATTTCATGAAACAAATGACTTCATAAAGCTAAAAAAAGCTTTACAAACAATGTTACCTGAAGTCTCTTTGCCAACCTAGCACTGTGTGCAAACAGCACAGAAAAAGTGTTGGCTGCAGCCATCTTCTGCTTCAATAAGGGAAGCTGGTCGGCGATTGGCCGCAACGCCCCTTGGAGACTGCGTCTGATTGGCCGCCGAGTGACCGGCGCATTATGTGATTGGACACAATGCCCTTGGAAACAGCGGCTGATTGGACGGCAGGAGACTGATTTGTTGATTGAACGGGAATTTTGAGGGAAGCTGGTCGGTGAATGGACGCAACTCCCCCCCCCCCCCCCCGGAGACAGCGGTTGATTGGCCGCCAAATAATCGGGCACACGAAATTGAAAAATAGGAAGAAAAAAAAAATCAAATTTCCAATTTAAATCGGAAGAATATCATGCCTGAAAGATGGACACAAATTGCTGGAGTTACTGAGCGGGTTAGGCAGCAGCATCTCTGGAGAAGGGTCTCGACCCTGAAACGTCACACATTCCCATTGGACATCACCCATTCCCCCTCTCCAGGGATGCTGCCTGTCCCGCTGAGTTACTGCAGCTTTTTGCATCTACCTTCGCCTCTCTGGAGAATGCGGATTGGGCCCCATTCTTTGGAAAGTGAACCCAAGTGTCACACACATTACCAGATTGCCTCACATAAAGGTATTGCTATAAAAAAAAATTCTTGTAAGAGATTCATCTTATTCGTCGCTATTTTCCTACCTGTGGAACTATAACGCATATGACTGCTAAAGATATGGACATTCCAGCTTTTTAAAATTCACACAGTTCCGTAAGATAAAACCGAGCTATGAAAAAACAAAACCGCTTGCGTGTGAGGCCACACATGTGACTAGTCCTGTTTGACTCTGATGGGGCTCTTAAAAATAGTGGAGTCAGGGGATATGGGGAGAAGGCAGGAACGAGGTACTGATTGTGGATGATCCGCCATGATCACATTGAATGGCGGTGCTGGCTTGAAGGGCCGAATGGCCTACTCCTGCACCTATTGTCTATTGACCCTCTACTGACCCTAAACAAACACTGTCAGCGTAGCATATAAAAATCTCACTCGATAAACTTTGAAAAAATGTATGAATCAGAAATACAGTGCGAAACAATATACCTGTAAAGCTTTTAGAATTAGAAGAGATGCATTCCACCATTGTTATTCGGTCACACACGTGACCAAGATTGGCACTATTCTGTTCCAAGAACCCGCGAGGCAGACCTACCATCTGTGCGATCCCTCGGTTGGTGAGAATGTAACGGGCGTGGATCAGTCCGTACAGCATCTCGGCTGCCTGCTCGATCAGGTCACTCTGGTTGGGGTTATCCTCCAGCTCCTCATCTGACCAGAAGAGGGGGGAAACATTAGGCACTTCGCATTTGTCCATTCACATTCACACAACAGCAGACCGATACATTCACGCAACCATATAACTATTAGAGCACGGAAACAGGCCATCTCGGCCCTTCAAGTCCGATCCGAACAACTTTTTTCCCTTAGTCCCACCTGCCTGCACTCATACCATAATCCTCCATACCCTTCTCATCCATATGCCCATCCAATTTATTTTTAAATTATACCAACGAACCTGCCGCCACCACTTCCACTGGAAGCTCATTCCACACCGCTACCACTCTCTGAGTAAAGAAGTTCCCCCTCATGTTACCCCTAAACTTCTGTCCCTTAATTCTAAAGTCATGTCCTCTTGTTTGAATATTCCCTATTCTCAAAGGGAAAAGCTTGTCCACATCAACTCTGTCTATCCCTCTCATCATTTTAAAGACCTCTATCAAGTCCCCCCTTAACCTTCTGCACTCGAGAGAATAAAGACCTAACTTATTCAACCTATCTCTGTAACTTAGCTGTTGAAACCCAGGCATCATTCCGACAGACCGAAATTATGGATTGATACGATGGATTGAGACTAGGCTTGTATTCACTGGAGTTTAGAAGGATGAGGGGATATCTTATAGAAACATATTAAATTATAAATGGACAGGGCAAGCTAGGTGCAGGAACAATGGTCCCAATGTTGGGCGAGTCCAGAACCAGGGGCCACAGTCTTAGAGCAAAGGGGAGGTCATTTAAGACTGAGGTGAGAAAAAAACGTTTTCACCCAGAGAGTTGTGAATTTATGGAATTCCCTGCCACAGAGGGCAGTGGAGGCCAAATCACTGGATGGATTTAAGAGAGAGTTAGATAGAGTTCTAGGGACTAGTGGAGTCGAGGGATATGGGGAGAAGGCAGGCATAGGTTATTGATAGGGGACGATCAGCCATGATCACAATGAGTGGTGGTGCTGGCTCAAAGGGTCGAATGGCCTCCTCCTGCATAGCTCCTCCTCTATTTTCTATGTTTCTATGTGTCTATACCTCTTTAATTTTATGTTTCCTGTATCTTGTGCCATTAGGGCTGTTGGCAGATTAATTTCCCACCTGCGATGAATAAAGTTCTCTGGTGTCGTGTAAGAATAAAGGCCTGTCCTACTTTCAAGACCTTTTTTACTCGTGGACATTTTTTATCATGTTGAAAAAACGCCGCGACCTACTTGATGCCACACGGGTTCCTACGACAAGCATCACGGCCTGCTACAACCTACCTACGACCTCTTAACGCCCATGCTGCGAGTATGAGTCAAGGGCAAACTCGGCAGAGGTCGTGAATTAGAGTGACAGGGGTAGGCGGGGGTGGGAGATTAAGGGGTAGGCGGGGGTGGGAGATTGCAACCTTCACGTGGTCCACCCTGTTTCAACGAATGTAATCAACCTGGCGTGCACAAACAGAAGAAGTTGTCTTACAACTTTAGGCTGTGCACGCCATACTCAAGAAGAAGTTAAGGGGGAGGCCATTTCGGACTGAAGACTTTTTCCATCCAGAGTGAATCGGTGGAATTGTCTGCCACAGAAGGCAGTGGAGGCCGATTCACTGTATGGATTCAAGGGAGAGTTAGATTTAGCTCTTGGGGCTAACGGAATCGAGGGATATGGGGAGAAGGCAGGAACGGGGTACTGATTGGGGATGATCTGCCATGATCGCATTGAATGGCAGTGCTGGCTCGAAGGGCCGAATGGCCGACTCCTGCACCTGTTGTCTATTGTCTAATGATCATCCACAATCTGTGGCTCCGGTTTCAACACGCCAGGAGACAGACTTCACTACCTCCGTTACATAGAAACATAGAAAATAGGTGCAGGAGGAGGCCGTTTGGCCCTTCGAGCTAGCACCGCCATTCACTCTTGCACCGAACACCACAGCTCCAACCGGTTGGGAGTCCGAACACTGCCAAAGCGCTCAACGCCAACATGCATCGCAGGGGGCTGCGTTCATCAGTTGTCTGTGTGTGTGGAGCGGACCAGCAAACGGCGCAGCACGTCATTTTCTACTGTGCTGTCCTCCATTCTCTCCCCCCCCCGCCCTCCCGGTGGAGGTGTAGACCTCACAAACCTCGACAACAGCACATTGAACTGGCTACAGCGCCTGGAAGCCGTTACATAACCTCTGCTGACTCAAACGCAAGAAGAAGAAGCCATGATCACATTGAATGGCGGTGCTGGCTCGAAGGGCCAAACGGCCTACTCCGGCATCTATTGTCTATTCTGCCCTACTTTGGCAAAAGGAAGCAACTGACAATTTTGCCAATCTTGCAGGTGCAGGCCCTTCGATCAATATGATCATGGCTGATCATCCACAATCAGTACCCCGTTCCTGCTTTCTCCCCACATCCCTTGATTCCGTTAGCCCCAAGAGCTAAATCTAACTCTACGTTGAAAACATCCAGTGAATCGGCATCCACTGCCTTCTGTGGTAGACAATTCCACAGATTCACAACTCTCTGGGTGAAAAGATTATGTTCCTTGTTTTAGGGTATTTGAGATATGCACTACACAATGGTGAACAAAATATGTCCTTCTCCGAGCACAATTTGAAAGTATTTATACCAGAGAAGTAAGAAATTCCATCACAGAGAGCTGAAAGAAAAACACGTTTTCCTCATTTACAAGAAAACTCTTTTCGGTCAGTTGCTTCCTTTTGTCAAAGTACGGGAGTATTGTCTAATGACAGATAGATAGATAGATACACACTTTGTCCTAGCAGCCCCTTTCCACCTTCAGATAGACAGCAGACAGATAGAAACATGGAAAATAGGTGCAGGTGCAGGCCCTTTGATCAATATGATCATGGCTGATCATCCACAATCAGTACCCCGTTCCTGCTTTCTCCCCATATCCCTTGATTCCGTTAGCCCCAAGAGCTAAATCTAACTCTCCCTTGAAAACATCCAGTGAATCGGCCTCCACTGCCTTCTGTGGTAGACAATTCCACAGATTCACAACTCTCTGGGTGAAAAGGTTTTTCCACATCTCAGTCCTAAATGGCCTTATTCTTACACGATAGCACTTTATTCGTCCCAGGAGGGAAATTGATCTGCCAGCAGCCATAAAAACACTAGATGACGAGTGGAAACGGTTGACGATGCACAAAGTGAGTGGGAAGGAACTGCAGACACGGGTTTAAATCGCAGACACAAAATGCTGGAGTAACTCAGCGGGACAGGCTAGCATCTCAGGAGAGAAGGAACGGGTGACATTTCGGGTCGAGGCCCTTCATCGGTCCGAAGACGGGTCCCGACCCAAAACTCCACCCATTCCTTCTCTCCTGAGATGCTGCCTGTCCCGCTGTGTTGCTCCAGCATTTTGTATCGACCTTCGGTGTAAACCAGAGTCTATAGTTCCTTCCCGCTCACGCCTTTCCTTATCTGACACCTATTTTATCTCCTTTGCACCTCCAATCTGTGTCACCATCTCCACCCACCCTCACCTGTAACCCTCATGTCCCCGCTCTTTCTCCGTCCCTCCCCCCCACCCTAGTCACCCTGATGGTTTCACTGCCGTCCTCATTATCACCTCCTCCACAGCCAACAACGAACCATTGTGGGCTCCCCCGTTCCTTGATCATCGTTCCCAACTTTGATTTGTTCTTTTCATTTGTTCTTTGTATCTTTTCATACCTCTACTCCGATTCTCGGCCCGAAACCTCTCCATCTCCTTCTCTCCGGAGATGCTGCCCGACCCGCTGAGTTACTCCAGCCTTCTGAATTTTGTAGTCGGCAGGGCAGTACTATACATATCGCCAACATGGACAATTTTACATTTTTATCAAGCCAATTAACCTACAAACCTGTAAAGGGCCTGTCCCACTGTACGAGTTTACCCAAGAGCTCTCCCGAGTTTTAAAAAAAAATCAAACACGCGGTAAGTTCGTAGAATGTACGTAGCGGGTACGTCGGAGCTCGGGACATCTCTTAGCCGCTCGCAATGCTAACGGCAGGTAATCGGGAAACGCGGTAAGCTCGTGAAGTTTTTTCAACACGTTGAAAAATGTCCACGAGAGCCCCGAGCATCTACGAGGGGCTATTACCATAATTCTCCGAGTTCGAAACGGGGGGAATCTCGGGAGAACTCTTGAATTAGCTCGTACAGTGGGACAAGGCCCTTCAGTCTTTGGAGTGTGGGAGGGAACCGAACATCTCGGAGAAAACCCACGCAGATCACGGGGAGAAGGTACGAACTACGTAAAGACAGCACCCGTAGTCGGGATCGAACCTGGTGCTGCATTTTGCTGTAAGGCAGCAACTCTACCGCTGTGCCACCGTGAAAGCATTTTGTGTCTGTCTTCGGTGTAAACCAGCATGTGCAGTTCCTTCCGACACAATCGCAATTAAATGTCAGCTGTTCAGCCACGGGCTTTCTAGCCCAAATGCAGGGATATTCCTGGTGCACTGATTCCCCGGCCAGAAGCTCCTTTGCCCCGTGGTGAAAGTCTCGCAGCGCAAAGCCGCACAGTTTGGGTGAGTGGGAAGATGCATGGCAGATGCAGTTTAATGTGGACAAATGTGAGGCTGTCCACTTCGGTGGCAAAAACAGGAAGGCAGATTATTATCTGAATGGTGACAAGT
Source organism: Raja brachyura (assembly GCA_963514005.1). The sequence goes on from OY740805.1 coordinate 37,390,337, forward strand.
TGGGAAAAGGGGAAGTACAACGGGATCTGGGGGTTCTTGTTCATCAGTCACTGAAAGTAAGCATGCTGGTAGGGGGATGGGAGCATGAGCAGAGAGACAGAGGGGTGTAAAATGAGGGTAGAAGCAATAGGTAGCAAGGTGAAAAGTAAAAATGGCAGGCAGAAAAATCCAGGGCAAAATTCAGAAAAGGCCACTTTTCAACATAATTGTATAAGGGGTAAGAGTGTAGTAAAAACAAGTCTGAAGGATTTGTGTCTCAATGCAAGAGGCATTCGTAATAAGGTGGATGAGTTGAATGTGCAGATAGTTATTAATATGATATAGTTGGGATCACGGAGACATGGCTCCAGCGTGACCAAGGCTGGCAGCTGAACATCCAGGGATATTCAATATTCAGGAGGGATAGACAGAAAGGAAAAGGAGGTGGGGTAGCGTTGCTGGTTAGAGAGGAGATTAACGCAATAGAAAGGAAGGACATTAGCTTGGAGGATGTGGAATCGATATGAGTAGAGCTGCGAAACACTAAGAGGCAGAAAACCCTAGTGGAAGTTGTGTACAGGCCACCTAACAGTAGTAGTGGAGTTGGGGATGGCATCAAACAGGAAATTAGAAATGCTTGCAACAAACAGTTATAATGGGTGACTTCAATCTACATATAGATTGGGTGAATCAAATTGACAGGGGTGCTGAGGAAGAGGATTTCTTGGAATGTATGCGGGATAGTTTTCTAAACCAACATGTAGAGGAACCATTTACTATTCTAGACTGGGTATTGAGTAATGAGAAAGGGTTAGTTAGCAGTCTTGTTGTGCGTGGCCCCATGGGCAAGAGTGACCATAATATGGTTGAGTTCTTCATTAGGATGGAGAGTGACATAATTAATTCAGAAACAAGGGTTCTGAACTTAAAGAAAGGTAACTTTGAGGGATTGAGATGCGATTTGGTATGGATGTATTTTTCCAAAAGTTAAGTATATGTTTTTTTGCCGTTATTAACCCATAATTAAAAAATAAATTTTGAGTTGAGTTCAATTTATTCCCCTTCCATTACTCCAAATATAATAATTTCAGTATTAGGTTCCATTTTTATCTTGGATAATTTTGTAAATATTCCAAAAATATCACTCCAGAATTTATAAAGTTTTATGCAAGAGACAAAAGAGTGTGTTATAGCTGCATTTTGGGATAGACATTTATCACAAATCGGGGAAGTATTTGGATAGAATTTATTCAATCTAGTTTTTGAATAATATAATCTATGTAAAATTTTAAATTGAATTAAATGATCTTACATTAATCGAACATTTGTGTATATATATCAAATACTTTTCCTATGTTTCCTTCGTAATTTTTATCATTAATTCTCGTTCCCACTCTTTTCTAAGTGCCTCTGTCGATGGTAAGTCTATATTTAAAATACTATTATATAAATATGATATTAATTTCTGTGAGTCAGCCTTAATATTCATTGCTTCTTCCAGTGGATCTAAAGTAATCTTTTGATATCTTTGTATGCATTTCTTCATGAAGTCGCAGATCTGAAGATAGTTAAAATATTGGTTATTTTTCAGTTTAAATTTTAATTGTAATTGTTGGAATGACAACAGATTTCCCATTTCATACATATCACCGATCCTTTCAATTCCCATTCTTTCCCATTGATTATATGTTTTATCAATAAGAGATGGTTTAAATAAAGGATTATTCACTATTGGCATTAACAATGATAGGTTTCTTAATTTTAAGGATAATTTTATTTGTTTCCAAATTCTTATTGTATCATGTATAATTGGGTTATTCTTATATATTGTGTTTTATCGAGGAGAAGAGGATCGCTCCTATGTTACAAGGAGAACAGTCCTCTTTCTCCATTCTTATCCATTCTGTCTTTTGGGTAGAATTATCTAACCAGTAAATTATATTCTTAATATGCACTGCCCAATAGTAATACAAGTTCAGAAGTGAAAGTCCCCCAACATCTTTTGGTTTGCACAAGTGTTTTCTTTGAATTCTATGTAGACATAGAAACATAGAAAATAGGTGCAGGAGTAGGCCATTCGGCCCTTCGAGCCGGCACCGCCATTCAATATGATCACGGCTGATCATCCAACTCGGTATCCTGTACCTGCCTTCTCTCCATACCCCCTGATCCCATTAGCCACAAGGGCCACATCTACCTCCCTCTTAAATATAGCCAACGAACTGGCCTCAACTACCTTCTGTGGCAGAGAATTCCACAGATTCACCACTCTCTGTGTGAAAAATGATTTTCTCATCTCGGTCCTAAAAGACTTCCCCCTTATCCTTAAACAGTAACCCCTTGTCCTGGACTTCCCCAACATCAGGAACAATCTTCCTGCATCTAGCCTGTCCAACTCCTTAAGAATTTTGTAAGTCTCTATGAGATCCCCCCCTCAATCTTCTAAATTCCAGTGTGATCTATAGTCCCAGATAAAATTGGTAATATTAGAGTCTAGTCTTTTTAAGTTTTTTTGGTATATATAGTGGTATAGATTGAAATAGGTATAATATTTGTGGTGATTTGGCAAGTGATTCTTAAAGGGTTGACGATGGATGTGCAATGGAAGGCATTTAAAGACTGCATGGATGAACTACAACAATTGTTCATCCCAGTTTGGCAAAATAATAAATCAGGGAAGGTAGTGCATCCGTGGATAACAAGGGAAATCAGGGATAGTATCAAAACAAAAGATGAAGCATACAAATTAGCCAGAAAAAGCAGCCTACCAGAGGACTGGGAGAAATTCAGAGTCCTGCAGAGGGGGACAAAGGGCTTAATTAGGAAAGGGAAAATAGCTTATGAAAGAAAACTGGCAGGGAACATAAAAACTGACTGCAAAAGTTTTTATGGATACGTGAAGATAAAAAGGTTAGTTAAAACAAATGTAGGTCCCTTGCAGTCAGAAACTGGTGAATTGATCATGGGGAACAAGGACATGGCAGACCAATTGAATAACTATTTTGGTTCTGTCTTCACTAAGGTAGACATAAATAATCTGCCGGAAATAGCAGGGGACCGGGGGTCACACGAGATGGAGGAACTGAGTGAAATCCAGGTTAGCCAGGAAGTGGTGTTAGGTAAATTGAATGGATTAAAGGCCGATAAATCTCCAGGGCCAGATAGGCTGCATCCCAGAATACTTAAGGAAGTAGCCCCAGAAATAATGGATGCATTAGTGATGATTTTTCAAAACTCTTTAGACTCTGGAGTAGTTCTTGAGGATTGGAGGGTAGCTAATGTAACCCAACTTTTTTAAAAGGGAGGGAGAGAGAAAACGGGGAATTACAGACCAGTTAGTCTAACATCGGTAGTGGGGAAAATGCTAGAGTCAGCTATTAAAGATGGGATAGCAGCACATTTGGAAAGTGGTGAAATCATTGGACAAAGTCAGCATGGATTTATAAAAGGTAAATCATGTCTGCCGAATCTTATACAATTTTTCGAGAATGTAACTAGTAGAGTGGATAAGGGAGAACCAGTGGATGTGTTATATCTGGACTTTCAGAAGGCTTTCAACAAGGTCCCACATAAGAGATCAGTATACAAACTTAAAGCACATGATATTGGAGGTTCAGTATTGATGTGGATAGAAAACTGGCTGGCAAACAGGAAGCAAAGAGTAGGAGTAAACGGATTATTTTCAGAATGGCAGGCAGTGACTAGTGGGGTACCGCAAGACTTAGTGCTAGAACCCCAGCTATTTACAATATATATTAATGATCTGGATGAGGGAATTGAATGTAACATCTCCAAGTTTGCGGATGACACGAAGCTGGGGGGCAGTGTTAGGTGCGAGGAGGAGAGGCTGCAAGGTGACTTGGATAGGTTGGGTGAGTGGGCAAATGCATGGCAGATGCAGTATAATGTGGATAAATGTGAGGTTATCCACTTTGGTGGCAAGAACAGGAAAGTAGACTATTACGTGAATGGTGGCCGATTAGGAAAAGGGGAGATGCAACGAGACCTGGGTGTCATGGTACACAAGTAGGCATGCAGGTGTAGCAGGCAGTGAAGAAAGCGAATGGTATGTTGGCATTCATAGCAAAAGGATTTGAGTACAAGAGCAGGGAGGTTCTACTGCAGTTGTACAGGGTCTTGGTGAGGCCAAACCTGGAGTATTGCGTACAGTTTTGGTCTCCTAATCTGAGGAAAGATATTCTTGCCCTAGAGTGGAGTACAGAGAAGGTTCACCAGACTGATTCCTGGGATGGCAGGACTTCCAAATGAAGAAAGACTGGCTAGATTCGGCTTGTACTTGCTGGAATTTAGAAGATTGAGGGGGGGAATCTTATGGAGACTTACAAAATTCTTAAGGGGTTGGACAGGCTGGATGCAGGAAGATTGTTCCTGATGTTGGGGAAGTCCAGAACAAGGGGTCACAGTTTAAGGGTAAGGGGGAAGTGTTTTAGGACCGAGATGTGAATCTGTGGAATTCTCTGCCACAGAATGTAGTTGAGGCCAGTTCATTGGCTATATGTAAGATGGAGTTAGATGAGACCCTTATGGCTAAATGGATCATGGGATACGGAGAGAAGGCAGGTACAGGATACTGATTTGGATGATCAGCCATGATCATATTGAATGGCGGTGCAGGCTCGAAGGGCAGAATGGCCTACTCCTGCACCTATTTTCTATGTTTCTATGGTACAGCAAGCAGTGAAGAAAGCGAACGGCATCTTGGCCTTCATAACAAGAGGAGTTGAGTATAGTGAGACCACACCTGGAGTATTGTGTGCAGTTATGGTCTCCAAATTTGAGAAAGGACATTCTTGCTATTGAGGGAGTGCAGCGTAGGTTCACCAGGTTAATTCCCAGGCTGGCAGGACTGACATATGTTGAAAGGATGGAGCGACTGGGCTTGTATACACTGGAATTTAGACGGATGAGAGGGGATCTTATTGAAACATATAAGATTATTAAGGGTTTGGAGGCAGGAAACATGTTCCCGATGTTGGGAGAGTCAAGAACCAGGGTGCCACAGTTTAAGAACATGCGGGGATCACTGGTCGGTGCGGACTCGATGGGCCGGTTTCCGCGCTGAATCTCTAACCTAAAACCACCTGACAATAAACTCAACTACACTAGGAAAGTGTAGGAAAGAAACCGCAGATGCTGCTTTGCACCGAAGATAAGACACAAAACGCTAGAGTAACTCAGCGGGACAGGCAGCATCTCTGGAGAAAAGGAGTAGGTGATGTTTCAGATCAAGATCCTTCTTCAGACCGAGTGTCAGGGGAAAGGGAAACGCGAGGTATAGATCTCTCCCCAGAGCTCAGGCCCTCGCACCAAACAGCACCATGAATGTATTTGCAACGTACCAGGCTCAAGGTCAAGAATCATGTCCAAGGCCTGACGATAATGAGGCACCTGCTCGTTCAGCCCAGTCAAGTTGAACTTGTCCTGAATATAATCTTCATCAACCTGTACGCCAGAGAGAAAGAGAGTAAACAACAGCTCACAGCGCTAAGGAAAAGGCAAATTCAAATGCTGTATCCCCTCGTCAATAGGAACTATCGTCAATACAGACCCTCGTTATAACGGGCCCTGATTATACCGGGCCCACGTCAGTACCGGGCCCGTGTCAGTACCGGGCCCGCGTCGGCCCTCGTCAGTACCGGGCCCTCGTCAGCCCGCATCAGTACCCGGCCCTCGTCCCTACCCGGCCCTCGTCCCTACCCGGCCCTCGTCCCTACCCGGCCCTCGTCCCTACCCGGCCCTCGCCACTACCCGGCCCTCGCCACTACCCGGCCCTCGCCACTACCCGGCCCTCGTTATACCGGACCATAGTGAGGTCAGTGGTGCCAGTTATTGTCCATTGTCTTCTATATAACTGATGAAGGGATTATAAATGAGTCGGAAGGAACTGCAGGTGGTGGTTTAAACCGAAGGTAAGACACAAAATGCTGGAGTAACTCAGAGGGCCGGGCAGCATACCTGGAGAGAAGGAATGGGTGATGTTTTGGGTTGAAACCCTTCTTCCGTCTGAAGAAGGTTCTCGACCCAAAACGTCACCCATTCTTTCTCTCCAGAGATGCTGCCTGTCTCGCTGAGTTACTCCAGCATTGTGTTTCCATCTAAGGGATTATAAGTGCCAGAAAGAACTGCAGATGCTGGTTTAAACGAAATAGCTGGAGTAACTCAGCGGTGCAGACAGCATCACTGGAGAAAAGGAGTCAGATGTCAAGAAGGATCTCGACCCGAAGCGTCACCTATTTATTTTCTTCAGAGGTGCTGTCTGACCCGCTGAGTTCCTCCAGCTTGTTGTGATCTATCTCAGGGATTCTAAGCAGAACTGCAGAGGCTGGTTAATACACAAAAGGACAAAAAAGTGCTGGAGTAACTCAGCAGGTCAGGCAGCATCACTGGAGAACATGGATAGGTGATGTTTCTGGTCGGACCCGTCTTTAGACTCTCTGAGCTTGCATCTATTCCCCCCCCCCCACTTCCATTCCTTCTTCCACCTTCACAATTCCCAACCCTTCAATCCTTTTGTCTCACACCGTCCGTTTTTTTAATCCCTGGCTTCTGCCCATCGTAAAACCACCCTCACCCACTATGTCAACCCATTACTCCCGCCAGGCTTTGTCCTGCCCCACTGCTCCCTTCCAGCTTTCTCCCCCACATCTCCCACCTTCAGCCCGAAGAAGACTGAAGAGTCCCAACCTGAAACGTTGCCGATCCACGTTCTGCAGGGATGCTGCCTGACCCGCTGAGTTACTCCAGCACTTGGTGCCTTTTATCCTGCAGTTTCCTTGTTTCCACATTGCCTCTTTAGTCAACTTTGGGTCGAGACCCTTCCTTTAGACTATCCATGTTCTCCAGAGATGCTGCCTGGCCCGCTGCATTACTCCAGCACTATGTGTCCTTCTACGGAATCGAAACAGTCAAGGTCTCCCTTCTTCAATCGCTCCTCCACAGCACAAGAACAGCAACTCAATGATGGGCGGCACGGTGGAGTGGCGGTAGAGTTGCTGCCTCACAGCTCCCGAGACCCGGGTTTGACCCCGACCACGGGTGCTGTCTGTACGGAGTTTGTACCTTCTCCCGCGTGGGTTTTCTCAGAGATCTTCTGTTTCCTCCCACACTCCAAAGACGTACAGGTTTGTAGGTTAATTGGCTTGGCGTATGTGTAAATTGTCCCTAGTGTGTGCAGGATGGTGTTGATGAGCGGGGATCGCTGGGCTCGACGGGCCCCGTTTCCGCGCTGTGTCTCCAAACAAAACTAAACCAAACTCCGCACATGTGCCGTAAGGTGGCTGCTGCCAACAGGCTGCCGGTGAAGCCGGGCTTACCTCGCAGAAGAACTCGTTGCCACGCAGCCCACAGAACCAGGAGATCCAGGACACTTCCTCCGAGCTGCTCATCTTCGCGTCCTCTAGAAGAAGCGGGGAGAGAAGGAGGAAGAGTGAGTGCAGGTTATCAACCTCCCTGGATTACCAGCTCCCGACCTGCGGACACAAGGCCAAGTCAGTGGCTGTGGGAGGCCAAGTCAGTGGCTGTGGGAGGCCAAGTCAGTGGCTGTGGGAGGCCAAGTCAGTGGCTGTGGGAGGCCAAGTCAGTGGCTGTGGGAGGCCAAGTCAGTGGCTGTGGGAGGCCAAGTCAGTGGCTGTGGGAGGCCAAGTCAGTGGCTGTGGGAGGCCAAGTCAGTGGCTGTGGGAGGCCAAGTCAGTGGCTGTGGGAGGCCAAGTCAGTGGCTGTGGGAGGCCAAGTCAGTGGCTGTGGGAGGCCAAGTCAGTGGCTGTGGGAGGCCAAGTCAGTGGCTGTGGGAGGCCAAGTCAGTGGCTGTGGGAGGCCAAGTCAGTGGCTGTGGGAGGCCAAGTCAGTGGCTGTGGGAGGCCAAGTCAATGGATATTTGCATGTTCTTAAGTTATAGGAGCAGAATTACGCCATTCAGCCCATCAAGTCTACTCCGCCATTCAATCATGGCCGGCCCACCATTCCTTCTCAACCCCATTCTCCTGCCTTCTGCCCATATTACCCGACACTCTTTCTAATCAAGAATCTCCGCCCTAAAAATATCAGTCGACTTGACCTCCACAGCCTTCTGTAGCAATGGCGCCGTGGTAGAGTTGCTGCCTCACAGCGCCAGAGACCCGGGTACAACCCCGACCAAGGGTGCTGCCTGTACGGAGTTTGTACGTTCTCCCCGTGACCTGCGTGGGCTTTCTCCGGGTGCTCCACTTTCCCACACTCCAAAGGCGTGCGGGTTTGTAGGCTCATTGGCTTGGGGTAATTGTAAATAGTCCCTAGTGTGTGTATAGGATAGAATGCAGGGATCGCTGGTCTATGCGGACTCAGTGGTTCCAAAGGGCCTGTTCTAAACTAAACCCAACTAGACCCAACTAAACCTTTTCCTGTGTGATCAGCTTTCTCTGCAATAAACAGGACGTCACTAGTGTCGGTTCGTGGAAAGAAATCTATCGTAGGCGTTGCCTCAAAAAGGCAGCCAACATCATCAAGGACCCACGCCACAGACTATGTTTCACTCCTGCCATCGGGAAAAAGAATAGACAATAGGTGCAGCAGTAGGCCATTCGGCCCTTCGAGCCAGCACCGCCATTTAATGTGATCATGGCTGATCATCCCCAATCAGTATTCCGTTCCTGCCTTCTCCCCATATCCCCTGACTCCGCTATTTTTAAGAGCCCTATCTAGCTCTCTCTTGAAGGTATCCAGAGAACCGGCCTCCACCGCCCTCTGAGGCAGAGAATTCCACAGACTCACAACTCTCTGTGAGAAAAAGTGTTTCCTCCTCTCCGTTCTAAATGGCTTACTCCTTATTCTTAAATTGTGGCCTTTGGTTCTGGACTCCCCCAACATCAGGAACATGTTTCCTGCCTCTAGTGTGTCCAACCCCTTAACAATCGTATATGTTTCAATAAGATCCCCTCTCATCCTATTAAACTCCAGAGTGTACAAGCCCAGCTGCTCCATTGTCTCAGCATATGACAGTCCCGCCATCCCGGGAATTAACCTTGTAAACCTACGCTGCACTCCCTCAATAGCAAGAATGTCCTTCCTCAAATTAGGGGACCAAAACTGCACACAATACTCCAGGTGTGGTCTCACTAGGGCTCTGTACAACTGCAGAAGGACCTCTTTGCTCCTATATTCAATTCCTTGTGTTATAAAGGCCAACGTGCCATTCGCTTTCTTCACTGCCTGCTGTACCTGCATGCTTACTTTCATAGACTGAATCGGAGTGAAAACTGCAACATCCAGGTTCAGGAGCAGCTTCATCCCAACAACCAACATGTCTTTGAACATCGTGAACTCCAACTGAGTTCCAAACTACAAACTACCAGGGTTGCACTCGGGGCTGTGTCCACCCTTTACCCGTGTAGGAACTGCAGATGCTGGTTTACACCGAAGATAAGACACAAAATGCTGGAGTAACTTGGCGGGACAGGCAGCATCTCTGGAGAGAAGGAACGGGCGACCGCTTCGTGTCGAGGCCCTTCTTCAGACACAAAGTCTCGAACCAAAACATCACCCGTCCCTTCTCTCCAGAGACGCTGAGTTACTCCATCATTTTGTGTCTATCTTCAAACCCCTGTCCCACGGTACGAGTTCATTCCAAGAGCTCTCCCGTGTTTGCCCTGATTCGAACTCGGAGATTTACAGTAATGGCCACTCGTCGGTACTCGGAGCCCTCGTGGACATTTTTTAACATGTTGAAAAATCTTCACGAGTCTTCCCGTGCTTACCTGCCGTTAGCGAGTCTTCCCGAGTACCTGCCGTTAGCGTTACGAACCGCTAAGAGACGTCGCCGAGTTCTAATGTACCCACTACGTTCATTCTCCGTGCTTACCACGAGTTTGATTTTTTTTTAACTCGGGAGAGCTCTTGGAATTAACTCGTACCGTGAGACAGGGCTTTTAGTGTAAACCAGGGTAAATAAGATGTTGCTTTGGCATTTGTTGCTTCATTTTCAACACACAAATTTTTGAATGTGCACAAAATGTGTAGGAAGCAAGTGCTGATGCCGGTTTACACGGAAGATAGACACAAAATGCCGGAATTCTCAGCGGGACAGGCAGCCTCTCTGGAGAGAAGGAATGGGTCTCGACCCGGAAAGTCACCCATTCCTTCTATCCAAAGAGGCTGCCTGAGTTACTCTGGCATTTTGTGCCTATTTTCCACCTATTACCTGCCGGGCTTTGCCCTGCCTCTCATCTATCCCAGCATTAGAGCTCGTGTGAATGTACGATTGCCCGTTTCCATGCTGTATCTTTCAAATCAACATCTCTGTAGTAAGTTACATTACATCAAGTACTCATGTTGTATGACTGACTTGGCGAATGAAATTCCTCGTATGTTGTAAAACATACTTGGCTTATAAAGTATTATTGTGATTGATTATGGTGATTGTGATCAGCTCTATCTAACTCTCTCTTAAATCCATCCAGTGACTTGGCCTCCACTGCCCTCTGTGGCAGGGAATTCCACAATTTCACAACTCTGGGTGAAAATGTTTTTTCTCACCTCAGTCTTAAATGGCCACCCCTTTATTCTAAGACTGTGGCCCCTGGTTTCTATGTTTCTATGAGATTCCCCCTCATCCTTCTAACCTCCAGTGAATACAAGCCCAGTCTTTTCAATCTTTCCTCATATGACAATCCCGCCATCCCAGGGATCAATCTCGTGAATCTACACTGCACTGCCTCAATCACAAGGATGTCCTTCCTTAAATTAGGAGAACAAAACTGTGCACAATACTCCAGATGTGGTCTCACCAGAGCCCTATACAACTGCAGAAGAACCTCTTAACTCCTATACTGAAATCCTCTTGTTATGAACGACACTGTTTTTTTAAAATATAAATGGAACTACTTTTTACTGTTTACTATAGTGTCAACTGAGTACTAGGTTTATATAACTCTTGTGCTGCTGTAAAAGTAACTATTTCATTGTTCCGTTTCGGGACATATGACAAAAATGACTCTTCAATGGCCGATTGAAGGTCGGCATAGACTTGGTGGGCCGAAGGGCCTGCTTCCACACTGTATTCTTCAATCACAAATAAAGCAGCACCTTGCTCTAAATGGCCAATTCCTTATTGGAATCGTGGGCGTTGCGGTGGCACATTGGTTGGCAGACATTCTTGCTATTGAGGGAGTGCAGCGTAGGTTTACAAAGTTAATTCCCGGGATGGCGGGACTGTCATATGCTGAGAGAATGGAGCGGCTGGGCTTGTACACTGGAATTTAGAAGAATGAGAGAGGATCTTATTGAAACATATAAGATTATTAAGGGTTTGGACACGCGAAAGGCAGGAAACATGTTCCCGATGTTGGGGGAGTCTAGAACCAGGGGCCCACAGTTTAAGAATATGGGGTAAGCCATTTAGAACGGAGACGAGGTGACACTTTTTCACACAGAGAGTTGTGAGTCTGTGGAATTCTCTGCCTCAGAGGACGGTGGAGGCCGGTTCTCTGGATGCTTTCAAGAGAGAGCTAGATAGGGCTCTTAAAGATAGCGGAGTCAGGGGATATGGGGAGAAGGCAGGAACGGGGTACTGATTGGGAATGATCAGCCATGATCACATTGAATGGCGGTGCTGACTCGAACGGCCTACTCCTGCACCTATTGTCTGTAAGACATTCACATGGCAATCGATCCCTCCGGGAATCTCCTACCAGGTTCCGACCAACCGTGGATAACCTTCCGCAGTGTCAACAGACTGCGGACGGCCGCGGGGAGGAGCAAATGGAAGATGCTGGAGTGGGGATATACTGAAGATGCAACAGACTACGAGTGTGGACGGGGCCTCCAGGCTATGGAACATCTCCCGAGCTGTGAACCTGCTGCATGACACCGTAAAGGACCTTGCAGGGGCCAATGACACGGCACTAAAATGTTGTGTGACAAAATAATAACAGCGCCAGAGAACCAGGTTCGATCCTGACTACGGGCGCTGTCTGCACGGAGTTAGTACGTTCTCCCAGTGACCTGCGTGGGTTTTCTACGGACGTTCCGGTTTCCTCCCACACTACAGAGACGTACAGGTTTGTACATTAATTGGCTTCAGTAAAAATTGTAAATTGTCCCTAGTGTGCACAGGATCGTGCCAGTGTGCGGGGGCCGCTGGTGGGCTTGGACTCGGTGGGCAGAAGGGTCTGTCTCCGCACTATAATCTCTAAACTAGACTATAGTGAGACAATACTTCTCCAATTTCCGGTAGCCCTTGCTGTCTCCTCCCCTTCTCAGATCTCCCTCAGCGCTCGGGCTCCTCCTCTTTCTTTCTCCTCCCCCCCCACCCTACATCAGTCTGAGGAAGGGTTTCGGCCCGAAATGTTGCCTATTTCCTTCGCTCCATAGATGCTGCTCCACCCGCTGAGTTTCTCCAGCATTTTTGTCTACCAACAAACTCACCCCTTCTTCTGTCAGCCCAGGCCAATTTTACTCTCGCAGCGCAGAAGCACACTCTCCGAACTAGATTTAATCTGACCAACGCTGGTTTGAATCTGCCACATCCACTCTGCAAGGAGCCCACACAGAAAGTGAGCAGGACTCGCTCTCGCTACAGGAACTGTGTGCAAAACATCCTGCAGTCAAACAGGGTCAGACCAGTTGCTCCAAACAGAGCCATGGTGACCGGGACAACAGACATGTTATCCATTGCTTCTGGGCACCCTGGCAACTCAACACACTGATAATATTTCTCTCAAAGGTTGCAGCAAATTAAATTCCACCAAATTAATTGAGAGCTCACAAAGTCAGCAGGCAGTGAAGAAACCTAATGGCATGTTGGTCTTCGTCATAAGAGTAGAGTAGAGTATAGGAGCAAAGCGGTCCTTCTGCAGTTGTACAGGGCCCTAGTGAGACCACACCTGGAGTATTGTTTGTTGGACAACAGGAGCAGGAGTAGGCCATTCGGCCCTTCGAGTCAGCACCGCCATTCACTGTGACGATGGCTGATCATCCACAATCAGTACCCTGTTCCTGCCTTCTCCCCATATCCCTTGACTCTGCTATCTTAAAGAGTTCTGCCCAACTCAGTTCTGGCGTACAGTTTTGATCTCCAAATTTGAGGAAGGACATGCTATATAGAGAGTGCAGCTAGGTTCACCAGGTTAATTCCCGGGATGGCAGGACTGTCATATGTTGAAAGAATTGAGCGACTGTGCTTGTATACTATGGAATTTAGAAGGATGAGAGAAGATCTTATTGAAACATGTAAGATTATTAAGAGACTGGACACGAAACATGTTCCCGATGTTGGGGAGTCCAGAACCAGGGGCCGCACAGTTTAAGAATAGGGGGCAAGCCATTTAGAACCGAGATGAGGAAAAACCCTTTTCACCCAGAGAGTTGTGAATCTGTGGAATTCTCTGCTACAGAAGGCAGTGGAGGCCAATTCTCTGGATGCTCTCAAAAGAGTTAGAGAGAGCTCTTAATGATAGCAGAGTCAAGGGATATGGGGAAAGATTGTGGGTGATCAGCAATGATCACATTGAATGGTGGTGCTGGCTCAAAGGGCCTGATGGCCTACTCCTGCACCTATTGTCTAACACCAGCATTCCTGTGCACACTCATAATGTTGCGTGTTGAAAATTTAGCTGCTAGTGCCAAAATAACATCTATTTCCATTTCCAGTAAAGGCATGTCAACCTGGCCCATGAATAAAGGCCAATGCATCTGGCCGATGCATAGGCACACACGCAGTGTGTATTAACGTGGGCAGCACTGCGACCAGGGTTCGATCCTGACCTCGGGTGCTATCTGTACAGAGTGTGTACATTCTCCCAGCGACCGCGTGGGTTTGTTCCGTGTTTCCTCCCCATCCCAAAGACATGCACCTTTGTAGGTTAATTGCAGAACTGCCAAGGGTTGTCGGAACATTTCAGTATTCTAGTACCTGAAAATCAGTATTTTGCTGAGAAAATCAGTATTTTTACACTAGCCATTTTGCAGAAAAAATGTTTTTTTTATGTGCGGTCATACCCATGTAAGAGTACAAGAATGCAGAACTTTGCTACCAATTGACATGTCTTCTACGCACCTTACTTGATCGTGCATTCATTGCTATCTCCTTGTATACTTCTGTTTGAACGGCTGCTTCCTGCTTTTAACACCAGGTGATGATGTAGAAGCCACTGGAAGCCTCCCTCTCCCTCCCTTTCCCTCCCTCTATTCCTCCCTCCCTTCTTTTTTTCTCCCTCCCTCTCTTATTCCCTCCTTCCCTCTCTCCTTATCACTCCCCAAACAGTCTGTGGCCATAGCGCTATGTGTAAAGCCCATAGTGATATTTGTAAAGCCCATAGCGCTCCAGCTGGTAGCGCTATAATTAGAACTCATAGCGCTGTCGTGCTAAACTGACAGCGGTGTTTAAACCTGTAGCGGGATAGGCAGATCAAAGCTTACAAAAATAATCCAGATCTTGAAATTTAAAATACTAATAGATGTCATCTGCTTCAATTTCTAGAGTTTTTATATCCTTGCATTTTTTAAGCAGGAAGATGAAACAGGAAGTCGGGCTCATTTTTTAAAAATCCATATTTTACAAAACGAATCCGTACATCCGTATTCTTATCGCATTTCCGTACAAAATACGGAAAATCCTTACTAGGCAGCTCTGTAATTGGCTTCTATAAGTTGTCCCTAGTGCCGTTACCATATCTTACCCATGCCGTTATCTCTAAACTAAACAGCCAAATAATCCCACTAAAGAAGCAGCATTCACCCAAAGTCTTCCCACAGATCCACAACGCTCTCAAGGGATTTACACAGCCCCAACATGAAATATCAGTAAGCGGTGAAGGAGGGGGTTCACATTGTGATCGGTGAATGGATGAGATAGACCAATGCTGATTGAAGCACGGGGTCAAGGAAAGAGCATTCACTTTGCGGCCCCGTTTCCACCATTCTTTCCACCACCACGCACAAGAAGCGACAAGCAGACACCATGGTTTGCAGATGCCAAGAAGTGTGTTCAGCTCTGGCCCGAACAACTTCTGATCTTGGGTAGACACAAATGCTGGAGAAACTCAGCAGGTGAGGCAGCATCAATTGAGCGAAGGAATAGGTGACGTTTCGGGTCGAGACCCTTCTTCAGTCCGTTTACACCCCAGCGGTATGAACATTGACTTCTCCAATTTCAGGTAGTCCTTGCTTTCTCCCTCCTTCCCCTTCCCAGCTCTCCCACAGCCTACTGACTCCGCCCCTTCCCTCCCCCTCCACCTCCACATCAGTCTGAAGAAGGGTCTCGACCCGAAACATCACCTATTCCATAGACATAGAAAATAGGCGCCATTCGGCCCTTCGAGCCAGCACCGCCATTCATTGTGATCATGGCTGATCATCCCCTATCAATAACCCGTACCTGCCTGCTCCCCATATCCCTTGACACCACTAGCTCCTAGAGCTCTATCTAACTCTCAAATTCATCCAGTGACTTGGCCTCCACTGCCCTCTTTGGCAGGGTATTCCATACATTCACAACTCTCTCACCTCAGTCTTAAATTACCTCCCCTTTATTCTAAGACTGTGGCCCTTGGTTCTGGACTCGCCCCACATTGGGAACATTTTTCCTGCATCTAGCTTGTCCCGTCCTTTTATAATTTTATATATTTCTATAAGATCTCCCATCATCCTTCCAAACTCCAGTGAATACAAGCCTAGTCTTTTCAATCTTTCCTCATATGACAGTCCCGCCATCCCAGGGATCAATCTCGTGAACCTACGCTGCACTGCCTCAATCACAAGGATGTCCTTCCTCAAATTAGGAGACCAAAACTGTACACAATACTCCAGATGTGGTCTCACCAGAGCCCTATACAACTGCAGAAGAATCCCTTTACTCCTATACTGAAATCCTCTTGTTATGAAGGCCAACATTCCATTAGCTTTCTTCGCTGCCTGCTGTACCTGCACGCCAACTTTCAGTGACTGGTGTACAAGGACGCCCAGGTCTTGCTGTACCTCCCCCTTCCCTAACCTAACCCCAATGAGATAATAATCTGCCCCCTTGTTTATCGCTCCAGAGATGCTGCCTTCCTTCGCTCCAGAGATGCTGCCTCACCTGCCGGGTTTCTCCAGCATTTTTGGCTACCTTCGATTTTTTCAGTATCTGCAGTTCTTTCTTCAGCTTCTAATCTTGTGTGTGGACTCGATAAGAAGATGAAAGTATAAAGCACAGCCTTAGTCACGGCAGGCAGATAAAGAAGTCAGCGTGCAAGCTATTACAACTGCTAGGTCTGCTTATTCATTTCATGGCCATTAATTTTACTGCAACTATTGTGGTCAGAGTTTAGTTTATTGTCACGTGTACCAAAGTACAGTGAAAAGCTTTTTGTTGCGTGCTAACCAGTCAGCGCAAAGACATGATTACAATCAACGCATCTAAATGATAACAGAATAACATTTAGTGCAAGGTAAAGCCAGCAAAGTCCGATCACGGATAGCCCGAGGGCCACCAGAGAGGTAGATAGTAGTTCAGCATTTCTCTCCGGTTGTGGTAGGATGATTCGGTTGCCGAATTGATTGCAGGTAAAAGAAGCCGACGCAATTGGCAAGGGCCGCAGAAAGAGAGCGCGTGGCAACGTGCCAATTTTGGTTTGATTAACCGCAATGGACTGCGGGATTGGAAACCCCGATTAGTGCCCCGTATTGATCATTTCACCCTGAGAGTGACGAGACTCGACTCACCACCGCACATCCTCTTTCAGCGGGAGGATGAGTCATGAGGGGCGGGGGAGGGGGGTGGGGAAATGCTCCCAAACTTACTGCCCCCACTCTGGTCACCAATATCCCTCTGATCAGCTGACAGGAGCCAAGCCTGGGTGTGGGGGAAGATGGAAAAGTCAGTTTCCCCCAGCCACACCCTTCCCCCCGCCCCCCTCAACATGTCTACCCCTCTCTCCCTCGCACAGAGTGGACCTATAACAACCCCTTGAAAACCCTTACAATCGATGTACAAAAGCTGGGACAGAATTTCCTCTGTATGCCGTTGTCACTTGCGGGCGGAGCACCAAGGCAAATTCCTTGTATGTGAATACTTGGCCTATAAACTTCATTCATTCATTCTTCAGGCAATAGCGTAGAAAAGTTGCAAACAACATCCAGGAAGCACGCAGTGAAACTGGTATTATTGGTACGAGGAGGAATTCGTTTAGCCGGAGGGTAGTGAATCTGTGGAATTCATTGCCAAGTCATAGAAACATAGAAGCATAGAAAATAGGTGCAGGAGGCCATTCAGCCTTTCAAGCCAGCACCGCCATTCATTGGGATCATGGCTGATCGTCCCAAATCAATAACACGTGCCTGCCTTCTCCCCATATCCCTTGATTCCACTAGCCCCTAGAGCTCTATCTAACTCTCTCTTAAATCCATCCAGTGATTTCAGCTCCACTGCCCTCTGCGGCAGTGAATTCCACAAATTCACAACTCTCTGGGTGAAAAAGTTTTAAATGGCCTCCCCTTTATTCAAAGACTGTGGCCCCTGGTTCTGGACTCGCCCAACATTGGGAACATTTTTCCTGCATCTAGCTTGTCCAGTCCTTTTATAATTATATATGTTTCTATAAGTTCCCCCCTCATCCTTCTAAACTCCAGTGAATACAAGCCTAGTCTTGTCAATCGTTGACGTCATTGGGAGATTGATAGATTCTCGATCACTCAGGGCATCAAAGTTTTCGGTGAGAAGGCAGGAGAATGGGTTAAAATAGATCAGCCATGATTGAATGGTAGAGATGGGCAGGATAGCCTAATTCTGCTTTGCTTTGCGCGCTGGATCGGCAGTTCATACCATACCAGAGTACAACACGTACTGCAAAAGGTAAAATAAACAGAATGCAGAATATAGTGTTCTAGCTGGGGAAAGTGCAGGTATTAAAAAGTGCACGAGTCGCAATGAGGCAGATTGGAAGATCGGGGAAGAAACCGATCCTGAACCTGGTGGTACGCACTTGCAGGCTTTTACATCTTCTATTCCACAGGAGAGGGGAGAAGATAAGATGGCGGGGTGCAGTGCAGAGTGGCTAAGAAGAGGTATAAAGAATAAGGGGTAGGCCATTTAGAACGGAGACGAGAAAATAATTTTTGCACCCAGAGATTTGTGAGTTGAGGCCAATTCTCTGGATGCTTTCAAGAGAGAGTTAGATGGAGCTCTTAAAGATAGCGGAGTCAAGGGATATGGGGAGAAGGCAGGAACGGGTTACTGATTGGAGATGATCAGCCATGATCACAGAGAATGGCGGTGCTGGCTCCAAGGGCCGAACAGCCTACACCTATTGTCTAAGAAGTGGCAGAAGCAATAAAAAAAGACAAACTATTTGGGAAGGTTCTCCAGAGTAATAGTGTTGGTTGGGGGGGGGGGGGGGGAGGTTATAGATAGTCAGGGAACTGAATACATTAGACAGCTCCATGAGAGGTCAGCTCCTACAGTGCTGGTGACTCTGCAGGAAGGAACTGCAGATGCTGGTTTAAACCGAAGATAGACACAAAATGCTGGAGTAACTCAGCGGGACAGGCAGCATCTCTGGAGAGAAGGAATGGGTGACGTTTCAGGTCACGAGACCATGGGTGATCACGGCTGATCACCCACAATCAGTACATGGAGGACATGCAAAAGAAAGCCGGCAAAAAGAAGGGTCCCAACCCGAAGCACCCCCTCTCCAAGCATCACCTTTCCGTGTTCTCCAGTGATGCTGCCTGACCCTCTTGGTTACTCCAGCACTTTGTGCAAAGCAGCACCTGCAGTTCCTGGTTTCTACCTCCTGGTCTGCACCTCGAATCCTGCTGGAATTTGCATTCACGGGGATTCAGGGCAATGGCAGCACTGAAGAAATGAAATGACAGCCTGTTGCAGATCATTCCCAGATTGCTTCTACATTCAACACTCTCAAATTAGACAAGCGTAATAACCAAGAGAGTCTAAAACTAACGCAAATTAGCAAGTCTTTCCAGTTTTGCAACTTTGAAGCCTAGACAACAGTGAATTGGGGAATCACCTACTTGCCAGCAAAGATACTAGAGCAAGATACTATTAAAGAAGGTAGAGAAAACTGCTGGAGAAACTCAACGGGTGAGGCAGCATCTATGGAGTGAAGGGAATAGGTGATGTTTCGGGTCAAGACCCTTCTTCAGACTGATGTGAGGGGGGGGGGGGGGGGGGGGGGAGGAGAAAGGACGAGGCGGAGACAGTGGGCTGAGGGAGAGCTGGGAAGGGGAGGAGAGAGCAGGGACTACCTGAAATTGGAGAAGTCCATGTAAATACCGCTGGGGTGTAAACTGCCCAAGCAAAATATGAGGTGCTGCTTCTCCACTTTACGTTGGGCCTCACTCTGGCCATGGAGGAGGCCCAGGACAGAAAGGTTGGATTGGGAATGGGAGGGGGAGTTGAAGTGCGGGGCCACCGGGAGATCAGGTTGGTTATTGCGAAGCGAACGGAGGTGTTGGGCGAAGCGATCGCCAAGCCTGCGCTTGGTCTCACTGATGTAGAGCAGCTGATACCTAGAGCAGCGGATGCAATAGATGAGGTTGGAGGAGGTGCAGGTGAAAGATACTATGATCTTTGCTTGCACTCGTTACAGCTCTCAGAACAGGAAATGGAGAGGACAGTGAAAAATAATTACTTCACAATCACACATGCAGCAGCTGCAGAGAATCCCAGTCCACCGTAAAATACCTTTTTACAGCTACACACCGCTTCTGGTATCGTACCGCCAGATTGTGACAGAGGCAGGTACCTTCACAGTAATCGAGTGCATCAGCCAGTCCTTGACTTGTCAAGACATCGGCCATGAATCAAGCTGATTAGTGTAGAAATCCGAAGAAGGGTCTCGACCCAAAACGTCACCCATTCATTCTGTCCACAGATGCTGCCTGTCCCGCTGAGTTACCAGCAATTTTGTGATTATCTTAGTGCAGATGAGGGTCAGCATAGGCATGACGGGCTGAAGGGCCTGTTTCTGCATGCTAATCCAACAACCAGACTCTTGAACTCTACACACCAAGCTATGATCCATCTTTGGTTGCACTGATGAATAGTTTTGAATATTTGCACTAGTATCGGGGTCAATAATTAGTTGAATTTTTGATTATATATTGTAGATTTTTTTTATTTTAGCACGGAAACAGGCCCTTCAGCCAACCGAGTCCGTGCCGACCAGCGAGCCCCGCACACGATAACTATCCTGCACTCAATAGGGACAATTAACAATTTTACCAAAGCCAATTAACCTACACACCTGTACGTCTTTGGTGCGGGAGGGAACTGGAGCTCCCAGAGAAAACCCACACAGGTCACGTGAAGAATGCACAACGTCTGTATGGACAGCACCCCAGAGTCAGGATCAAACCCGGGTCTCTGGCGCTGTCAGGCAGTAACTGACTCTACCATTGCGCCAATAGGCCACCCCAAAAATGGGGTATTAGTGTATTGTATTACAGGCCTGTTATGCTGCTGCAAGTGAGAGTTTCACTGTTCCATTGTCAATACATGTGACAATTAAACACTCTGAATCCTTGCTGCAATTTAACCTCAACATAGCTGGAAGTTACAGCTGTGGGGACTGTTGGAGAAACCTTGACAAATGTTTACAACGCATCAACTAGACTCACACCGGAGGAATGCCGTTGACTATTCCATCTTATTTTTAAAACGTTACAACATTATGGACAATAGGTGCAGGAGTAGGCCACTCGGTTCCTCTAGCCAGCACCGCCATTCAATGTGATCATGGCTGATCAACCCCAATCAGTACCCCGTTCCTGTCTTCTCCCCATATCCCCTGACTCCGCTATCTTGAAGCTTTAAGAAACTTCCTGAGGCGCAACTTCCATCATTGTTCAGCTTCTGTCAAGGAGAAGCTGTATTTCACCCTCGTTAGACCACGCAGTTGCAGCTTGGGACCCATACACAGATAAAAACATTTCATCCATCGAACGTGTCCAAAGACAGGCGGCTCGATTTGTTACTAACACCTACGAGAGAGAAGCGAGTGTCACCAAACTTCAAAATTCTCTGGGGTGGAACCCTCTCCAAGACAGACGTGAAGCTCACCGTTTGACCTGTTTTTACAAAATGTTAAATGGTCAGCTAGACATAGATCATAAGACCTACACCAACCCCAAACCAATTAGGAGCAGACGAGGGCATTCGATCCAATTTGTGGTCCCAGCCTCAAAGACAGATGTGTACAGCAATTTGTTCTTCCCACACACTATTAAAGCATGGAATAATCTCCACCAAACCATGGTTGCCCTGCCAGATGCAACTAAATTTAAAGTGGCATTTTCTTCCCAATAACCCACTCTGGCTAAACCCCTCCCTTCACCACCTCCAGTTTAAATTCCAGTTGGAATATTTTGGAGGACCAAGTAACCAAGAACCAACAACCAAGCCCTATCTAGCTCCCTCTTGAAAGTATCCAGAGAACCGGTCTCCACCGCCCTCTGAGGCAAAGAATTCCACAGATTCACAACTCTCTGTGAGAAAAAGTGTTTCCTCGTCTCCATTCTAAATGGCCTACCCCTTATTCTTAAACTGTGGCCCCTGGTTCTGGACTCCCCCAACGTCGGGAACATGTTCCCTGCCTCTAGTGTGTCCAACCCCTTAACAATCTTATATGTTGCAATAAGATGTTACATAACTTACCTTCAGCGGCGCGGCAGTCACTGGCCGTGTGCGCGATTTTGACGCCTTTGAGAGGGGGGGGGGGGCGGGTTTAAAATGAGTTTTTTCTTCAGACTATTCAAATCGATTTTGATCAGGCTGTTTAGTTGCTTAAGAAAAATCGCTTTGACTGCCGTTTTATTAATTTTATTAAATTTAGTGTTGGATAATTTAATAGCAGGAGTAAAATTAAAATCACCTTCAAATGCCGTCGCCGACAACGGGACGGATCTCACGTAGGGGACAAGGTAAGGTACACCATTTATTTTTTCATATAAACTTGCTTCTTAGGATGCCATTAATCAAAATTTCACGTTGTGAAAAGGTGACTTAGGACCCATTCGAACCGGCAGTATTTTTACAGGCGATAAAGAAACATAGAAAATAGGTGCAGGAGTAGGCCATTCGGCCCTTCGAGCCTGCACCGCCATTCAATATGATCATGGCTGATCATCCAACTCAGTATCCTGTACCTGCCTTCTCTCCATACCCCCTGATACCATTAGCTACAAGGGCCACATCTAACTCCCTCTTAAATATAGCCAACGAACTGGCCTCAACTACCTTCTGTGGCAGAGAATTCCACAGATTCACCATGATTCCACAGATATGGGGTTTAAATTCACCGCAAATGCAATGTTCCAATCCACAAAATCTCACTCGCAAGATGATTTAAATGGCCATTAATTTACAGGAATTAAACATTAAATTCCTTCCATTTGGCCTATAAATTCATGACAATGAGATTTCAAAATCATGTTATATTGTGAATTCTTGTTTGAATGTTATTTGGACACTTAGGCTATTTAAAAATGTTAACCTTTTCTTAAGAAATGGATAGATGTTTAGATCTAGTAATTGAATTTTGTAATTAGCTACAATTAGGTAACTAACTAATTATATGCTTTAATTTCAGGTCATCCAAGTAAGATTGTTTCATATCCGTTTCAGAATGCTTCAATCTATAATAACTGAAAATTTTGTTCAGTTCTCTTAATTTTTAAGAAAGTTATGGGCTTTTGACCGTCCTTGATCACAGCTTTTGTGTTAAGTCAATGGAAAAGCAATAGGGAACAAGATGCTAATTTCAGAGTATGAAAATGGCCATAATTGTTTTTAATACTGAAGATATGAAAGTGAATTAGATGTCAAATTAAACTTATTTTCATACTTTATCTGATGGGATAAATTGCAGACCTGATTTTTTAAATCTCAAAATGTTGTAACATTGTTACCTCTAGCGCGTCCAAACCCTTAATAATCTTATATGTTTCAATAAGATTTCCTCTCATCCTTCTAAACTCCAGAGTGTACAAGCCCAGCCACTCCATTATTTCAGTATATGACAGCCCCGCCATCCCGGGAATTAACCTTGTAAACCTACGCTGCACGCCCTCAACAGCAAGAATCTCCTTCCTAAAGTTAGAAACATGGAAACATAGAAAAATAGGTGCAGGAGTTGGCCATTTGGCCATTCAATATGTTCATGGCTGATCATCCAACTCAGTATCCCGTACCTGCCTTCTCTCCATACCCCCTGATCCCTTTAGCCACAAGAGCCACATCCACATCCAAATTGAATATAGCCAATGAACTGGCCTCAACGACCTTCTGTGGCAGAGAATTCCAGAGACAAATTAGGCTATAAATCTAACATCCGTGAACATTTGATTTCCGTACGAAATGACCTACTCTGTTTGTCAATAGGAAGCTGCAGGTGTTCATCTTGTAACAGCGAGCTGTCGATGCTTCTGTGTCTGGGCATTGCTGGTTATGTAGCAGGATCAGGTACAAGCAAAGCAGCTTCTTCAGTGCAGCAGCAAAGGGCAATGAAGGCCAGCAAGGTGATCACCAGCTGAGTGGAATGATGTCACAGTGCGGCCCTGACTGCGGTGATGTCACCAATTTGTGGTTATGAGGCCACAGTGGCCGCCGAGTGATGTCACCAGCCGACGGAAGTGATGTCACAGAGCTTGTCGCTTTGACTAGTTTAGCGAGTTTAGTTTAGAGCAAAGATTATAGAGGAGCAAGATGCGCCACTCAGCGAAAAAAGCGTAGTATCGCATGTGTGCTTGTCGCCGCCATATTAGCGGACCAGAGATGGCGTCGACCATGGCGTCCACATCTAAATCTTCATCTTACTGCGCGGCTGTTAATTGCTCTAATCGTCAATGTAGACGACCCGACCTATCTTTCTTTAGGTTCCCCCAAAAAAAAGATAGGTGAGAAAATATTATTATTTCTGTCCATATTATTCTGAACTGAAATGTTATTTTCTGTTCTCCCATCAACGGTCATGGAAATCTAGGCTCCTCTATAATCCTTGGTCGGGACATTAGAAAGTTATTAGAATTATTTTGAATAGATCTTTACTTACCACAGTAATAAAGTCAATAATTTGAACACTTCTGAACGTTTTGGGTTTTGTTCTTGTAAGGCAGGGCCTCAAAATATGGCCCAGTGACCACGAGATTTTTCCAGCTCAGATTCGAGTCCAGGAACGCGACGGCTGTTACCGGTTATGTCCCTCGAAATGTCGAGACTTCACAAGCAAAGATCTCAAGCCCGTCGTGAAGAAGGGTGCAATCAAAGATTATAGAACTCCGCTCTATAATCTTTGGGTGCAAATGTGGGGCGGGGGGTTCGGCGGCGGCAGTCGGAATCAAAGATACCAGAGGAGCTCTATATAATATCTTTGGTCGGAATGGGAAGGGTGCGCGTTATAACGTGCCCTTGTTCCACTCTCCCTGTCCTTCTCCCTCTCCCCCTTCTCCCTCTCTCCCTTCTCCCTCTCTCCCTCCTCCTCCTGCCTTTCCCCTTCTCTTGATCTCCCCCCTCTCGATCTCTGTCTCTCCACTTCTCCCGATCTCCCTCCTTCCCTCTCTCTCCTTCCCTCCCTTCCCTTCTCCCTTCCCTCTCTCTCCCTCCCCTCTCCCTCCTTCCCTCCCCCCTCCCCTTCCCCCTCTCTCTCCTTCCCTTCCCTCTCTCCCCTTCCCTCTCTCTCCTTCCCTTCCCTCTCTCTGCTTCCCTTCCCTCTCTCTGCTTCCCTTCCCTCTCTCCTTCCCTTCCCTCTCTCCTTCCCTTCCCTCTCCTTCCCTTCCCCCTCTCTCTCTCCTTCCCTTCCCCCTCTCTTTCCTTCCCTTCCCCCTCTCTCTCTCTTCCCCTTCCCTCTCTCCCTCCCTTCCCCCTCTCCCTCCTTTATGTAAATCTTACCATGTATGTCAGAAATAAAGTTTTAACCATGTTAATAGATCTCTATTATTATTTATTTAAAATTGAGTGAGTTGGTGCAATATTGGTTCCAGCTGTCAGATAATTCCAGACTCACCACTCGCTGTGTGAAAAAAGACCTTCTCATCTCGGTCCTAAAAGACGTCCCCCTTATCCTTAAACTGTGACCCCCTGTTCTGGAGTTCCCCAACATTGGGAACAATCTTCCTGCATCTAGCCTGTCCAACCCCTTAAGAATTTTGTAAGTCTCTATAAGATCCCCCCTCAACCTGCTAAATTCCAGCGAGTATAAGCCAAGTTTATCCAGTCTTTCTTCATATGGAATCCTGCCATCCTGAATCAGTCTGGTCCTATTTACCTCTTCAAAATCATTATATATAATTATTAAAGATGTAATAATGGGGCATTTGGATAGCAGTAAAAGGATTAGTCCAAGTCTGCATTTATGAAAGGAAAATCATGTTTGACTAATCTTCTGGAATTTTTTGCCACAAGGCTCGGTGTTGGGGCCGCAACTGTTTACCATATATATTAGTCAAACATGATTTTATGTTTATGTACATCATCTGACAAATAAGATAGAGAGTTATAGTGATGCTTTAAATCAGTTGCTTCTGATCCATGAGAAGGTAATGTATTTATCTCTCAAGGGCCTGTCCCACCATATATTTATATGAATGTGTGTTTGTGTGTGCCTGTAATTTTGTGCAGTGTGTGTTTAAGCAATAGAAGGGAAGCTGCACAATGCAAGGGAAAATACGCAAAAGTGGGGGCTGGGGAGGAAAGATGCGAGGGAAATGGGGGAACAGGGGTGAAAAGGAGGGAGAGAGAGGGAAGGGAGGGAGGTAGGGAAGGGAGGGAGAGAGAGGGAAGGAGGGAGAGGGAAGGAGGGAGGGAGAGGGAAGGAGGGAAGGAGGGAGATCGAGGGGAGAGAGATCGAGAGGGGAGAGATCGAGAGGGGAGGGAGATCGAGAGGGGAGAGAGAGATCGAGAGGGGAGAGAGAGATCGAGAGGGGAGAGAGAGATCGAGAGGGGAGAGAGAGATCGAGAGGGGAGAGAGAGATCGAGAGGGGAGAGAGAGATCGAGAGGGGAGAGAGAGATCGAGAGGGGAGAGAGAGATCGAGAGGGGAGAGAGAGATCGAGAGGGGAGAGAGAGATCGAGAGGGGAGAGAGAGATCGAGAGGGGAGAGAGAGATCGAGAGGGGAGAGAGAGATCGAGAGGGGAGAGAGAGATCGAGAGGGGAGAGAGAGATCGAGAGGGGAGAGAGAGATCGAGAGGGGAGAGAGAGATCGAGAGGGGAGAGAGAGATCGAGAGGGGAGAGAGAGATCGAGAGGGGAGAGAGAGATCGAGAGGGGAGAGAGAGATCGAGAGGGGAGAGAGAGATCGAGAGGGGAGAGAGAGATCGAGAGGGGAGAGAGAGATCGAGAGGGGAGAGAGAGATCGAGAGGGGAGAGAGAGATCGAGAGGGGAGAGAGAGATCGAGAGGGGAGAGAGAGATCGAGAGGGGAGAGAGAGATCGAGAGGGGAGAGAGAGATCGAGAGGGGAGAGAGAGATCGAGAGGGGAGAGAGAGATCGAGAGGGGAGAGAGAGATCGAGAGGGGAGAGAGAGATCGAGAGGGGAGAGAGAGATCGAGAGGGGAGAGAGAGATCGAGAGGGGAGAGAGAGATCGAGAGGGGAGAGAGAGATCGAGAGGGGAGAGAGAGATCGAGAGGGGAGAGAGAGATCGAGAGGGGAGAGAGAGATCGAGAGGGGAGAGAGATCGAGAGGGGAGAGAGATCGAGAGGGGAGAGAGATCGAGAGAAGAGGGAGATTAAGAGGGGAGAGAGAGATTGAGAGGGGAGAGAGAGAGAGATCGAGAGGGGAGAGAGAGAGATCGAGAGGGGAGAGAGAGAGATCGAGAGGGGAGAGAGAGAGATCGAGAGGGGAGAGAGAGAGAGAGAGAGGGGAGAGAGAGAGAGAGAGAGGGGAGAGAGAGAGAGAGAGAGAGAGGGGAGAGAGAGAGAGATCGAGAGGGGAGAGAGAGAGATCGAGAGGGGAGAGAGAGAGATCGAGAGGGGAGAGAGAGAGATCGAGAGGGGAGAGAGAGAGATCGAGAGGGGAGAGAGAGAGAGATTGAGAGGGGAGAGAGAGAGAGATCGAGAGGGGAGAGAGAGAGAGGGATCGAGAGAGATAGGGAGAAGAGTGGGGAGAGAGGGAGGTCGAGAGGTGAGTAAAGATCTATTACAAATAAATCTAATAACTTTCTAATGCATCTTGCTCCTCTATAATCTTTGTTTACAACTGCTCTGTAGCTTTGGAGCGGATTACACATGGGGGGGATAGTCCGCAAAAATGGCGGCCGTGACGTTCCGTTACGTACTACACGCCAGTCCATTGGATTTCCACGGAGTGGCGCATCTTGCTCCTCTATAATCTTTGGTTTAGAGATACAGCGCGGAAACAGGCCCATCGAGTCCCCACCGACCAGCCATCCCCGCACACTAACACTACCCTACACACACTAGGGACCATTTTACATTCATATACCAAGCCAATTCGCCTACAAACCCGTGTGCCTTTGGAGTGTGTGAGAAAATCAAAGATAGACAATAGACAATAGGTGCAGGAGTCGGCCATTCAGCCATTCGGCCCTTCGAGCCAGCACCACCATTCAATATGATCATGGCTGGTCATCCCCAATCAGTACCCCGTTCCTGCCTTCTCCCCATATCCTCTGACTCCGCTATTTTTAAGAGCCCTCTCTAACTCTCTCTTGAAAGCATCCAGAGAACCGGCCTCCACTGCCCTCTGAAGCAGGGAATTCCACAGACTCACAACTCTCTGTGAGAAAAAGTGTTTCCTCGTCTCCGTTCTAAATGGCTTACTCCTTATTCTTAAACTGTGGCCCCTGGTTTTGGATCTCCGGGAAAACCCACGGGGAGAACGTACAAACTCCGTACAGACGGCACCCGTAGTCAGAATCGAACCCGGGTCTCTGGCGCTGTGAGGCAGCAACTCTGCCGCTGCACCACCGTCCTAACCCCATTCTATTCACGGGTTGCTTCACTATCACTGGGTTTGTCAATGCTTCAATTAACATAGAACAGTACAGCACATGAACAGGCCCTACAGCCCACTTTATCCATGCCGAACATGATGCCATGACCAAATGTGTAGGAAGGAATTGCCGATGACAGTTTAAACCGAAGACAGAGACAAAAAGCTGGAGTAACTCAGAATATCTTTAGTAGACAAAAATGCTGGAGAAACGCAGCGGGTGAGGCAGCATCTATGGAGCGAAGAAATAGGTGAAGTTTTGGGTCGAGACCCTTCTTCAGAATATCTTTAATTCATTGTTCTATATCTCACGAGATCACCATCAATATATCTCTCATTTCCCTTTCCCCTGACTCTCAGTCTGAAGAAGGGTCTTGGCCCGAAAAGTCACCCATTCCTTTTCTCCAAAGGCACTGCCTGACCCGCTGAGTTGTGTGTTGACATTTTGTGTGCGAGCCAAGACCAAAGACACAAAATGCTGGAGTAACTCAGCCGGGCCAGGCAGCATCTCTGGAGAAAAGGAGAAAAGGAACAGGTGACGTTTCAAGTTGAGGCCCTTCTTCAGACTGAGCGTCAGGGATCCAGTCTGAAGAAGGCTCTCGACCCGACACCTTTTTCTTCTCTCCGGAGATGCTGCCTGACCCGCTGAGTTACTCCAGAATTTAGTGTCTCTCTTTGGTGTAAACCAACACCTGCAGTTCCTTCCAACACATGATGCCAAGGCCATCTCCTATTTACCTGCACATGCTGCATATCCCTTCATTCAGTGCAAATCCATGTGCCAATCCAAAAGAGTTTAGTTCAGAGATACAGCGTGGAGACAGACCCATCGGGCCACCAAGTCCGTGCCGACCAGCAATCACCCATGCACCAATTCTATCCTGCACACTAGGAACAACTTACATAAGGCACAGAGAGGAAACCCCCGTGGTCACAGCAAGACGGAGAAATCTCCACACAGTTCGCACCCGAGGTCAGGATAAATAATAGGAGTAGAACTAGGCCATTCGGCCCATCCAGTCTACTCCACCATTCAAGCATGGCTGATCTATCTCTCCCTCCGAACCCCATTCTCCGGCCTTCTCCTCAACACCCCAGACACCCGTACTAATCAAGAATCCATCCATCTCTGCCTTAAAAATATCTACTGACCTGGCCTCCACTGCCGTCTGTGGCAATAAATTCCACAGATTCACCTTACTCTGACTAGAAATTCCTCCTCCTCTTCTTCCTAAAGGACTGTCCTTTAATTCTGATGCTCCGACCTCTGGTCCTAGACTCCCACCAGTGGAAACATCCTCTCCACATCCACTCGATTCACCAAACCCAAGTCTCTGGCTGCGAGGCAGTAGAACTACCAGATGCTGCGCCGTCCTGAAGTTAAACTGAACAGGTCTTATCAAACTGAGTCTGACAAAGGGTCTCGACCCAAAACCGTTATCAGACATCTGAACCATTGTATCAACAAGTGGAGCAGTCTCCTGTGCTCCATCTACATCATTGGAGACCCTCGGACTATCCTGAATCATGCTTTAACTTGCACTAAACACTATTCCGTTTATCATGTATCTATGCACTGTGGACGGCTCGATTGTAATTATTGACTGGTTAGCACGCAATAAACTAAACTACCTCAGCACAAACCTTCGCCAAGAAAACGTCATGCAGGGCTTTGCCAATATAAACTGACCCAGTAAGAGAGAGCTCCAAACGCCCATTATATTCTCTGCAGCCAGAAATGTTTCCGAGTTGCAGCCTAAACCGTCACTTTCCCCTCTCCAAATGGTATTTTCAACCAGCAGACAAAGATCCTTTCAACCAACCCCTATCAGATCGCACTTTAACCATCTATTTTCCATAAAATACAAATTATATTCTTGCAATTGCCAAAGCAATTTAACATGTTTAAGAAGGAACTGCAGATGCTGGAGGGAAGGGAGACAAAAATGCCGGATAAACTCAGCGGGTGAGGCAGCATCTATGGAGCGAAGGAGCAGGTGACTTTTCGGGTTGTGACCCGCCTTCAGACTGATGTGGGCGTGGGTGGGATGGGAAGAAGAAAGGAAGAGGCGGAGACAGTGGGCTGAGGGAGAGCCAGGAAGGGGAGGGGAAAGAGGGAGGGGGGTAGGGTCACATGACTGGGCCATTGTTTGTCATCTAATAGTTATTGTTTTGACTGGACAGCACGCGAAACAAAAGATTATCACTGCATCCTGTTACACGTGACAATGCACTAAACTATCCAACTATCCCCGGTGGCCCAGCGCTTCAACTCCCCCTCCCATTCCGAATCCGACCTTTCTGTCCTGGGCCTCCTCCATGGTCAGAGTGAGGCCCACCGTAAATTGAAGGAGCAGCACCTCATATTTCGCTTGGGTAGTTTACACCCCAGCGGTAGTAACATTGTCATCTCCAATTTCAGGTAGTCCCTGCTTTCTCCTCCCCTTCCCAGCTCTCCCTCTGCCCAATGTTTCTGCCTCTTCCTTTCTTCTTTCTGCCCCCACCCCCATCAGTCTGAAGAAGGTCTCGACCTTAAACATCACCTATTTCCTATGCTCCATTGATGCTGCCTCACCCGCTGAGTTTCTCCAGCAATTTTGTCTACCTTTGATTTCCCAGCATCTGCAGTTCCTTCTTAAACAAATTATCTAACATGACACCATGGACATGTCACCTTATTGCTTGCAGACATTTTTTTTTCTTCTCTCTTAATTCTTTCACTAATGCAGTGACTTGTCTCTACATCGGCGAGCCAAGCGCAGGCTCGGCGATCGTTTCACTGAACACCTCCGCTCAGTCTGTCTTAACATAACTGGTCTCCCAGTGGCTCAGCACTTCAACCTCCCCCCCCCCCCCCGTTCCCATTCCCAATCTGACCTTTCTGTCCTGGGCCTCCTCCATTGACGTATCTCTAAACTAAACTAAAAGATTTGAGAACGTTAATTCGTAAAGATCATTAAAATGCCATCGATAGGAAGCAGACACAAAATGCAGGAGTGACTCAGCGGGACAGGCAGCAACTCTGGATGGAAGGAAAGGGCGACGTTTCGGGTCGAGACCCTTCTTCATACTGAGAATCAGGGGAGAGGGAAATGAGAGATATGGAAGGGCGAAGTGTGAAAACGAGAGATCAAAGAGGACGAAGGTCAAGGAAAATGTAGGTCTGAAGAAGGCTCTCGACCTGAAACGTCACCCATTCCTTCTATCCAGAGGTGCTGCCTGTCCCGCTGAGTTGCTCCAGCATTTTGTGTCTATCTTCGATGTAAAGGGCCTTTCCCACTTTCACAACCTCTGCCGAGTTTGCCCTTGACTCATACTCGCAGCATGGGCGTCACGAGCTCGTAGCAGGTCGTGATGCTAGTCGTAGGTACTCGTGGCATCAAGTAGGTCACGCCGTTTTTTTCTAGCCTGATGAAAAATGTCCACTAGTAAAAAGGTTATGAAAGTGGGACAGGTCCTTAACCCAGTATCTGCAGTTCTTTCCTACACGGAGAATAGATTATTGTTAGTTAGGGGAAGGTGCCAACGAGGCAAGCAAAGTAAAATTTAATCAGGAGTTCAGTCAAGCTGGTCGGAGAACTGGGATGGGTAGGGATGGAGAGAGAGAGAGGGAAAGAAGATAGAAGAAGTCAATATTCATAACGCTGGATTGTAAGTTGCCCAAGCAAAGTGACAGGAAGCAATTAAAATTGCTCGACGTTATATCCAAAGGAAGAGAGATTGCGTTGGAGCTGCATAAAGCTCTGGTTAGCCCGCAGCGGTGAACTGTGAACATTTCTTAACGCTAGTGGCAGGAAACATGTTCCCGATGTCCAGAACCAGGGGCCACAGTTTATGAATAAGGGGTAAGCAATTTAGAATGGCGTCGAGGAAACACTTTTTCTCACAGAGTTGTGAGTCTGTGGAATTCTCTGCCTCAGAGAGCGGTGGAGGCCGGTTCTCTGGATACTTTCAAGAGGGAGCTAGATAGGGCTCTTAAAGATAGCGGAGTCAGGAGATATGGGGAGAAGGCAGGAACGGGGTACTGATTGGGGATGATCAGCCATGATCACATCAAACGGCCGAATGGCCTACTCCTTCTATCTGGAGAGGCTGCCTGTCCCGCTCCACCATTTAGTGTCTAACATAGGTGCAGGAGTAGGCCATTCGGCATTTCGAGCCTGCACCGCCATTCAATATGATCATGGCTGATCATCCAACTCAGTACCTGCCTTCTCTCCATACCCTCTGATCCCCTTAGCCACAAGGGCCACATCTAACTCCCTCTTAAATATGGCCAATGAACTGGCCTCAACTACCCTCTGTGGCAGAGAGTTCCAGAGACCCACCACTCGCTGTGTGAAAAAAGTCCTTCTCATCTCGGTCCTAAAGGATTTCCCCCTTATCCTTAAGCTGTGACCCCTCGTCCTGGACCTCCCCAACATCGGGAACAATCTTCCTGCATCTAGCCTGTCCAACCCCTTAAGAATTTTGTAAGTTTCTATAAGATCCCCTCGCAATCTCCTAAATTGTAGGGAGTATAAACCAAGTCTATCCAGTCTTTCTTCATAAGACAGTCCTGACATCCCAGGAATCAGTCTGGTGAACCTTCTCTGCACTCCCTCTATGGCAATAATGTCCTTCCTCAGATTTGGAGACCAGAACTGTGCGCAATACTCCAGGTGTGGTCTCACCAAGACCCTATACAACTGAAGTAGAACCTCCCTGTTCCTATACTCAAATCCTTTTGCTATGAAAGCTAACATACCATTCGCTTTCTTCACTGCCTGCTGCACCTGCGTGGCTACTTTCAATGACTGGTGTACCATGACACCCAGGTCGCGCTGCATCTCCCCTTTTCCTAATCGGCCACCATTTAGATAATAGTCTGCTTTCCTGTTTTTGCCACCAAAGTGGATAACCTCACATTTATCCACATTATACTGCATCTGCCAAACATTTGCCCACTCACCCAACCTATCCAAGTCACTTTGCAGTCTCCTAGCATCCGCCTCACAGCTAACACTGCCCCCCAGCTTAGTGTCATCCGCAAACTTGGGAGATATTGCCTTCAATTCGCTTCCATTAACTTCCATGTAAACCAGCATCTGCAGTTCCTTCTGACACTGACTACAAATTAAAGCAATATAAATAACATTTGGCAGATTTGAACAAGTAACATGAACTCCAAGAATGCACATAAATAATCAAACCCCAACAACAGGAACTCGTGGCAGATATGAATCATTTATCAGTTTGCAGTGTCTTTCACCTTAGAACTGCTACCAAAGAATTGCCTCAGCATGGCAGCATGTGTCAACCAAACGGTTTAAATTCTGTTTATGTTTGCACAACTGAAATGAAAGTTATAATTACTATCTGCGCATTTCAATACAAGGTCTTTGATAAATCCTCAGAATTTTACTTGCAAAAATCCAACAAATCGTTAAAACTCCACACCTAATGACGGTAACGAAACGGGTGCAGAAAAGCAAGTACCTGACAAAAATATAGAGCGTAAAACAGATGAAAACCAGATGATATCTGCCAGGAGATGGTCAGAGGTGAGATTTCATGCTGTGTCTTGTTTATAAGCGGTTGAGTGGGGATTTGGCACCGAAGAACGGGATTAACGATAGAATGTGACCCTCATAATGGATGGGACAAGGAGGTAAAATGCGGCCATTACGCATCTCGGTTGAACGCTGGGAGTTGTAGTCCGACTGTGACGTCACTCTGACCACGTTCAGCCGCGAGTCCGACACGTGGAACTACAACCCCCAGCATGCACTGCGGGCACTTCGCCTTCACCGACTGATTCGACTGCAAAAACTGGGCAGTGGCTTAAAATTATTTCCCAACAAACCGAGTAATAAATATTACGACCCAGCGGTATGGATATTGATTGATCTAACTTGTTAACTCTTTATTTCCCTCTCTCCACCATCCGACTAGTTGTGCAGGAAGGAACTGCAGATGCTAGATTATACCGAAAATAGACGCAAACAGCTGGAATAACTCAACGGGTCAAACAACATCTCTGGAGAAAGGGAATATGTGGCATTTCGGGTCGAGACCCTTCTTCAGACTGACCACTGTCGTCCTGTTGAGTTTCAGTCTTTATATTAATGATTAATAGACAATAGGTGCAGGAGTAGGCCATTCGACCCTTCGAGCTAGCACCGCCATTCAATGTGATCACGACTGATCATCCCCAACCAGTACCCCATTCCTGCCTTCTCTCCATATCCCCTGACTCCGCTATCTTTAAGAGCCCTATCTAGCTCCCTCTTGAAAGTATCCAGAGAACCGGCCTCCACCACCCTCTGAGGCAGAGAATTGCACAGACTCACAACTCTCTGTGAGAAAAAGTGTTTCCTCGTCTCTGTTCCAAATGGCTTACGCCTTATTCTTAAACTGTGGCCCCTGGTTCTGGTCTCCCCCAACATCGGGAACATGTTTCCTGCCTCTAGCGTGTCCAAACCCTTAATAATCATATATATTTCAATCAGAAACCCTCTCATCCTTCTAAACTCCAGAATGTACAAGCCCAGCTGCATTCTCTCTAATAATTTCACTAATTGTATGCCTCCTTAGCACTTTCCCCTCAGCTTACAATGAACCATGATTAACACAAAATGCTGGAGTAACTTTGCGGGACAGGCAACATTTCTGCATAGAAGGGATGTCTAACGCAATACAGTGAAAAGCTTTTCTTTTGAGTGCTACCCAGTCAAAACTTAAACTATGAAAAGACAAACTATGTTTAAGAAAGAACTGCAGATGCTGGAAACATCAAAGATAGACAGAAATGCTGGAGAAACTCAGAGGGTGAGGGTCAGGGGACAGAACAAAGCAGACGATGATCAAGGAAATGTCGATGGCTGCTTCAGCCATCCAATTGATCCCCCCCCCCTTCGTGATGTTTCGGGTCGAGTCTGAAGAAGGGTCTTGACCCGAAACGTCATCTATTCCTTCGCTCCATAGATGCTGCCTCACCCGCTGTGTTTCTCCAGCATTTTTGTCTATCAAAAGACAAACTATGGTTTGAAAGTGTTTGTAAAGCAGACATTGCAAAGAGGAAGGGGGGGGGGGGGATCAATTGGATGGCTGGAGCAGCCATCGACATTTCCTTGATCATCGTCTGCTTTGTTCTGTCCCCTGACCCTCAGTCTGAAGAAGGGTCTCGACCCGAAACGTCCCCCGTTCATTCTCTCCATAGATGCTGCCCGTCCCGCTGAGTTACTCCAGCATTTTTAGTCCTGATCTTTGAAAATACAAATTTGATCTTCCCCACGTTTCAATACGATGTCCTTCACGGCCGGTTTGACCGCAAAACAAAAACTGTTCGCAAAACTGGCAAACCCATAAATGTGAGGTTATCCACTTTGGTAGCAAAAACAGGAGGCAGATTACTATCTAAATGGCGTCTAGTTGGGTAAAGGGGTAGTACAACGGGATCTGGTGATCCTTGTACATTAGTACATGAAAGTAAGCATGCAGGTACAGCAGGCAGTGATGAAAGCGAATGGAGAGTTGGCCTTTATAACAAGAGGAATCGAATAGGAGCAAAGAGGTCCTTCTGCTGTTGCACAGAGCCCTAGTGAGACCACCTGGAGTATTGTGTGCAGTTTTGGTCCCTTAATTTGAGGAAGGACATTCTTGCTATTGAGGGAGTGCAGCGAAGGTTTACAAGGTTAATTCCCGGGATGGTGGGACTGTCATATGCTGAAAGAATGGAGCAGATGGGCTTTTACACTCTGGAGTTTAGAAGGATGAGAGGGGATCTCATTGAAACATATAAGATTGTTAAGGGTTTGGACACGCTAGAGTCCAGAACCAGGGGCCACAATTTAAGAATAAGGGGTAAGCCATTTCGAATGGAGACGAGGAAACACTTTTTCTCACTGAGAGTTGCGAGTCTGTGTTATTCTCTGCCTCAGAGGGTGGTGGAGGCTGGTTCTCTGGATGCTTTCACGATAGAGCTTGATCGGGCTCTTAAAGATAGCTCTTAAAGAGTCCGGGGAGATGGGGAGAAGGCAGGAACGGGTTACTGAATGGGGATGATCAACCATGATCACATTAAATGGCGGTGCTGGCTCGAAGGGCCAAATGGCCTAATCCTGCACCTATTGTCTATTGTCTAACTGCAGATGTTGGAAAGATCTGAACATAAAATGCTGGAGCAACTCAGCTGGACGGGCAGCATCTCTGGTGCAAATGAACGGGAGACATTTCGTGTTGAGACCCTTCTTCGGGCTCGACCCGAAACGTCACCTATTCCTTCGCTCCATAGATGCTGCCTCACCCGCTGAGTTTCTCCAGCATTTCTGTTTACCAAAAGACAAACTATGGTTTGAAAGGGTTTGTAAAGCAGGCATTGAAAAAGGGGGGGGTGGGGGAATCAATTGGATGGCTGAAGCAGCCACCGACATTTCCTTGATCATCGTCTGCTTTGTTCTGTTCCATGACCCTCAGTCTGAAGAAGTGTCTCGACCCGAAATGTCTCCCGTTCATTCTCTCCAGAGATGCTGCCCGTCCCGCTGAGTTACTCCAGCATTTTGTGTCCTGATCTTAAAAAATACAAATTCGATCTTCCCCACATTTCAATATGACGTCTTTCACAGCCAGTTTGACCGCAAAAACAAAGACTAGGCGGTGGCTTAAATAATCGTCCAACAAACCAGGTCATGGACAATAGGTGCAGGAGTAGGCCATTCGAACCAGCACCATCATGTTGTCAATGCTAACACCATTATGTTGACACATTCTGTTGTGCTGCAGCAAGCAAGAATTTAATTGTTCTATCTGGGACACATGACAATAAAACTCTACTGACTTGACCATTTCCTTTCCTCTTTCTCCTCCTCCTCCTCCTCCTCCTCCTCCTCCTCTCCTCCTCCTCTCCTCCTCCTCCTCCTCTCCTCCTCTCCTCCTCCTCCTCTCCTCCTCCTCTCCTCTCCTGCTCTCTCCCTACACTAAACTTTTATCTCCTGTTCTGCATTATGTTGACATGGTGTGCTGCACCAAGCAAGTATTTAATTTCATTGTCCTATCTGGGACAGATGACAATAAAACACTCTTGACTCCCTCTTGACATGACAATAAAACACTTGACTTAACAATAAAACATTTTTGATTCTCTCGACTTGACATTAAATCCCACTGGCAAACCCATTTCGAACAGACATTTCACCCTCAAAAGAAAAAAATCTTGGGCACCAGTCAACCGAACTTGCAGCTGTCCATTGATTGAAGGCGCCGTCGGCCAATCGGCATCTGATGTGACGTCCCGCCCCTCCTTTGATTGGTCGTCGCCGGAATGACCCGCCCCTTTCCAAGTTAGGTTGTCGCACCCCGGTCCCTCTCCCTCCACCTCCAGGCCTAGTTTGGACCCCGGCGTTTAAAATCTTTTATTTCTTCCTTCCTTTCCCGTTCCCTAACACCCCGACAATGATGAAAGCTTCTACCTTCTAACGCTGTTGCTTCTATGTGGACCGAGGAGGGAGGAGGGGGGGCGGATCCAGTCGGCGCCTCGCCGGGTTCTTCCTCAGCCTTCGGTCGGCGCGGTCGCCGCCAAAATCCAGCCAGGCCCCACTTCCGGTGTCGCGGGCAGGAAGTGACGCGCCACCCTAGCAACTAGAGGGGGGCAGGAGGCATCTGCTCCCTAGCAACTGGGGGGCAGAACCCACCTGGTCCCTCGCAGCTGGGGGCAAGGGTCAACCGGCCCCTAGCAAACTGGGGGGCAGAACCCACCTGGCCCCTAGCAATTGGGGGACAGGAGGCATCTGGTCCCTAGCAACTGGGGGGCAAGGGTCAACGGGTCCCTAGCAACTGGGTGGCAGAACCCACCTGGCCCTTAGCAACTGGGGCACAGGAGGCATCTGGCCCCTAGCAACTGGGGGACGAGAGGCACCTGGTCCCTAGCAACTGGGGGGCAAGGGTCAATGGGTCCCTAGCAACAGGGGGACAAGAGGCATCTGGCCCCGAGCAACTGGGAGACGAGAGGTACATGGTCCCTAGCAACTGGGGGCAAGGGTCAACAGGTCCCTAGCAACAGGGGGACAAGAGGCATCTGGCCCCTAGCAACTGGGGGATGAGAGGTATCTGGTTCCTAGCAACTGCGGGGCAGGCACCTGGTCCCTAGCAACTGGGGGACGAGAGGCACCTGGTCCCTAGCAACTGGGGAATGAGAGGTATCTGGTCCCTAGCAACTGAGGGGGGAGGAAGCACCTGGTCCCTAGCAACTGGGGGGCAGGAGGTATCTGGTCCCTAGCAACTGATGGACAGGAAGCACCTGGTCCCTAGCAACTGGGGGGCAAGAGGCATCTGGTCCCTAGCAGATGGGGGGGCAAGAGGCACCTGGTCCCTAGCAACTGGGGGGCAAGAGGCATCTGGTCCCAAGCAACTGGGGGGGCAGGAAGCACTTGCTTCCTAGCAACTGGGGGGCAAGAGGCAACTGGTCCCTAGCAACTGGGGGGCAAGAGGCAACTGGGGGGCAAGAGGCAACTGGGGGAACAGGAGACACCTGGTCCCTAGCAACTTGGGGGCACGAGGCACCTGGTCCCAAGCAACTGGGGGACAAGGGGCACTTGGTACCTAGCAACTGAGGGGCAGGACCTACAACTGGGGGCTGAAGCACCTGGCACCTAACAACTGGGGGGCAAGGGTTACCTGGCCCCTAGCAACTGGGGCCCCCACAGGTAAACGAGTCAATGGTTCAATGATAGAGGAAGGAACTGCAGATGCTGATTTAAATCGAAGAAAGACACAAAATGCTGGAGTATCACAGCAGGACAGGCAGCATCGCTGGAGAGAAGGAATTGGCAACGTTTCGGGTTGAGACCCTTCTGACTGACATATGTCTCAATGTACTGCTGCCGTACAGTGGCACTGTATCTGAGATGCTCATCTCACTTGAGGAAGGACATTCGTGCTAATTGAGGGAGCTTCTTCTTCTTTCGTGTGGCGTGCACAGCCTAAAGTTGTAGGATAACTTGTTCTACTTGATCTTCCATTTGTGCACGCTGAGTTGATTGCATTAGTCGAAACAGGGCGGACCACGTGAAGGTTGTAATCTTCCACCCCGTTGAGGGAACGCAACGTAGGTTCACCAGGTCAATTCCCAAGATGGCTGGTCTGTCATATGATGAAAGAATGGATTCTTTCACTGGAATATAGAAGGATGAGAGGAGAGCTTATAGAAATATATACAATTATTACGGGATAGGACACGCTAGAGGCAGGAAACATGTTCCCGATGTTGAGGGAGTCCAGAACCAGGGGGCCACAGTTTAAGAATAAGGGGTAGGCCATTTAGAACTGAGATGAGGAAAAACTTTTTCACCCAGAGAGTTGTGAATTATTGGAATTCTCTGCATCGGAAGGCAGTGGAGGCCGATTCACTGGATGCATTCAAAATAGTTAGATAGAGCTCTTAGAGCTAGAGGAATCAAGGGATATGGGGAGAAGGCAGGAACGGGATACTGATTGTGGATGATCAGCCATGATCACATTAAATGGTGGTGCTGGCTCGAAGGGCCGACTGCCCTACTCCTGCACTTATTGCCGATGTGTCTATCTATCAAAAGTGAATTTCACTGTACGTGTGAGAAATGTGAGACACCAAGTTCAAGGTTTCAAGGTCAGGTTATTGTCACGTACCAATTAAGCTTCAGTGAAATTTCATAATCATAATCATACTTTACGAGCCAAGTATGTTTTGCAACACACAAGGAATTGTATTTGCCATACAGTCATACCAATAAAAAGCAACAGAAAACACAAAATACATTTTAACATGAACATCCACCACAGTGACTCCTC
Organism: Raja brachyura; assembly: GCA_963514005.1. The sequence continues at coordinate 37,430,054 of OY740805.1, forward strand.
CACGTTCCTCACTGTGATGGAAGGCGAAAAAAAGTTCAATCTCTCCCCTTCTTTGTCCTCCAGCGGTTGGGGGCCTCTAACCTTCCGCTGACGGGACGTTCTTACTCCCGTAGCTGGCGGCGGGCCACCTCATCGGGGCGATCAAGCTTCTGCATCGGTGAGGGGGGGAATCTCAGATCCCAATTTAAGTTGACCAAATTTGAGTTGCCATACTGAGCAGAAAGCAACAAGACACACAGCCACATAAAATAAAATTAACGTCAACCACAGCGGCTCCAAACATTCCTCACTGTGATGGAGTATTTGGTAGGGGGAAGGGGTAGGGGTTACCAGGTATCGGGGATCTCGGGGCTGAACTGCCACGGCCTTGTCTCCCAGCGTGGTGTGGTTGCCATGACAACCTCCTCCACTGCAAACAATAGAGAAGAGAAGAGTCAAGAAAATGTAGACACAAAATGCTGGTGTAACTCAGGCGGTATCTCTGGAGAGAAGAAATGGGCGACAGAGATAAAATGTAGTCGGAGACAGTAAGACTAGCAGGAGAACTGGTGAGGGGATGGAGAGAGTTTGAGTTTAGTTGAGTTGAGTAAAACATGAAGATAGACACAAAATGTTGGAGTAACTCAGCGGCTCAGGCTGCACCTCTGGAGGATAGGAGCAGGTGACGTTTCAGGGTCGAGACCCTCCTTCAGAATTACAGTCAGGGGAGAGGGAAACTGGAGACATGGAAGGCTACTGTAGCTGTACAGGGCCCTAGTGAGACCACATGTGGAGTATTGTGTGCAGTTCTGCTCTCCTAATTTGAGGAAGGACATCCTTGGTATTGAGGCAGTGCAGCGTAGGTTCACCAGGTTGATCCCCGGGATGGCAGGACTGTCATATGAGGACAAATTGGAAAGACTGGGCTTGTATTCACTGGAGTTTAGGAGGATGAGAGGGAATGTTATAGAAACGTATACAGTTACAATGGGACTGGACAAGCTAGATGCAGGAAAAGTGTTCCCAATGATGGGGGAGTCCAGAAACAGGAGTCACACAGTTTAAGAATAAAGGGGAGGCCATTTAAAACTGAGATGAGAAAAAATCTTTTTCACCCAGAGAGTTGTGCATTTGTGGAATTCTCTGTCACAGAAGGCAGTTGAGGCCCAGAGAGTTAAGGGCCTGTCCCACTATACGAGTTTACCCAAGAGCTCTCCCGAGTTAAAAAAAAATCAAACTCGTGGTAAGTAGGTAGAATGTACGTAGCGGGACGTCTCTTAGCGGCTCGTAACGCTAACGGCAGGTATTCGGGAAACACGGTAAGCTCGTGAAGTTTTTTCAACAAGTTGCAAGATGTCCACGAGAGCCCCGAGTACCTACGAGTGGCTATTACCGTAATTCTCCGAGTTCGAATCGGGGGAAACTCGGGAGAAATCTTGAATTACCACGTACAGTGGGATAGGCCCTTTAGATAGAGCTACAGGGTCTAGCAGAATCAAGGGATATGGGGAGAAGGCAGGCTTGGGTTACTGATTGTGGATGATCAGCCACGATCACATTGAATGGCGGTGCAGGCTCAAAGGGCCGAATGGCCTCCTCCTGCACTATTTTCTATGTTACAAAGGGAATGTGAGGTGCGAAACTGACAGATTGAAAATGTCGTGGACGTGGAGAGCAGGAGGCATCACGGGGGGGGGGGGGCAGAACTCTTGTCGGAGAGAGGAGGAGTGTAGTAGGCATTTAGCTTAACTCTGTATATTATTATTATAACTAATTACCTTTGAATTTTATCTGGCTGTAATTAAGTCAGTGGGATTTATATGTAGTCTGGGGCGTGTTTGTAGCAGGGATTTTTCACGCAAACGTGCGCGTTAGTTTTAGTGATTCGTTCGGAGGAGGCATGGGGAAGGCACAGCTTTCTACAATGCCGGAGTTCTACCATGCACGACTTCTACCAAGCACGAGAGTGACCATGCATGAGTTCAGCCGGAGTTTGACTACAAGTAAAATTAAAATGTACTTAAACAAGAAGAAGTTTGGATGAATATCTCAGGTACGTGCCATTAGTCCAGTGGTCCTTATTATCCAGTTAATTCCTGGGATGGCGGGACTGTCATATGCTGCAAGATTGGAGCGACTGGGCTTGTATATACTGCAATTTAGAAGAATGAAACATATAAGATTATCAAGGGTTGGACACACTAGAGGCAGGAAACATGTTCCCGATATTGGGAGAGTCCAGAGTCAGGGGCCACAGTTTAAGAATAAGGGGTAAGCCATTTAGAACGGATACGAGGAAACACTTCTTCACATAGAGAGTTGTGAGTCTGTGGAATTCTCTGCCTCAGAGGGCAGTGGAGGCCGGTTCTCTGGATACTTTCAAGAGAGAGTTAGACAGGGCTCTGAAAGATAGCAGAGTCAGGGGATATGGGGAGAAGTTTAAAGGGGCTGTCCCACTGTACGAGCTAATTCAAGAGTTGTCCCGAGTTTCCCCTGATTCGAATTCGGAGAATTACGGTAATGGCCGCTCGTAGGTACTCGGGGCTCTGGTGGACATTTTTCAGCATGTTGAAAAATCTTCACGAGTCTTCACGAGCTTACCGCCTTTCCTGAGTATCTGCCGTTTGCGTGACGGGATGCCAAGGGGAACACCCCGTTGCACCTGGACTAATGGCACCAACGTGAGCACCCAGGAGCGGAAAGGATTACTGAAATAGCTCTTCCCCACAGCCATCAGGCTATTAAACTCAAATGAAACACAATCTGAACATGAATAGACCATTATCTGTTTATTTGCACCTTATCTGTTTATTTATTCATGTGTGTATACATTTATATAATGGTGTATGGACACACTGATCTGTTCTGTATTTATTTATGCCTACTATATTCTGTTGTGCTGAAGCAAAGTAGGAATTTCATTGTCCTATCTGGGACACACGACAATAAACTCTCTTGAATCTTCAATCTTGACTCTTGACATACTTCTAAACATCTTCTCATCTCCACGGCTTTTTGTTTTTCCGTTTAACGGTCTAAAATACTCTGAACATTTCCTGTTGGTTTGCAATGTTTAATTGTGAAGGTAGTGTATGGTTTATTTCAATGCTCCAGTTATTCCAGCTCCAGTTTAAATTCCATTTGGAATATTTTGGGGGACCAAGAAAGCAAGAACCAAGATTGCTCAGTAGTTCAGTTGCCTGAGTTCTGCTTCCTCACTGGAACTGTTGTTCATGGCAGTTTCATTCAGGCTTTGCTCAGTGTTGCACTAGTCCTGCTCTCAAACACTTCCCCTTGGGGGCAGCAGGTAGCAACAGATTTTTTTCCCCACCTCTTTATTTATTAGTTTTGCTCTGTTGGCGTTTTGATATTGTTGCTCCCTGTTTATTTCTGGGAACTTAAACTGTTCATTTTGCCAAAGGGGGGTGAGATCTTCCTCTTGTGTCATTGCTCCCTTTGCAATCCACAATGTGGCTGGGGGTGAATTACTGGGCCTTGTGTTGTTGAGAATGTGTCTGTGTGAGTGTGTGCGAGTGCGTGTGTGTGTGATTGTGTGTCTGTGAATGTGTGTCTGTGTGTGAGTGTGTGTCTGTGTGTGATTATGTGTGTCTGTGTGTGATTATGTGTGTCTGTGTGTGATTATGTGTGTGTGTGTGTCTGTGTGTGAGTGAGTGTGTGAATGTATGTGAGTGTGTGTGTCTGTGAATGTGTGTGAGTGTGTGTCTGTGTGTGATTATGTGTGTCTGTGTGTGATTATGTGTGTCTGTGTGTGATTATGTGTGTCTGTATGTGAGAATGTGTGTGTGTGAGTGAGTGTGAATGTATGTGAGTGTGTGTGAATGTGTATGTGTGTGAGTGTGCGTCTGTGTGTGTGTGAATGTGTCTGTGTGTGAATGTCTGTGTGTGTGTGAATGTCTGTGTGTGAGTGTGTGTGTGTCTGTGTGAGTGTGTGTCTGTGTGAGTGTGTGTCCGTGTGAGTGTGTGTCTGTGTGTGATTATGTGTGTCTGCATGTGTGTGTCTGTGTGAGTGAGTGTGTGTCTGTATGTGAGTGAATGTGTGAGTGTGCGTGTTTGTGTGTGTGTGAATGTGTCTGTGTGTGAATGTCTATGTCTGTGTGTGTGTGAGTGTGTGTCTATGTGAGTGTGTGTGTGTGTCTGTGAGTGTGTGTCTGTGTGAGTGTGTGTCTGTGTGAGTGTGTGATTGTGTGTCTGTGAATGTGAATGTGTGGGTGTGTGTCTGAGTGAGAATGTGGCTGTGTGAGTGTGTATGTGTGAGTGCGAATGTCTGTGTGAGAATGTGTCACTGTGAATGTGTCTGTGTGTGAACATGTCAGTGTATGAGTGTGTGAATGCGAGTGTCCGTGTCTGAGTGCTTTCGTGTGTGAGTGTGTCTGTATGCGAGTGTGTCTGTATGTGGCTGTATGTGAGTTTATGTCAATGTGAATAAGAGTGTGTGTGTCTGTGTGTATGGGTTTTTTTCCTATGTTTCTATGATTGACGTTGGTTCGCCTGCATTTGCAACTTTGTGCAAAATCCTTCCATTAAAACAGATCTGCTTCTTATCGAGTCCACACCCAAGATCAGAAGTTGTTTGGCCAGAGCTGAACACACTTCTCGGCATCTGCATACAATGGTGTCCGTCTTGCGCTTCTTGTGCGTGGTGGTGGAAAGATTGGTGGAAACTGGGCCGCGACGTGAATGCTCTTTCCTTGACCCCTTTAAAACAGATAAAGAGAATGTGATGAAAAATTGGAGTTAAACTGTTTGAAAGTCATTCATGGTTAAGTGTACACCAAGGAACTGAAGATGCTGCTTTACCAAAAAAAAAGACACAAAATACTGGAGTAACTCGGTTACCCCACTCTGGGTAAGAGACTGAGCATGTCCCCGATCTATGCCCCTCATGATCATATGCACCTCCATAAGATCACCAGTGCTCCAAGGAATAAAGTCCTAGCCTGCCCAGCTCCTCCCAATAGCTCAGGCACTCAAGTCCTGGCAACATCCAAGCAAATCTTTTCTGCACTCTTTCCCACTTCACAACATCTTATTTCACAAAAGACCCTTCTTCCCGCCCTGAAACGTCACCTATCCAGAGATGCTGCCTGACCGGCTGAGTTACTTCAGCACTTAGACCCCATAGTGTGTATTATTTGCAATTATTTGTAGCAATAGACAAAGAAAATAGGTGTAAGAGATTGGAGGAACAGCGCCCCTTATTTCGCTTGGGCAGTTTACACCCCAGCGGCATGAACATTGACTTCTCTAACTTCAAGAAGCCCTTGCTTTCCCTCTCTCTCCATCCCCTTCCCCCTTCCCAGTTCTCCCACCAGTCTGACTGTCTCCGACTACATTCTATCTTTGTCCCGCCCACTCCCCGACATCAGTTTGAAGAAGGGTCTTGACCCAAAACGCCCCCATTCCTTCACTCCAGAGATGCCGCCTGTCCCGCTGAGTTACTCCGGCATTTTGTGGCTGCATTTTCTTGCCTCTTGCCTTCTCCATTGTTTGCTGTGGAGGAGGTTGTCGTGGCCACCGCACGTATCGAGACCACGCTGGAAGACACCCCATATAGCTTTCATCATATGACGGTCCTGCCATCCCGGGAATTAACCTGGTGAACCTACACTGCACTCCTTCAATAGCAAGAATGTCCTTCCTCAAATCTGGAGACCAGAACTGCACACAATACTCCAGGTGTGGTCTCACCAGGGCCAACTGCAGAAGGACCTCTTTGCTCCTATACTCAACTTTTCTCGTTATGAAGGCTAACATGCCAATCACTTTCTTCACTGCCTGCTGTACCTGCATGCTTACTTTCAAAGACGTTGCCAGGACTAAAGTGTGTGAGCTACAGGGAGAGGTTGAGTAGGCTGGGACTCTATTCCTTGGAGCTCAGGAGGATGAGGGGTGATCTTATAGAGGTGTGGCAGGCAGTGGCGAGTGGAGTGCCACAAGGCTCGGTGTTGGGGCCGCAACTGTTTACCATATATATTAATGATTTGGAAGAGGGAATTAGGAGCAACACTAGCAAGTTTGCGGATGACACAAAGCTGTGTGGCAGTGTGAACTGTGAAGAGGATGTTTGGAGGTTGCAGGGTGACCTGGACAGGTTGAGTGAGTGGGCAGATGCGTGGCAGATGCAGTATAATATAGATAAATGTGAGGTTATCCATTTTGGTGGCAAAAACAAGGGGGCAGATTATTATCTCAATAGGATTAAGGTAGGTAAGGGGGAGGTACAGCGAGACCTGGGTATCCTTGTGCACCGGTCACTGAAAGTTGGTTTACAGGTACAGCAGGCAGTGAATAAAGCTAATGGGATGTTGGCCTTCATAACAAGAGGATTTCAGTACAGGAGTAGTGAGCTTCTGCAGTTGTATAGGGCTCTGGTAAGACCACACCTGGAGTATTGCGTACAGTTTTGGTCTCCTAATTTGAGGAAGGACATCCTTGTGATTGAGGCAGTGCAGCGTAGGTTCACAAGATTGATCCATGGGATGGCGGGACTGTCATATGAGGAAAGATTGAAAAGACTAGGCTTGTATTTGTTGGAGTTTAGAAGGATGAAGGGGTAACTTATAGAAACATAACATTATAAAAGGATAGATGCATGCAAGCTGGATGCAGGAAAAATGTTCCCAATGTTGTGCGAGTCCAGAACCGGGGGCCACAGTCTTAGAATAAAGGGGAGGCCATTTAAGACTGAGGTGAGAAAAAACTTTTTCACCCAGAGAGTTGTGAATTTGTGGAATTCCCTGCCACTGAGGGCAGTGGAGGCCAAATCACTAGATGGATTTAAGAGAGAGTTAGATAGAGCTCTCGGGGCTAGTGAAATCAAGGGAGAAGGCAGGCACGGGTTATTGATTGGGGATGATCAGCCATGATCACAATGAATGGCGGTGCTGGCTCGAAGGGCTGAATGGCCTACTCTCGCACCTATTGTCTATTGTCTAAAGCTGTACTTAGTTGAGTTCCAAACAGGCAATCTCATGCAGATGACTGTCAATGTGGCATATGGAAAATATTACACTTGAGCAAGATCAACAATGCTCGGCGGGTCAAATGGCCTGCTCCTGCACCTATTTCCTATGTTTCTAAATCGGTTGCATTAAGAACTCTCCCGGTTGCTTAAATCCATCCACTGGATGGATTTAAGAGAGAGTTAGATAGAGCTCTAGGGACTGGTGGAATCGAGGGATATGGGGAGAAGGCAGGCACGGGTTATTGATTGGGGACGATCGGCCATGATCACAATGAATGGCGGTGCTGGCTGGAAGGGACGAATGGTTTCCTCCTGCACCTATTTTCTATGTTTCTATGCCATTCGCTTTCGTCACTGCCGGCTGTACCTGCACGCTTACTTTCAAAGATGTTGCCAGGACTAGAGGGTGTGAGCGACAGGGAGCGGTTGGGCAGGCTTCCATGGAGCGCAGGAGGACGAGGGGTGGTCTTATAGAGGTGTCTCGCCACATTTGGCAGTGAAGGGGTTAACGATTGACATTGGCTTTGTGTTTTTTGACCGTGACAGGGGTTGGGTGGGCCGCTGCCATGGCCTCGCGGCAGCAGAGGAAGGTGCTGCGCTACGCGGCGGAGGGCGACGCCAGCAAGCTGCGGGCCTACCTGGGCCGCCACCCGCAGCTGGGGGTGTCCTTCAGCGGCCGCAAGGGCCGCAGCCCGCTGCACGAGGCCTGCCGGCGGAGCGGGGGGGCTGCCGCTGCCAGGCTGCTGCTGCGGCGCGGGGCCGACCCCACCAGCCGGGACGCCAAGGGGAACACTCCTCTGCACATGGCCGCCCGCGTGGCCCTCAGGAGGGGAGAGCAAGGTAAGCTGGAGCTGGGAGTCACGCTGATGGTGATGGGGGGGGTGGATAGAAACATAGAAAAATAGGTGCAGGAGTAGGCCATTCGGCCCTTCGAGCCTGCACCGCCATTCAATGTGATCATGGCTGATCATCCAACTCAGTATCCCGTACCTGCCTTCTCTCCATAACCCCTGATCCCTTTAGCCACAAGTGCCACATCTAACGCCCTCTTAAATATAGCCAATGAACTGGTCTTAACTACCTTCTGTGGCAGGGAATTCCAGATACTCACCGCTCTCTGTGTAAAGAATGTTTTCCTCATCTCGGTCCTAAAGGAATTCCCCCTTATCCTTAGACTGTGACCCCTTGTTCTGGACTCCCCCAACATCGGGAACAATCTTCCAGCATCTAGCTTGTCCAACCCCTTAAGAATTTTGTAAGTTTCTATAAGATCCCCCCTCAATCTTCTAAATTCCAGCGAGTACGAGCCGAGTCTATCCAATCTTTCCTCATATGAAAGTCCTGACATCCCAGGAATCACCCAGGATGTTGTACAGATGGTCGACACAAAAAAAGCTGCAACAACTCAGCAGGACAGCAGCTTACGTTTCAGCCTGAAGAAGGGTCTCGACCCGAAACGTCACCTATTCCTTCGCTCCGTAGATGCTGCCTCGCCCGCTAAGTTTCTCCAGCATTTTTGTCCACATTCTTATATTTTGTTTGGGCTTGGTGGCACAGCGATAGGGTTGCTGCCTTACAGCGAATCCAGCGCCAGAGACCCGGGTTCCATCCCGACCACAGGTGCTGTGTGTGCGGAGTTTGTACGTTCTCCCCGTGACCTGCGTGGGTTTTCTCCGAGAACTTTGGTTTCCTCTCACGCTCCAAAGACGTGCAGGTCTGTAGGTTAATTGGGTTGGTAAAAGTAAAAATTGTCCCCAGTGGGTGTAGCATTGTGTGACTGTGCGGGGATCGCTGGCCGGCGCGGACCCGGTGGGCTGAAGGGCCTGTTTCCGTGCTGTATCTTAAACTAAACTAAGACCAAGCGTAGGCTTGGCGATCGCTTCGCCGAACACCTCCGCTCGGTTCGCAATATTTTTTATTTCAAAATAGACTTTATTCAGGTAATAAATATATACAATACACGAACATGAACCATGCAAAAATTTCATCCGACATTTTCGGAGGCTATACGAATTGTTCAATACATTGCTCAAATTTCACAAATCTGTCCCCCACCCTTGCCACTCATGTGGCCCACTGGCGTGATAACCAACCTGATCTCCTGGTGGCTCAGCACTTCAACTCCCCCTCCCATTCCGAATCCGACCTTTCTGTCCTGGGCCTCCTCCATGGCCAGAGTGAGTCCCACCGCAAATTGGAGGAGCAGCACCTCATATTTCACTTGGGCAGTCTGCACCCCAGCGGTATGAACATTGACTCCTCTAATTTCAGGTAGTCCCTGCTTTCTTCTCCCCTTCCCAGCACTCCCTCAGCCCACTGGCTCCACCTCTTCCTTTCTTCTTCTCGCTCACCCCCCCCCCCCCCCCCCCCCCCCCCACCCTCACATCAGTCTGAAGAAGGGTATCGGACCGAAACGTCGCCTATTTCCTTTGCACCATAGATGCTGCCTCACCCGCTGAGTTTCTCCAGCATTTTTGTCCACCTTCGATTTTCCAGCATCTGCAGTTCTTTCTTAAACATTTTGTCTACTCCACTGCAAAATCTCCTCAAGGCATGCCTACTTTGAAGAAGTTATCTAACTTCAAGTAAGTCTGTTAACCCAGACTGCCCCCTCCCCCTCCCCACCTCTCCCTCAGCCCTCGGGCCCTGACATTCCTTCTCCATCTCCCCCTCCCCCCCCCACCCCAGTCGCACTAGCTTCTCATTTTCACACCACAAACAGCTTACAATGGCCTGTTTCCTTTATCATCGATACTTTTTTGCATATCTTTCATTCATTGTTCTTTATCTCTCCACATCACCGTCTATATCTCTCGTTTCCCTGATCCCTGACCAGTCTGAAGAAGGGTCTCGACCCGAAATGTCGCCTATCTCCTTCGCTCCTTAGATGCTGCTGCTGCACCCGCTGAGTTTCTCCAGCTTTTTGTGCAACTTCAAGTAACCCTTGCTTTCCCTCTCTCTCCACCCCTCCCCCTTCCCAGTTCTCCCACCAGTCTGACTGTCTCCTGATTACATTTTATCTGTGTTTTCTTTGTTGTGACCTTCTGCTAGCTAACAATGATCTATTCTACATGCTCCTTGGTCGCATCTCATTTGATGTCCTGTTTTCACACCTCACACTTTCTTATCTCTGTGTCTCCCTCTGCCCTGACTCTCAACAGACATTGGTGCAGGAGTAGGCCATTCGGCCCTTCGAGCCAGCACCACCATTCAATGTGATCATGGCTGATCATCCCCAATCAGTACCCCGTTCCTGCCTTCTCCCCATATTCCTCTGACTCCGCTATCTTTAAGAGCCCTATGCAGCTCTCTCTTGAAAGTATCCAGAGAACCGGCCTCCACCGCCCTCTGAGGCAGTGAATTCCACAGACTCACAACTCTCTGTGTGAAAAAGTGTTTCCTCATCTCCGTTCTAAATAGACAATAGACAATAGGTGCAGGAGTAGGCCATTTGGTCCTTCGAGCCAGCACCGCCATTCAATGTGATCATGGCTGATCATCCCGAATCAGTACCCCCGTTCCTGCCTTCTCCCCTGACTCCGCTATCTTTAAGAGCCCTATCTAGCTCTCTCTTGAAAGTATCCAGAGAACCGGCCTCCACCGCCCTCTGAGGCAGAGAATTCCACAGACTCACATTTCACTGTGTGAAAAAGCGATTCCTCGTCTACGTTCTAAATAGACTAAGAGACTAAAACGTTTCTCCCACCCCTCCCACACACATACACTACATAATAACTCAAATTAACACGCTAAAACATGACAAGAAAATAACAAGAAAAAAGAAAAACAGACGGACTGCAGGCGAGCCGCTGCTGCCAGAGCAGCACCGCCACTCCCACAAAACGGCTTACTCCTTATTTTTAAACTGTGACCCCTGGTTCTGGACTCCCCCAACATCGGGAACATGTTTCCTGCCTCTAGCGTGTCCAAACCCTTAATAATCTTATATGTTTCAATAAGATCCCCTCTCATCCTTCCAAACTCCAGAGTATACAAGCCCAGCCGCTCCATTCTCTCAGCATATGACAGTCTGAAGAAGGGTCTCGACCCGAGTGGGTGTTGGATAGTGTGCGTGGATCGGCTGGTCGAGGATCACGCTGTATCTCAAAACTAAACACACGCACCAATCAAGAATCTATCACTCTGAGATCGATTCGGGGAGCAGCTCCGTTGGCTAAGGTGACAGGGTCTTGTTCCTTCCCAGCTGACGAGGACCTGGTGGTGCCTTTGGTGAAGTGTTGCCCGATTGCCATGGACCTGCTGAATGACGACGGGGTCACACCAAGAGAAATACTCAGGTCAAGATCGAGGCATCAGGTAAGCATGGCTGCTGGAGGTAGGGTGCCAACTTTCTCACTCCCAAACTAGGGACAAAAGGTGGCGGCGTGGGTATGGTGCAGTTTTCTGTGCAGTTTTGGTACCCTAATTTGAGGAAGGACATTCTTGCTGTTGAGGGAGTGCAGCGTAGGTTCACAAGGTTAATTCTCGGGATGGCGGGACTGTCAAATGTTGGGAGAATGGAGCGGCTGGGCTTGTATACTCTGGCGTTTAGAAGGATGAGAGGGGATCTTATTGAAACATCTAAGATTATTAAGGGTTTGGACACGCTAGAGGCAGGAAACATGATGACACAATTTATTTGTTGTCAAATGAACCTCATTGAAGTTCAAACTAAATTTGGACATGTTCCCGATGTTGCGGGAGTCCAGAACCAGGGGCCACAGTTTAAGAATAAGGGGTAAACCATCTAGAACGGAGACGAGGAAACACGTTTTCACACAGAGAGTTGTAAGTCTGTGGAATTCTCTGCCTCAGAGGGTGGTGGAGGCCGGTTCTCTGGATACTTTCAAGAGAGAGCTAGGTAGGGCTCTTAAAGATAGCGGAGTCAGGGGATATGGGGAGAAGGTAGGAACGGGGTACAGATTGGGGATGATCAGCCATGATCACATTGAATGGCGGTGCTGGTTCGACGGGCCGAATGGCCTATTCCTGCACCTATGGTTTATTGTCTAAAACGTTGGAGTAACTCAGCGGGACAGGCGGCATTCTGGGGAGAAGGAATGGGGGACGTCTCGGGTCGAGACCCTTCTTGAGATTGTACAGCTCTAGAAACCCAGACTTCTCTCCGTCAAACCCCTCAGCAGGACGCAGTGACGGCGGGCGAGCATTCTACTGAAGCAGGGACGGGCAGCGGCGACGGGGAGTGGTACAGCAAGCTGTTCGGCGAATGCGAGGACGAATTCTACCAGTCGTGCGGTCGTTACGAAGGTGAGAAACTTCGAGACTAAGATATCTCCGTGACTGAGGTGGCGAGTATTTCGAAGTACAGCTTCCTCTGCAACGATTGTGAGTCAGGGGATATGGGGAGAAGGCAGGAACGGGGCACTGATTGGGGATGATCAGCCATGATCACATTGAATGGCGGTGCTGGCTCGAAGGACCAAATGGCCTACTCCTGCACCTATTGTCTATTGTCTATTGGCCCTTTCAGCCAGCACCGCCCCTCAATGTGATCGTGGCTGATCATCCACAATCAGTACCCCGTTCCTGCCTTCTCCCCATAATCCCTTGATTCCGTTAGCCCCAAGAACTAAATCCAACTCTCTCTTGAAAACATCCAGTGAATCGGCCTCCACTGCCTTCTGTGGCAGAGAATTTAATTTCGGAGTCACGTGAGTGACTTCGTGAAGAGCCCGCCGGCATGCATGCGCGACATATCGTCGCATCGCATTGCTGCCGACGGCTGGTCGGGAGCGCGGCTCCCGACCAGCCCTTCAGAGGGCCGACTCAGGTAAGGCTAAGCCCCCTAGAGTTGGTGTTTCCTGTTGGGGGGGGGGAGCAGTGTGTTCTCTCCCTACAGGAACGTGGATTTGGAGTCGCCGGCACTTATCCCGGAGCCTTTCTCAGCGGCTCACCTGCGAGTCGGGCCGGGAAACAGGCGTGGGAGTCGGGGAGCCCTGTTGGTACAGGGCCCGACCCGCCGATACACCGGAGCTCCAGTGTGAGTTGGTGTCTTGTTGTGGCGGGTGTATATTATGTTCTCTCCCTGCAGGTACGTGGGGAAATGGACGTGGATGTCGGGGAGCCCTGTTGTTACCGGGCCCGACCCGCCGCTATGCAGGAGCTCCAGTGCCGATTCAAGGAGCAGGTGCTCCAGTGTTGATTTGAGGAGCAGGAGCTCCAGTGCTGGATTAAGGAGCAGGAGCTCCAGTGCTGATTCGAGGAGCAGGAGCTCCAGTGCTGATTCAAGGAGCAGGAGCTCCAGTGCTGATTCGAGGAGCAGGAGCTCCAGTGCTGATTCAAGGAGCAGGAGCTCCAGTGCTGGTTCCAGGAGCAGGAGCTCCAGTGCTGATTCAAGGAGCAGGAGCTCCTGTGCTGATTCGAGGAGCAGCAGCTCCAATGCTGATTCCAGGAACCGAGAACGGGGTGCCTCTCGAAAGGGGGGACCCTGCCACAAGTTCGCCATTGGCGACCACGGGGAAGGGGTCGTGCTGCGGCCCGACCCCCCTCCGCTAGCCCTTCGTTGAAGGGCAGGGGAGGAGCCCGTAAGCCTAAACCCGGTTCGGGCCAAGGCTCCACCAGCCACCATGGTGCGGTCTGGTGCAACGGCGGGACCTGGGTCTGTGAGATCTGCTATCCAACTCCCAAACCCCGCCGCTGGGACGGGGGGCTTGGGTACGGTCCCGCCTCGGTCGCCGAGTCCCCTGTCGATGGGGGGGACGAGACCGTGCGTCGGCAAGGTCCACGATGTGGACAGCCGGCAAGCCCGCGCGGGCGTCGCTCCATGCTTCTGCTGGAGTCGACCCCAAGCCGTCAGGGCCCTTTGTGGCAACGGCTTCCGCTCCCGTTAAACGGAGACGGTTGAACACCTTTCCCGTGCGGGAATCGCGCGGTTCGCTGCGGCGGCCGATAGCGACAACTTCCGGCACCGAGATCACTTCTCAGAGGTGCGGGCCGATGAAAGGAGCCCCGGCAATCTTTCTGAGCCGGAGGTCTCCAACCACCCCAGTGTTCAGGGTGAAGGGCGTATGGCCGCATGACGCGGCTACTGGAGAGGAGCCATCCAGCTCCAGTCGGCACAGGGAGGTTAACCGCCGTCAGCAGAAGCTGAGAACCGTCAGCAGACACTAAGCCCAGCGAACTGCTCCTCCCTTCAACGAGCCCATACGCCACGGTCGCCGAGTCCCCCATGGATGGGAGGACGAGACTATGCGTCGGCTAGTTCCATGATATGGGCAGCCGGCAAGCCCGCGCGGGCGTCGGATCTCCATGCTAAGTCAGGTGCCGACTTCCCATCGCATTTGCCCTCCGAGGCAGCGAGACCAAGCTCCGCCGACGAGGCGTTTGAGAGTACCTCCCGCGCGGGAATCGCTCAGCTTCGCTGCAGCGGCTACCTGCGACAACTTTCCGGCACCAGGTTCACCTCGATGAGGTGTGGGCCGATGGACGAAGCCCCAGCAGTTCAGCAGAACATGAGGACTTCGGCCGCCCGAGTTTTAGCTCAAGGGGCGTATTGGCCAGGATGGAGCGGATATTGGAGCCCCTCCTGCAGCAGAGTCAAAAAATTTCGGGGAAGACTTCTCCAAGAGGGAAGGATATTCGGGGTCCTCCATCCCAGCATATGCCTCAACGGAAGTTTACGCTGTCTGCCGTTGAGTAGGCAGCAGGCACGGCTGAAATTTTTCGTCGGAACAAAAGGCGTGATAGAGAAAACTATTCACAAGCCCATTGAATTCGTCTCCCATATTTTTACTAGGCCAAAAAGGATGGAGGTTGTCGGGTGATTATTGACTTGACCAGTTGAATACCTTTGTAACATATACACATTTTAAAATGGACACCTTTTGAGACAGCCAAATCACTGCTTTCGCATGGTTGCTTTATGGCATGTATTGATTTGAAAGATGCATGCTATTCAGTGTCCATCCGGAAACATCACCGGAAATTTTTGAAATTTGTCTGGATGGATCAGCTCTGGCAATATCGGGCCTTACCAAATGGGTTTACTACCGCCCTAGGCTTTACTAAATTACTCAAACCTATTATGGCCAAATTACGTATACAACATCATATTGTAATGGCTTATTTCGATGATATTCTGATTATTGGCAACACTCTGGAAGCAGCTGAAAGCGCTGTTTCAGCAACTGTTACTATATTTCAGCAGCTGGGGTTTATAGTCCATCCAGAAAAATCGAAGTTTCACCCATCCCAGGTTATGGATTATTTGGGTTTCACGGTGGACTCTATTCTAATGAGGGCCAACATTCCATTTCACAAGGTGGAGGATGTTTCCCTTGCATGTCAGGATCTCGCATCCGCCAGTATACCATCTATTCGGCATACAGCTAAGATGATTGGGAAAATCGTAGCTTTATTTCCGGCAGCCCGGTTTGGACCTTTGCATTATCAAAATCTGCAAAGGGCCAAGATTGCTGCGTTAAAAAAGAACGCTGGTCATTTTGACAGACCTATGGGGCTGCCTTCCGATGCTAAGCTTGAGCTACAATGGTGGGTGTCCAATATTGGCAAGGCATTCAAACCCATTGTTGTGCCCAATCCGGTGGTATATTTGCAAACTGACGCAAGCTCTCTAGGCTGGGGAGCTGCGGACAGCTCTTCTAGTTGTGGAGGCAGGTGGGATCCCCTTGGCTAGCATGTTGCTAATACAAGGGATTAACTATTTGAAGCTGCTTGCAGCATTTCACGGACTGCGGGCATATTGTGCTAATCTTAGTGGTACTCATGTCCGTCTCCAAATAGACAACACTACAGCGGTGGCATATTTAAACCATATGGGCGGTACCAGGTCAGTCTCTTGTGACAAATTGGCTAATACTATTTGGTGCTGGTGTATTGATCGAGATATTTGGATTTCAGCTACCTATTTGCCAGGTAGGCTTAATACTGTGGCAGACACCAGGTCACGCAAATTCAATGATAGTTTGAGTGGATGCTGCATCCTCAAATATTTGCCCAAATTACAGCCAAATTTGGCCAACCGGATATCGACCTTTTTGCGTCCCGGTTGAACCATCAGGTACCGACATATGTTTCATGGGAGCAAGACCCTGGGGCATTAGCGATTGATGCATTCTCGCTAGACTGGGGGAAGTGGTTTTTCTATGCATTCCCCCCGTTTTGCCTCATCAGTCGGGTATTACAAAAAATCAGGATGGATTCTGCCACAGGCATTCTTGTCATACCCGACTGGCCTACACAGCCTTAGTATCCGGTGGTCTCTGACATGATTAGTCAACCTTGGGTCCCTCTAGAGGGTTGCCCACATTTGGTTTCTCACCCTGTCTCAGGGGAGTTACACCCCTGCCATGCCTATCTAAAATTACTGGCTTGCAGGTTCTGACCAGGCCATGGATGCAGTATGGCCTTACCACCCGGACCATGAACACCATTGGAGCATCATGTCGAGAGTCAACCAGGCGGAGATATCTCTCCCACATCACCAAGTGGGAAGCCTACTGCAGTCGCTCTCACATCACCTGTGATGATGTCTCTATAGCCGACGTCCTGGAATTCCTCGCGGGGTTGCACCATGATGAGCACTTGAGTTATAGTGCCATCAACAGCGCCAGGAGTGCGCTATCATTCTACCTCAACATCGAGGTAGGATCGAACAGGCTAGTGTCCAGGCTTATGCGGGGAATATTCAATCTGAATCCGCCTACACCATGCTACAACATCACCTGGGATGTCAGGGATGTACTTACCCTGCTCAGGTCGTAGTCACCCATGGAAGGGTTACAGCTGGACCAACTCACTATGAAATTGGTGATGTTACTAGCGCTGACTTCAGCATAGCGGGTTCAGACGCTCCACAAACTACGTATTGACAGGATGACGTCGACCCCTGGAGAAGTAGTCTTTTTCATCGATGAGCTACTTAAGCAGCATAGACCTGGGTGCACAGGGCTGCAGCTGAAGTTCCCGGCATACCCTGCAGATGCTCGGCTATGTTTAGCCACTCACATCCGTTACTACATCAAGGTGACGAGGAGCATCAGAGGAATGGAGTTGTACCTGCTTGTCACTCACAAAAGACCTCACCATCGAGTGACAGTCCAGACGATATCCAGGTGGCTCCGGATCGTCCTGAATAAGGCAGGTATTGACACTAATGTGTTTACATCCCACTCCACCAGGGCTGCATCTACGTCGGCGGCGAGAGTCATGGAGGTACCCATGGACCATATCCTCGCCGCAGCAGGATGGGCGAATGAAGCTGTGTTCCAGCGATTCTATAATAAGCCTGTTGCTGCTCCCCTTCAGTTCGCAGAGGCCGTGCTGAACGCCGGGTGTGAACGTGGGGATGTCCCTGATTAAAAGGGCGTTATTTGTTGTGTTATTAACAAATCTTCTTTTTGTTTCAGTATAACCTCGTTTCGTCAACTTGTTTACTCCAATCCATCCTTGCTAGTGGTGTGTCCGCATGGACGTTCCAGGGCGTGTAATCACAGAAGCTTTGAAGTCTTCACGAAGTCACTCACGTGACTCCGAAATGAAATAGTAAGATTGAACGAGAACTTACCAAGTTTGAAGGTTGATCTTTATTTCATGAGGAGTTGCGGTGAGGGATTTCGTGCCCTCCGCTCCCAACCCTCGATCATCTTCAGCTGGTAATCAGAGTCTCTTTAAATCTTACTATGCCAAGTCATTTCTGTTGTTGTTTCTGTGATTCCACACCGCTGCTTTGAAGAATGTCGCGCATGCGTGCCGGCGGGCTCTTCACGAAATCCCTCACCGCAACTCCTCATGAAATAAAGATCAACCTTCAAACTTGGTAAGTTCTCGTTCAATCTTACTATTCTTTCTTAATCGAGTTCACAGAAGGTGCGGGGCCGTGCCGGTGGCTTGGCGCAGGATGCGGTACGGTCAGAGCTCGGCAGCGCTCCGAGGGGTAACTTTTTCACACAGAGGATGGTGGGTGTATGGAACGAGCTGCCAGAGGAGGTAGTTGAGGCTGGGACTGTCCTACACATCAAACCAACGTAATAAACTTATTATATTAAAACGTCAAAACATGTACACAGTGACAGCATGGGGAAGATTGTTGGGGTATTCTCCCATCAGTCAGGCTGGGATTTTTTCAATCGCATCTCATAACCCAGTGGTGTGACTCTAAATGTCTCTAACTTCAAGTAATCCTTGCATCCCCCCCCCCCCCCCCCCCCCCCATCTTTAGAAGGAATGTAGACAATAAACAATAGGTGCAGGAGTTATCCATTCGGCCCTTCGAGCCAGCACTGCCATTCAATATGATCATGGCTGATCATCCCCTATCAGTACCCCTCACCCCCGTTCATGCCTTCTCCCCATATCCCCTGACTCCGCTATCCCAAAGAGCCATATCTAGCTCTCTCTTGAGAGTATCCAGTTTAAGGTTAAGGGGTAATTCAGAAGGATGAGAGGTGATCTTATTGAAACATATAAGATTATTAAGGGTTTGGACACTCGAGGCAGGAAACATGTTGGGGGAGTCCGGAACCAGGAGCCACAGTTTAAGAATAAGGTGCTCAAGAAGGGACTGCAGATGCTGAAAAATCGAAGGTAGACAAAAATGCTGGAGTAACTCAGCGGGTGAGGCAGCATCTATGGAGCAAAGGAAATAGGCAACATTTTGGCGGGCTGGATGATTACGGGGAAAAAAATCCACCTTGGGGCCGGATGATTTTGGGTTATGGGCCGCATTCGGACCAGGGGCCGTAGGTTGCAGACCCCTGCTCTATGCCATGGATGAGTTGAGTACAGATTTGTAGGTTAATTTGGCTTTGGTTAAAAATCCGAATTGCCCCTGGTGTTAATGTGTATCGTCGTTGGTGTAAACCAGCATCTGCAGTTCCTTCCTACACGCTGGTTCTATGTTATCCCACAATCAATAGACAATAGGTGCAGGAGTAGGCCATTCGGCCCTTCGAGCCAGCACCGCCAGCGTTCCCATCCACTCCCGACACATATGGGGGCAATTTTACAGAGGGTCGATTAAGGGCGGTCGCGGCACCGCAGCGGTAGAATTTTGCCTCACAGCGCTCTCAGCGCCAGTGACCCAGGTTCGATCCCGACTACGGGTATTGTCTGTACGGAGTTTGCACGTTCTCCCTGTGACCAGGTGGGTTATCCCTGGGTGCTCCGGTTTCCTCCCACACTACTAAGA
The DNA here is from genome assembly GCA_963514005.1 of Raja brachyura. The sequence continues at coordinate 37,449,187 of OY740805.1, forward strand.
CATATGGGTTTGGACAGGGAAAGGTCTTGCACTTTATTTCGCCTTCCATCACAGTGAGGAATGTGTAGGAGTCACTGTGGTGGATGTTTATGTTAAAATGTGTTTTTGAAGTGATCTGTTGCGTTTTTAATTGTATGACTGACCTGGCCAGTGAAATTCCTCACATGTTGCAAAACATACTTGGCGAATAAAATTTGATTCTGATTCTGATTTGTTGGTCAATTGACTTGGTATAAATGTAAATTGTCCCCAGTGTGTGTGTAGGATAGTGTTGGTGTGCGGGGGTCGCTGGTCAGTGGGCCGAAAGGCCTGATTCCACTCTGTATCTCTAAGCTAAACTAAACTTATCTGAACTTAACTTATCTAAGTTAAAGTTACCTCAGCTGAACTCAACCAACTTATCCCAACCACCTTATCTCAACCAACGAAGATGTTGCCAGGACTAGAGGGTGTGAGCTATAGGGAGAGGTTGAGTAGGCTGGGTCTCTATTCCATGGAGCACAGGAGGATGAGGGGAGATCTTATCGAGATGTACAAAATCATGAGAGGAATAGATTTGGCACAGAGTCTTTTATCCAGAGTAGGGGAATCGAGGACCAGAGGACATAGGTTCAAGGTGAAGGGGAAAAGATTTAATCGGAATCCGAGGGGTAACTTTTTCACACAGAGGATGGTGGGTGTATGGAACGAGCTGCCAGAGGAGGTAGTTGAGGCTGGGACTATCCTAACGTTTAAGAAACAGTTGGACAGATGCATGGATAGGACAGGTTTGGAGGGTTTTGGACCAAGCGCGGGAAAGTGGGACTAGTGTAGCTGGGACATTGTTGGCCGGTGTGGGCAAGTTGGGCCGAAGGGCCTGTTTCCACACTGTATCACTCTATGACTCTAACCCTATCCCAACTAACCCTATCCCAACCAACCTATCCCAACCAACTTATACCAACTAACCATATCCCAAGCAACTTATCCCAAGCAACTTATCCCAACTAACCATATCCCAAGCAACTTATCCCAAGCAACCTATCCCAACTAACCTATCCCAACCACCTTATCCCAACTAACCATATCCCAAGCAACTTATCCCAAGCAACCTATCCCAACCAACCTATCCCAACCAACTTATCCCAACTAACCATATCCCAAGCAACTTATCCCAAGCAACTTATCCCAACTAACCATATCCCAACCAACCTATCCCAACCAACTTATCCCAACTAACCATATCCCAAGCAACTTATCCCAACCACCTTATCCCAACTAACCATATCCCAACTAACCTTATCCTAAGCAACTTATCCCAACAAACTTATCCCATGCAACTTATCCTTCTTCTTCTTTCGTGTGGCGTGCACAGCGTAAAGTTGTAGGACAACTTGTTCTATTTGATCTTCCGTTTGTGCACGTCGAGTTGACTGCATTAGTCGAAACAGGGCGGACCACGTGAAGGTTGCAATCTTCCACCCCGCAACCTATCCCAATTAACCTTATCCCAACTAAATTAAACTAAGCTAAACTGATCTCAGCTACGTGAAGCTAAACTCTCCTTGTTGTGTCTATTGTCCCTGGAGCAGATGACTACTCTGTGCCGGAGCCGGAGCCACAGACGTATGAACGCTGGGCGGAGCGTTTGGCGAGGGAATACGCGGAGAAGCGTGCCCGGGCCCGGCCCGGCGTGGGCATCGCGCCGTCCGTGGTCCGGCAGAAGCAGCGGCAGCGGGAGCAGGAGCAGCGGGATCTGCGGCGGCGGCTGGAGGAGGAGCACCGGCTGTACCAGGAGCGGGCCGGCCGCGAGGCAGCTGCGGCGACCGGCGGGCGCAAGCAGCGCTATGAGCAGGGCTGCGCCCAGGTGTTCCGGCGGGGCGGGGGGGCGCCGGCAGCATCGGAGGGGGGCGATCGCCTGGCCTACGCCGACATCCCCTGGCCCCACCCGCTGGGCACGGTGGAGGAGATGGTGGCGGTGATCGTCCACGGCGTGGACCGCGGGCGGACTGAGGAGCTACGGCGGTACCTGCGGCAGCAGCGGGCCGTCTGGCACCCCGACCGCTTCGCCCAGCGGTGCGGCGAGCGGCTGCTGGAGGCCGACCGGCAGAGGATCCTCGACACCGTCACCGCCCTCTCCCAGGCTCTCAACAAGCTGTCGGAGACTGTCCACTAACGTCCCGGCCCCGGGGCCGCCCTGTGGAGACGGGGAGTTGCAGAGGCTGCTTTACACAAATGGACACGAGATGCTGGAGTAACTCAGCGGCTCAGGCAGCATCACCAGAGAACGTGGAGTTGTGATACTTCGTGTTGGCACCCTTCTTCAGACTGGTGACATATCAGTCGCGACTCTTCTTCAGACTTGGTGACATTTCAATTTGGGATCCTTCTTCACAAAAACGCCCCGACCAACTTGATGTCACGAGTACCTACGACCAGCATCACAACCCACCTACGACATACCCACGACCTCGCGACGACCATGCTGCGAGTATGAGTCAAGGGCAAACTCGGCAGAGGTCGTGAATTAGATCGTGAAAGTGGAACATGGCATATTCAGACGTGACATTTCGGGTCGGGGATCTTATTCAGACTGGTGACGTTTCAGGTTATGAACCTTCTTCAGACTAGTGACATTTTGGGTCGGGAAGGTCCTGTCCCACCTATCACAACCTAATTCACGACCTCTGCCGAGTTTGCCCTCGACTCATACTTGCACAAGGTTGTCACGGGGTCGTAGGTAGGTCGTGATGCCAGTCGTGGGTAGTCGCGGCATCAAGTAGGTTGCAGCGATTTTTCTAGCCTGATGAAAAAAGTCCACAAGTAATCTCAAGTGCGCACTCGTAATTTTGTCCGGATCAAAGGAGGTGCCGGACCACCAGTTGCCGGTAAAGATCCTCCCGGCTTTTGTGCTCTTTGTAGAGCATCGCCATTTTACCGTCAATGTTCCGTAAAATGTCAACTTCATTATGATTTTTTTTTAAGTGTATAAATTGTGTAAATATTCAATTGTCTGAGCATCAAAATTACACGTCAAACCAACGTAATAATCTTATTAAATTAAAACGTCAAAACATGTACACAGTGACAGCATGGGAAGATTGTTGGGGTATTCTCCCATCAGTCAGGCTGGGATTTTTTCAATCGCATCTCATATTTCGCTTGAGCAGCTTACAACCCAGTGGTGTGACTCTAGATGTCTCTAACTTCAAGTAATTCTTGCATTCCCCCCCCCCCCCCCCCATCTTTAGAAGGAATGTAGACAATAAACAATAGGTGCAGGAGTTGGCCATTCGGCCCTAAGAGCCAGCACCGCCATTCAATATGATCATGGCTGATCATCCCCAATCAGTACCCCTCACCCCCGTTCTCCCCATATCCCCTGACTCCGCTATCCCAAAGAGCCATATCTAGCTCTCTCTTGAAAGTATCCAGTTTAAGGCTAAGGGGTAATTCAGAAGGATGAGAGGGGATCTTATTGAAACATATAAGGTTATTAAGGGTTTGGACACTCGAGGCAGGAAACATGTTGGGGGTGTCCGGAACTAGGAGCCACAGTTTAAGAATAAGGTGCTCAAGAAGGGACTGCAGATGCTGGAAAATCGAAGGTAGACAAAAATGCTGGAGTAACTCAGCGGGTGAGGCAGCATCTATGGAGCGAAGGAAATAGGCAACATTTCGGGCCTAAACCCTTCCTCAGCCTGATGCAGGGTGGGGGATGGGGGGGGCGGGAAGAAGAAAGGAAGAGTAGGAGCGAGAGGGCTGAGGGAGAGCTGAGAAGGGGGAGAGACAGCAAGGGCTACCAGAAATTGGAGAAGTCAATGTTCAAGCTGAAGACTGCCCAAGCGGAATAAGAGGTGCTGCTCCTCCAATTTCCGGTGGTGCTCACTCTGGCAATGGAGGAGGCCCAGGACAGAAATGTCGGATTCGGAATGGGAGGTGGAGTTGAAGTGCAGAGCCACAGGGAGATCAGGTTGGTGAATGCGGTTAATTGGTTAATGTTTAAGAATAAGGGGTAAGCCATTTAGAACGGAGATGAGGAAACACTTTTTCGCACAGTTAGTTGTGATTCTGTGGAATTATCTGCCTCAGAGGGCGGTGGAGACCGGTTCTCTGGATACTTTCAGGAGAGAGCTAGATAGGGCTCTTAAAGATAGCGGAGTCAGGGGTTATGGGGAGAAGGCAGGAACGGGGTACTGATTTTAGATGATCAACCATGATCACATTGAATGGCGGTGCTGGCTCGAACGGCCACATGGCCTACTCCTGCACCTATTGTCTATCCCTCCCCCACCCAAGTTGTACCAGTTCCAAAGTTGTCTTGTCGAGTCTCATTGTCTGCAACTCGTTTTCTCCTAGCCCACAGCTAACAATGGCCTCTTTCCTATATCATCATCACTTTTTCTGCACATAGACAATAGGTGCAGGCGGAGGCCATTCGGCCCTTCGAGCCAGCACCGCCATTCATTGTGACCATGGCTGATCGTCCCCTATCAATAACCTGTGCCTGCCTTCTCACCATATCCCTTGAATCCACTAGCCCCCAGAGCTCTATCTAACTCTCTCTTAAATCCATCCACTGCCCTCTGTGGCAGGGAATTCCACAAATTCACAACTCTCTGGGTGAAAAAGTTTTTTCTCACCTCAGTCTTATATGACCTCTCCTTTATTCTAAGACTGTGGCCCCTGGTTCTGGACTTGCCCAACATTGGGAACATTTTTGCCTGCATCTAGCTTGTCCAGTCCTTTTATAATTTTATATGTTTCTATAAGATCCTCCCCTCATCATTCTAAACTCCAGTGAATACAAGCCTAGTCTTTTCAATCTTTCCTCATATGACAGTCCCGCCATCCCAGGGATCAATCTCGTGAACCTACGCTGCACTGCCTCAATCACAAGGATGTCCTTCCTCAAATTAGGAGACCAAAACTCCAGATGTGGTCTCACCAGAGCCCCGTACAATTGCAGAAGAAGCTCTTTACTCTTATAGTGAAATCCTCTTGTTATGAAGGCCAACATTCCATCAGTTTTCTTCACTGCCTGCATTACCAGCATGCCAACTTTCCGTGACTGGTGTACAAGGAAGGACTGCCAGGTCTCGCTGTACCTCTGAGGCTATGAGGGCATGACCTCTAATTCTGAGGCTATGACCTCTGGTCATAGATTCTCCCACTAGTGGAAACATCCTCTTCACATCAATTTACATTTTCCCTATTTCTCCCCATAACTGCCTTAAAAATATCCACTGACTTGGCCACCACAGCCCTCTGTGGCAAAGAGTACGTCCTTTTATTCTGAGGCTGTGACCTCTGGTCCCCGGCTCTCCCACTCGTGGAAACATCCACTCTATCAATGTGCTGAGAATGTTCTCAAGTTCACAAGTTATAGGAGTAGAATTGGGGCCATTCGGCCCATCGAGTCCATTCCATCATGGCTGATCTCTGCCTCCGAATCCATTTTCTTGTCTTCTCCCCGTAACTCTTGACACCCATTCTAATCAGGAATTTGTCTATCTCCACCTTAAAAATATCCACTGACTTGGCCTCCGCAGCCCTCTGTGGCAATGAGTGCCACAGATTCACCATCCTCTGAATAAAGAAGTTCCTCCTCACTTCCTTTCTCATAGAGCGCCCTTTAATTTTGAGGCTGTGACCTCTGGTCCTAGACTCTCCCACTGGTGGAAACATCCGTTCCACATCCACTCGATCCTGGCCTTTCACTATTCATAGAAACATAGAAATTAGGTACAGGAGTAGGCCATTCGGCCCTTCAAGCCTGCACCGCCATTCAATATGATCATGGATGATCATCCAACTCAGTATCCCGTACCTGCCTTCTGTCCATACCCTCTGATCCCCTTAGCCACAAGGGCCACATCTAACTCCCTCTTAAATATAGCCAATGAACTGGCCTCAACTACCCTCTGTGGCAGAGAGTTCCAGAGACCCACCACTCTGTGTGTGAAAAAAGTCCTTCTCATCTCGGTCCTAAAGGATTTCCCCCTTATCCTTAAGCTGTGACCCCTTGTCCTGGACCTCCCCAACATCGGGAACAATCTTCCTGCATCTAGCCTGTCCAACCCCTTAAGAATTTTGTAAGTTTCTATAAGATTGCCTCTCAATCTCCTAAATTCTAGAGAGTATAAACCGAGTCTATGCAGTCTTTGTTCATAAGACAGTCCTGACATCCCAGGAATCATTCTGGTACGTTCGGTACGTTTCAATGAGGTTCCCCCCCCACCCATTCTTCTAAACTCCAAATGCTGATCTTGTAGAGACATACGGTGAATATGCGGTTCCTCGAAGGTCAACGTTGAGGGACAATAAACCTGGAGCTGAAGATACACATTGTTTCATTGAAGATACCTCCAACGTTGCCTGGAGGTCTCAAGGTTCACATTTAATTGTCTCATGCACCAATTAAGGTACAGTGAAATGAGTTACCGTGCAGCCATGCAATTAAAAAGAACACTACAGAATTTAACACAAAAATCCACCACAGTGGAATCAACATTCTTCGTAAGCAATCAGAATTAAAATGTCATTTATTGTCATTCAAATATAGGTTAAAATGAAATGTTGTTTCTGCAGTCATAACAACAAAATAAAGAACAAAACACACAATTAACACAATTCCACACAAACATCCGTCACAGTGAATCTCCAAACACCTCCTCACTTTGACATTGGGCACAAGTCTTATCCCTTCCCTGTTCTCTGTTCTTTATTCTTCCCCCGCAGTCAAGCAGTCAGACTGCTGCATCGAGCTGATCGAGGCTCTTGACGTTGGAGCCCCCCCCCCGGCGGGTCATGGTAAGTCCCGCGGACGTTTAAGCCGCGCAGGCGATGTGAACCACTCAATTAGGGCGGGCGAAGTTTGTCATTGTGGGAGCTCCATAAAGTGGTCTCCCACTAGGGACCTGTTACCGTCCACAGGGCCTGCAGCCGGAGCGTCCGAAGCTCCGAAGTCGGGTCGTCCCATTTGCCGTTTTTTTCCGGCGGCGTGACGACGTATTGACGCGCGGTGTTTTTTCAAGTGTCACCACATTTTTATTGTTGCCGCTGGATTTTGAAATGTTCAAAATCTTTTGGCGACCCTGATATGACGCCGGCAGTCGCCGGAAAAAACCGACAAGTGGGACAGGCCCTTTAAGTTCAGTCAGACTTCCTCCTTTGTTCACCCGCGGTTCGGGGGCCTTGACCATCCTCATTCACGGACGGCCCGATGTGCAAATCCTCTCGTCGGAATGATCGAAATTCCGACGGCGGGACAGGAGTTCCCGAATCGGCCACTTCCTTACCGGAGACCGCGGCTTCGGGATGAGGTAGATGAATATGGGAAAGATTGTTGAATCGGGTTCTGTGGGGAACCAGCAAAGGAGAGGAGACGAGGCCCTGGACTGAACAGCCACGAGTGTCTTGAAAATATTCTATTTCCTGGGGTCAGTTGAAACTAGGGTTGCGAATCATCCCTTATTAACCGGGACATCCCGTATATTGGGCTAAATTGGTTTGTCCTGTACGGGACCACCCTTGTCCCATATTTGGCTGCTACTACTCGGGTCAAGGGGACTGTCGGGTTGGAGCGCCGCGTCCGGCCCCATCTCACCCGTCCCGACATAGTGCAGCCCATGGAGTGCAGCAGCAACAGCAGCGCCTCGCCCATGACCCCGTCAGTCAGCGGCCCGGCCAGCTGTCCGACATTCAGACCTTCGCTGACTGCCGATGCCATCACCCCTCCTACTTATGGCCAATGAGTTGCGAGCAACGTCGCGCGGCCCCCGGGCCGAAACTCCTCAGCTGGCCCGCCGGCTGGGCTTTGTGTGCAGTCCAGCACCCGGGCCAACTCATCATTCCACCAGCCACGGTCGAGTCGGTCAACGAATTGCCGTCGGGAATTTGTCCCGTATTTTGACCTTTTGTCCCTCATTTGGGAGTGAGAAAGTTGGCGACCCGAGTTGGAAAGCACATCCCACTATGAGGTCATTCGGCCCATCGAGTGTCGTCTCACCACAAGAAGCCTCACTTTCCTTATCACAGCAAGAGTTATATATTAAAAATCAACACAATTTATGTCACTTAAAAAAATATAAATATCTAACATGGCAGCATGCAAAATAATTCCCGGATGGGAGATCAAAGTGCAGTTTTTGAGTTCAAGGGGAGGAACCATGTTGCGGCAAGGACACCATTGGGTCGTCCATGGCAACCACGGCCCTGGGTGCATCACGTTCCTGAGCCCGGCCTGGGCGGTCGCCACGGCAACGGGGCCTTCCCTCAAGGCTCCACCACGGCCTTCACGAACATGGTGTCGTCGGACACGAAGGCGCGCCAGTGGGAGCGGAGCTGGGCGAGGGGCACGAACTGCGGGCAGCCGCTGGCGATGTTCATGGAGTGCTGGGGCCTGCGGAAGGAGGCGGAGTTGATGTCCGGTTTGAAGGCCGAGACGACTTGTTGCTCCCCATCGCGCTGGTCCAGAAGCTTGAAGGTCACCTGGTGGGGGTGGGGGAAGGAGAGAGAGGAAAACCGTTCACTCCTGTCCTCCTGCGGCAGCAAACAGGCTCTTCGGCCCATTAGTTTATTTTTAGAGATACAGCATGGAAACAGGCCCTTCATCCCACCGAAGAGGCAGGAAACGTTACCGATGTTGGGGGAGTCCAGAACCAGGGGCCACAGTTTTAGAATAAGGGGTAAGCCATTTAGAACGGAGACGAGGAAACACTTTTACTCACAGAGAGTTGTGAGTGTGGAATTCTCTGCCTCAGAGGAAGGTGGAGGTCAGTTCTCTGGATGCTTTCAAGAGAGAGTTAGATAGGGCTCTTAAAGATAGCAGAGTCAGGGGATATGGGGAGAAGGCAGGAACGGGGTACTGATTGAGGATGATCAGCCATGATCACATTGAATGGCTGTGCTGGCTCGAAGGGCCGAATGGCCTACTCTTGCAACTATTGTCTATTGACCAGCGATCCCCGCACATTAACACTATCCTACACCCACTAGGGACAATTTTTACATTTACCAAGCCAATTAACCCTACAAACTTGTACGTCTTTGGAGTGTGGGAGGAAACCGAAGATCTTGGAGAAAACCCACTACCTTTAAAAGCTCTATCTAACTCTCTCTTGAAAGTATCCAGATAATTGGCCTCCACTGCCTTCTGAGGCAGAGAATTCCACAGATTCACAACCCTTTGTGTGAAAATGTTTTTCCTCATCTCCATGCTAAATGGCCTACCCTTTATTCTTAAACTGTGACCCCTGGTTCTGGGCTCCCCCAACATCGGGAACGGAAGTGTTAACAGGAACATGAGGAGCAACATTTTTGACTCAAAGGGTGGTGGGTGTATGGATCGAGCTGCTGGAGGAGGTAGTTGAGGCTGGGACTATCACTGCATTTAAGAACTATTTGGACAGGTGCATGGATAGAACAGGTTAAGAGGGATACGGGCCAAATCTGGGCAGGTGGGACTAGAATAGATGGTGTATGTAGGTTGGCAGGGGCACATTGGGCCAAAGGGCCTTTTTTACGCTGTATCACTCTATGACCAGTACATTATCTTCAGATTCCACCTAGCCCATAAGAACCCATTCCTGCTTTCTCCCCATAAACCCTTGATTCCTTAAGCCCTCAGAGCTAAATCTAAATCTCTTGAACACATCCAATGAATTGGCCTCCACTGCATTCTGGGGCAGAGAATTCCACAGATTCACAACTCCCTGGGTGATAAAATTCTCACCTTACCCCTGCTTTTTAAGCTGTCATTTTCACACCTTACCCTTCCATATCTCTGGGGGTACTGATTGGGGATGATCAGCCACGATCACAATGAATGGCGGTGCTGGCTCAAAGGGCCGAATGGCCTACTCCTGCACCTATTGTCTATTGACTATGTTCTACATCTTCCGTGATCGCCATCCGCTTTGTCCTATTTTTCACACTGTAAACATACTTATCTACGTATCTCCCTCTCCCCTGACTCCCAGTCTGAAGAAGTGTCTCGACCCGAAATGTCGCCCACTCTTTCTCTCCAGAGATGCTGCCGGTCCCGCTGAGTTACCACTACATTTTCCCATCTGCTAGTTTGTTGGCCAGTGCATCATCTGGAGGCCGGTTGATTTACCTTCTTGCTGAAGGGCCAGTCCAGGATGGAGTCGTACTTGCCCTTCATTATGACCAGGAAGAGAGAGATGTGAGTGTTCGACCCCAGGCCATCCCCATTCAGGTACATCCTCAGGCAGAGCTTGTAGCCACCGCGAGACGTGAAGAACGCTGCGGGGGGTAAGAGAAAGGCCGTCAATATCTTGGCACAATGTGTCTCCACTCACAAACAACACCCTGCTGAAACTTTCAGCGGTCCACACGTCATACTCGCAGAATAAGGCCATTCGACCCATTTAGTCTAGTCTGCCATAGACTTCTGGGCAGTGTTTGTGCCTTTGCACCATTATTGTTTGCTTGTGATGTGTGTGTGTGCATGGATGTGTGTATGCATGGATGTGTGTGTGTGTGTGTGTGCGTGTGTGTGTATATGTGTGTGAATGTGTGTATGTGTGTGTATATGTATGTGTGTGTATATATGTGTGTGTGTGTGTGTATGAATGGATGTGTATGTGAATGTGTGTGTGTGTGTGAATGTATGTGTGTGTGTGTAAATATATATTTGTATGTGTGTGTGTATGGATATGTGTGTGTGTGTGTGAATGTGTGTGTGTGTGTGTGTGTGTGTGTATGAATGTGTGTGTGTGTGTGTATGTTTGTGTTTGTGTGTCTGCATATATATATATGTGCGTGTATGTTTTTTAATATATTTTCACACACACACACACACACACACACACACACACACACAGTCCACACACACACACACAGTCCACACCAACCATTGATTTCGGGTCGAGACCCTTCTTCAGACTGATGTCAGGGGAGGGGGCGGGACAGAGATAGAATGTAGTCGGAGACAGTCAGACTGGTGGGAGAACTGGGAAGGGGAAGGGGATGGAGACAGAGGAAAATCAAGGGCTATCTGAAGTTAGAGAAGTCAATGTTCATAGCGCTGGGGTGTAAACTACCCAAGCGAAATAAGAAGGGTTTCGACCTGAAACGTCACCTATTCCTTCGCTCCAAAGATGCTGCCTCACCCGCTGAGTTTCTCCAGCACTTTTGCCTACCCTGTATTTATTTATGCCTACTATGTTCTGTTGCAATGAAGCAAAGCAAGAATCTCATTGTCCTATCTGGGACACAAGACAATAAACTCTCTGTTAAATCTCTCTATTGAGCGCTGTGTGTGAATGGGCAGCGGAGACTCACGTGGGGAGATGATGGACGGGGACCGCCCGTCCGCGGCGTCCTTCATCCTCCGGCTGACCCCGCTGACCGCCCACAACAAGGTCCCGTCGTACGAAGAGCTCTCCAGCACCTCCAGGCGACACTGAAGGTCGGCGATCACCACGTCCTTGAGGCCAATCGACTTCTCATTCTGTCGTACCTGGCACGGGGAGGAGAGAGAGAGGGATCAACCGAGGGCTTGGATTTGTGGGGAGCATGTGGCCAGTCCCAACTTCGTGATCAAACGGTTACTTCTTTAGCAAGGTCAGTTTGGGACTCTCCCTAACAATCTTGTCATTGCTGCTGCTGCTGCTGCTGCTGCTGAGCAAGGGGTACACTCGAGCTACCTGTTGACAATAGACGGTTACACAAAAAGCTGGAGAAACTCAGCGGGTGCAGCAGCATCTAAGGAGCGAAGGAGATAGACGACGTTTCGGGTCGAGACCCTTCTTCTGAAGATGTGTGTATGAGTCTGTGTGTCTGTCTGAAGAAGGGTCTCGACCCGAAACGTCGTCTATCTCCTTCGCTCCTTAGATGCTGCTGCACCCGCTGAGTTTCTCCAGCTTTTTGTGTAACCCTCGATTCTCCAGCATCTGCAGTTCCTTCTTTAACATGTTGACAATAGACAATAGGTGCAGGAGTAGGTCATTCGGCCCTTTGAGCCTGCACCACCATTCAATGTGGTCATGGCTGATCATTCCCAATCAGTACCCGTTCCTGCCTTCTCCCGATATCCCCTGACTCTGTCATCTTTAAGAGCTCTATCTAGCTCTCTCTTAGGGGTAGGGCAGGTAGAACGGAGATGAGGAAAAACATTTTCACCCAGAGAGTTGTGAGTCTGTGGAATTCTCTGCCTCAGAAGGCAGTGGAGGCCAATTCTCTGGATACTTTCAAGAGAGCGTGATAAGGCTCTTAAAGATAGCAGAGTCAGGGTATTATAGAAACATAGAAAATAGGTGCCGGAGGAGGCCATTTGGCCCTTCGAGCCAGCACCGCCATTCATTGTGATCATGGCTGATCGTTTCCATTCAATAACCCATGCCTACCTTCTCCCCATATCCCTTGACTCCACTAGCCCCTAGAGCTCTATCTAACTCTCTCTTAAATCCATCCAGTGACTTGGCCTCCACTGCCCTCTGTGGCAGGGAATTCCACAAATTCACAACTCTCTGGATGACATTTTTTTTTCTCATTTCAGTCTTAAATGGCCTCCCCTTTATTCTAAGACTGTGTGGCCCCTGGTTCTGGACTCGCCCAACATTGGGAACATTTTTCCTGCATCTAGCTTGTCCAGTCCTTTTATAATTTTATACGTTTCTATAAGATCCCCTCCCCCCCCTCATCCTTCTAAACTCCAGTGAATACAAGCCTGGCCTTTTCAATTAGAGAAAGAATTAAAATATTTACCTTGTTCGTTAGCTGCGAGATCATTGTGCCTTGCTCCTTTATCCACCGTTCCTGCTCCTGCACAGTTTGTAATGTGTGGCCCACCTCGCGGTTTAAGACCGTGACGATGTTTTCGAACGTCTGCAGCTTCACTCTCAGCTCTTCCCGGGAGTTCTCCCCCTCTGCCGCCACCCGCCACCGGTCGGACTCCGTGTCCCTCTCCTTCCCATTCCCAGTTTTCCCCTCCAGGCTGGGATGTTCACCGGCCTCCTTCCCGACAACCGGCAGGCTCCTGAGAATGCAGGTGAGATGGTGCCCAACGGCGTCGCGAACATGCTCATCCACCTTGCCGCCGCGAATCTGCAAAAGATGCATTTCGGAAGCTTGTGAGTCACGGGAGCAGAATTAGGCCACTTTGTCCCATTGAGTCTAAGCGCGCAGGTACAGCAGGCAGTGAAGAAAGCAAATGGCATGTTGGCCTTCATAACAAGAGGATAGGAGCAAAGAGGTCCTTCTGCAGGTGCATGGGGCCCTAGTGAGACCACACCTGGAGAATTGTATGCAATTTTGACCTGTTGGTCTTCATAACAAGAGGAGTTGAGTATAGGAGCAAAGAGGTCCTTCTACAGTTGTACAGGGCCCTAGTGAGACCACACCTTTAATATTGTGTGCAGTTTTGGTCTTCTAATTTGAGGAAGGACATTCTTGCTGTTGAGGGAATGCAGCGTTGGTTTACAAGGTTAATTCCCAGGATGGCGGGACTGTGATTTGCTGAGAGAATGGAGCGACTGGGCTTATATACTCTGGAACTTAGGAGGATGAGAGGGGATCTTATTGAAACATATAAGATTATTAATGAAGAAGGGTTTCGGCCCAAAACGATGCCTATTTCCTTCGCTCCATAGACGCTGCCTCACCCGCTGAGTTTCTCCAGCATTTTTGTCTACCTAAGATTATTAAGGGTTTGGATACGCTGGAGGCAGGAAACATGTTCCCGATGTTGGGGGAGGTCAGAACAAGTTTAAAAATAAGGGGTAAGCCATTTAGAACGGAGACGAGGAAACACTTTTTCACACAGAGAGTGGTGAGTCTGTGGAATTCTCTGCCTCAGAGGGCGGTGGAGGCTGGTTCTCTGGATACTTTCAAGAGAGAGCTGCATAGGGCTCTTAAAGATAGCGGAGTCAGGGGATATGGGGTTAAGTGGTTGTACTGGCTTCAAGGTCGTCTTGTTAAGTCTCATTGCCTGGTTTTCACCTAGCCCCAGCTAACAATGTCCCGTTTCCTTAAACATCTATACTTTTTTTTGCACATCACCCATTTATTTGTTCTGTACTTCTCTATATCACTGCCTATATCTCTCGTTTCCCTTTAGTTTACATATACAGCGCGTAAACAGGCCCTTTCGGCCCACCATCCTACACCCACTAGGGACAACTTTTACATTTAACCAAGCCAATTAACCTCCAAACCTGTACGTCTTTGGAGTGTGGAAAGCGAAGGTCTCGAAGGTAACCTACGCAGGTCACGTGCAAACTCCGTACAGACAGCACCCGTAGTTGGGATCGAACTCGGTTCTCTGGCGTTGTAAGGCAGCAACTCTACCGCCGCACCACCACGGTTCCCCTGACTCTCAGTCTGAAGAAGGGTCTCGACCCGAAACGTCGCCCATTCCTTTTCTCCAGAGATGCTGCCTGTCCCGCCGAGTTACTCCAGCATTTTGTGTCTATCTTCGATTTAAACCAGCATCTGCAGTTCTTTCCTACACATTCAAACAATAGACAATAGGTGCAGGAGGAGGCCATTCGGCCCATAGAGCCCGCACCACCATTCAATGTGATCATGGCTGATCATCCCCAACCTGTACCCCGTTCCTGCCTTCCCCCCATATCCCCTGACTCCGCTATTTTTAAGAGCCCTATCTAGCTCTCTCTTGAAAGTATCCAGAGAACCGGCTTCCACTGCCCTCTGAGGCAGAGAATTCCACAGACGCACCAGACTAGGACCTTGCTCTCCGGACCCGGGCTATGGTTGGAGGGCCAGTCCCGCTGAATGAATAGCCTGATACTCACCGGCTCTGAGCATCCGACCACGCTGAAGGGACACCGCTGCAGGTTCCGCTCGCAAGACATCTTGTGCTTTGCCTGAAACGTCAAGAACAAACTCCATGACAGTCTGAAGAAGGGTCCCGACCCGATACGTCACCCATTCTGCCTGTCCCACTGAGTTACAGAGTCGCCGAGTCTCACAGAGTGAAAACAGGTCCTTCGGCCCAACTTGCCCACACCGGCCAACATGTCCCAGCTACACTAGCCCCACATACCTGCCCTTGGTCAAATATTCCTCTACCACATACCTGTTAAATGTTTCTTAAACATTTAGTCCCAGCCTCAATTACCTCCTCTGGCAACTCGTTCCAAACACCCAGCCAGCCCCTTCCATACACTGTGTGAAAAAGTGACCCCTCAGATTCTTATTAAATCTTTCCCCCTTCACCTTAAACAATAGACAATAGACAATATGTGCAGGAGTAGGCCATTTGGCCCTTCAAGCCAGAACCGCCATTCATGGCTGATCATTCACAATCCTGTTCTCCCCATGTCCCCCGACTCCGCTATCTTTAAGAGCCCTATCTAGCTCTCTCTTGAAAGCATCCAGAGAACCTGCCTGCACTGCCCTCTGAGGCAGAGAATTCCACAGACTCACAACTCTCTGTGTGAAAAAGTGTTTCCTCGTCTCCGTTCTAAATGGCTTACCCCCCTATTCGTAAACTGTGTGGCCCCTGGTTCTGGACACCCCCAACATTGGGAACATGTTCCCTGCCTCTGGACTGGACTTTGGTTCCTTCCCTCACAGTGGAGAACTTTGGTGCTGTTGTGGGGATGTTTGGGTTGTGGACTACAGTGTTCTGTGTTTTGTGTTTTTTTTTTGTATGACTGTAAGGGAAAAATAATTTTGTTGTCTCTTCATTGAAGACAATGACAATAAATTAAATCAAATCAAATGGAACTTGAACTTGAACTGGAAAGAAAAGAGAAAGATTTTACCTCGAATTCTCTCAATGGTCCAGTCCAACTGCAGCCCGGGTTAACACAAGACACCTCCAGATTCAAGATTTCCTTTGCTATTGCCCTGTCACTGAAACACTGAGAAAACGGGAAACAAAAAGTGGTAAATGAACACTAGCCTTTTCATCATATTTTAAAATTAGTTTAGTTTGGAGATACAGCGCGGAAACCCACCGAGTCCTCGCCGACCAGCGATCTCCCCGTACACTAACACTACCCTACACAACACATTAGGGACAATTTGCACTTATTGACAGGAAGTGTCACAGCTAGCATCCTGCTGCCGTAGCAACAACCTAGAGCTCAAAGCTCTTAAGACAGTGGAATTGATTGTAGACTTTAGGAGAGCTCCACCTCCCCTCACCATCAACAACACCACAGTCACATCTGTGGAGTCTTTCAAGTTCCTGGGAACCATAATCTCCAAGGACCTTAAGTGGGGGGCTACCATCGACTCCACAGTCAAAAAGGCACAACAGAGGATGTACTTCCTGCGGCAGCTGAGGAAGCACAATCTGCCACAGGCAATGATGGCCCAATTCTATACGGCCATCGTAGAGTCTGTTCTCACCTTCTCCATCATGGTCTGGTTTGGCTCAGCCACCAAGCACGACACCTGGAGGCTGCAGCGAATCGTCCGATCAGCTGAGAAGATTATTGGCTGCAACCTTCCCTCCATTGATGAACTGTACACTGCAAAGGCCAGGAAGTGAGCGGGCAAGATCATCTCTGACCCCTCTCACCCTGGCCACAAACTCTTTGAATCACTTCCCTCTGGAAGACGACTCCGGACTGTCAAAGCTGCCACAGCCAGACATAAAAACAGTTTTTATCCACCAGTAGTTGCTCTACTCAACGGCCAAAAATCTGTAGCCTCCCTTTGATCTGGTATTTTGTTGGTTCACATGCTTGATCAATGGTATTTTATCATTAATGTTTTATTATTATTAATGTTTAATGTTTTCTGACTCATTCGTAACCTTCACTGCATGTCATGTTGTTACTTCTGGGCGGAGCACCAAGGCAAATTCCTTGCATGTGAATACTTGGCCAATAAACTTACTTACTTACTTTTACCCAGTCAATTAACCTACAAACCTGTACGTCCTTGGACAATAGATCTTGTGGAATTCTCTGCCACAGATGGCAGTGGAGGCTGATTCACTGGATGAATTTACAAGAGAGTTAGATAGAGCTCTAGGGGCTAGCGGGATATGGGGAGAAGGCAGGAACAGGGTACTGATTGGGGATGATCAGCCACGATCACATTGAATGGCGGTGCTGGCTCGAAGGGCCGAATGACAATAGGTGCAGGAGTAGGCCATTTGGCCCTTCGAGCCAGCACCACCATTCAATGTGAACTTGGCTGATCATCCACAATCAGTACCCGGTTCCTGCCTTCTCCCCATATCCCCTGACTCCTCTATCTTTAAGAGCCCTCTCTTGAAGGTATCCAGAGAACCGGCCTCCATCGTCCTCTAAGGCAGAGAATTCCACACTCACAACTCTCTGTGAGAAAAAGTGTTTCCTCGTCTCCGTTCAAAACCATGGAATCATGGAAAACTTTATTGTCATTCAGACCTTGCGGTCTGAACGAAATTTTGTTGCCTGCAGTCATACATATAGTAAATAACAAAACACACAATAAACACATAATTAACATCCACCACGGTGAGTTCACCAGACACCTCCTCACTGTGATGGAGGGCAAAAATCTTGTCTTTGTCTCTTCCCTTCTTGTTCTTCCTCATCCTCCGCGCTGCCATCCCGGGAATTAGCCTTGTAAACCTACGCTGCACTCCCTCAATAACAAGAATGCCCTTCTTCAAATTAGGGGACCAAAACTGCACACAATACTCCAGGTGTGGTCTCACTAGGGCTCTGTACAACTGCAGAAGGACCTCTATGCTCCTACATTCAACTCCTCTTGTTATGAAGGCCAACATGCCATTCGCTGTCTGAAAATTGTCCCTAGTGGGTAGGATAGAGTGACAAAAGGGTGATTGTCAGTCGGCATGAACTCGATGGGCCGAAGGGCCCGTTTGCACGCTGTAAACATTCTGATAAAACGGAGACTCGAGGAACTGTAGACACTGGTTGACAAATAAAAGAAACAAAGTGCTGGAGTAACTCAGTGGGACAGGCAGCATCTCTGGAGAGAAGGAACGGGTGACGTTTCAGGTCGAGACACTTCCTCAGGCACAAAGTCTCGACCCAAAACGTCAGCCATTCCTTCTCTCCAGAGATGCTGCCTGTCCCGCTGAGTTACTCCAGCGTTTTCCACCTATTACGGTTGATCAGTCGAATTTACTTACTTTTTCAAACCTGTCGATTGAAACATTCTCAAATATTTCTTTTTCTCTCAGGCAAGACGGACACATCATCAATTCTTCCCTGTGAAAGAGAATAAAAATGTAATCGACTTGTGGAGTATTGTGTAAATGTAATTGACACCGGGATCATTGTGTGCAGTTTTGGACCCCTAATTTGAGGAAGGACATTCTTGCTATTGAGGGCGTGCACCGTAGGTTTACAAGGTTAATTCCTGGGATGGCGGGACTGTCATATGCAGAGAGAATGGAGTCGCTGGGCTTGTGCACTCTGGAGTTTAGAAGGATGAGAGGGAATCTTATTGAAACATATAAGATTGTTATGGGTTTGGACATGCTGGAGGCACGAAACGTGTTCCCGATGTTGGAGGAGTCCAGAACCAGGGGCCACACAGTTTAAGAATAAGGAGAAGGCCATTTAGAACAGAGACGAGGAAACACTTTTTCACACAGAGAGTTGTGAGTCTGTGGAATTCTCGGCCTCAGAGGGCGGTGGAGCAGGTTCTCTGGATGCTTTCAAGAGAGAGCTAGATAGGGCTCTTAAAGATAGCGGAGTCAGGGGATATGGGGAGAAGGCAGGAACGGGGTACTGATTGTGGATGATCAGCCATGATCACATTGAATGGCGGTGCTGGCTCGAAGGGCGGAATGGCCTATTCCTGCACCTATTGTCTATTGTTAATAATAGTTCCCGATTTGCCTACTCTGGCAAGGGACTGGTCTACTTGAACTGTTCCTGTCGCATTTAATAATCCTCTTAATCAGGTATAGTTTTTATGCCAACAAGTCCTCGAAGGGTGACGCAGTGGCAGAATTGCTGCCTCGCAGCGCCAGAGACCCGGGTTCGATCTCAACTGCCGGTGCTGTCTGTACGGAGTTTGTACGTTCTCCCCGTGACCTGCGTGGGTGTTCTGCGAGATCTTTGCTTTCCTCCCACTAGTCATGGAGTGATACAGCGTGGAAAGTCCTGGCGGTGTTGGCCTTCGAGCCTGCACCGCCATTCAATATGATCATGGCTGATCATCCAACTCAGTATCCCGTACCTGCCTTCTCTCCATATCCCCTGATCCCTTTAGCCACAAGGGCCACATCTAACTCCCTCTTAAATATAGCCAATGAACTGGCCTCAACTACCTTCTGTGGCAGAGAATTCCAGAGACTCACCACTCTCTGTGTGAAAAATGTTTTCCTCATCTCGGTCCTAAAGGAATTCCCCCTTATCCTTAAACTGTGACCCCTTGTTCTGGACTCCCCCAACATCGGGAACAATCTTCCTGCATCTAGCCTGTCCAACCCCTTAAGAATTTTGTGAGTTTCTATAAGATCCCCCCTCAGTCTTCTAAATTCCAGCGAGTACAAGCCGAGTCTATCCAGTCTTTCCTCATATGAAAGTCCTGACATCCCATGAATCAGTCTGGTGAACCTTCTCTGTACCCCCTGTATGGCAAGAATGTATTTCCTCAGAATTGGAGACCAAAACTGTACGCAATACTCCAGGTGTGGCCTCACCAGGTGTGGTACAGGAGCATCATCAGCTGCTGAAGCATCAGGATGCTACACAGCTTCTTCCCACAGGCAATAAGACTGGTTACCGGACTGTGTCCCCTCCCCATACATCATACACCCAACACATCTAACCTCGCCCATAGTTTGATAGCTAGACACCTGTCAAAGCAAAGCCACTGTTCGGTCTGAATGTCTGTTTTCAGTTCAATTTTTAGGCCTATTTTAGATATGTTCATTTTAATTTTAAAGCTCTATGTATTTATTCTGTTTTTATTAACAGCGCTGGCAGGAACTGATTGAGAAACATTTTTTTGTTTCTTCTGTGTATAGAAACATAGAAAATAGGAGCAGCAGTAGGCCATTCGGCCCTTCGAGCCAGCACCGCCATTCAATGTGATCATGAAGGGTCTCGACCCGAAACGTCGCCTATCTCCTTCGCTCCTTCTGCACCCGCTGAGTTTCTCCAGCTTTTTGTGTAATCCCCAATCAGTACCCCGTTCCTGCCTTCTCTCCATATCCCCTGATGCCCTTAGCCACATCTAATTCCCTCTTAAATATAGCCAATGAACTGGCCTCAACTTTTCCCACAAGATTTCCACAGATTCACCACTCTCTATGTGAAAAATGTTTTTCTCATCTCGGTCCTAAAGGACTTCCCCCTTATCCTTAAACGTAAGTACTCAGTTAAAATGACATTAAAGTAAATATTGAATACTGAATGTTACGGGTGCAGCGCATGGGGTTGGATTGACAACGTACAGTACTTTGCAGTGGCAGCCCCGGCAGAAGCGATGGCCGCATTCGGTCTGGACCGGATCGCGCATCAGGAGGCCGCACGCCCCGCAGTAGTACTTGCGGTCGCAGTCCCGGACGGCCCCGGCCTCGTAGCCCCCGTCGCTCTCCAACTCGTCCTCGCCCAACGGGCGCGGGACCGCCTTCTCCACGCACACCGACTGGTAGAGCTGGAGCCCCTCATCCCGTCTAAACATGGCCACGCTCATGCCCGACTCTGCCGACGCTCTCTTCTTCAACCTTAAATCCAGCAAACAACAAAAAAAATTAGAAAAATTACATTCATGCGGAACCCTTTTCATCCTTTCCCCCCTTCCCCTGACTCCTCGAGGCAGTACCCGCCATTCACTGTGATCATGGCAGACCATCCACAATCAGTACCCCGTTCCTGTCTTCTCCCCACATCCCCCTGACTCCGCTATCTTTAAGAGCCCTATCTAACTCTCTCTTGAAAGTGTCCAGAGAACTAGCCTCCACTATCCCTGAGGCACAGAATTCCACAGACTCACAACTCTCTGTGAGAAAAAGTGTTTCCTCGTCTCCGTTCTAAATGGCTTATCCCCTATTCTTAAACTATGTGGCCCCTGGTTCCTGACTTCCCCCCAACATCGGGAACATGTGTCCTGCCTCCAGTGTGTCCAAACCCTTAATAATCTTAAGTAGGCAAAAATAGAAACATAGAAAATAGGTGCAGGAGTAGGCTATTCGGCCCTTCGAGCCTGCACCGCCATTCAATGTGATCATGGCTGATCATCCAACTCAGTATCCCGTACCTGCCTTCTCTCCATACCCCCTGATCCCTTTAGCCACAAGTGCCACATCTAACGCCCTCTTAAATATAGCCAATGAACTGGCCTCAACTACCTTCTGTGGCAGAGAATTCCAGAGACTCACGACTCTCTGTGTAAAGAATGTTTTCCTCATTTCGGTCCTAAAGGAATTCCCCCTTGCTGGAGAAATGCTGGAGAAACTCAGCGGGTGAGGCAGAATCTATGGAGCGAAGGAAATAGGCAACATTTCGGGCCAAAACCCTTCTTCCTTAATAAGCTGATATGTTTCAATAAGATCCCCTCTCTTCCTTCTAAATTCCAGAGTGTACAAGCCCAGCCGCTCCATTCTCTCAGCTTATGACAGTCCCGCCATCCTGGGAATTAACCTGGTGAACCTACGCTGCATTCCCTCAAAAGCAAGAATGTCCTTCCTCAAGTTTGGAGACCAAAACTGCACACAATACTCCAGGTGTGGTCTCACTAGGGCTCTGTACAACTGCAGGAGGACCTCTTTGCTCCTATACTCAACACCACTTGTTATGAAGGCAAACAGGCCAAAACTGTACACAATACTCCAGGTGTGGTCTCACTAGGGCTCTGTACAACTGCAGGAGGACCTCTTTGTTCCTATACTCAACACCACTTGTTATGAAGGCAAACAGGCCAAAACTGTACACAATACTCCAGGTGTGGTCTCACTAGGGCTCTGCACAACTGCAGGAGGACCTCTTTGCTCCTATACTCAACATCACTTGTTATGAAGGCAAACAGGCCAAAACTGTACACAATACTCCGGGTTTGGTCTCACTAGGGCCCTGCACAACTACAGGAGGACTTCTTTGCTCCTATACTCAACACCTCTTGTTATGAAGGCCAACAGGCCAAAACTGTACACAATATTCCAGGTGTGGTCTCACTAGGGTTCTGTACAACTGCAGGAGGACCTCTTTGCTCCTATACTCAACACCACTTGTTATGAAGGCCAACAGGGCAAAACTGTACACAATACTCCAGGTGTGGTCTCAATAGGGTTCTGTACAACTGCAGGAGGACCTCTATGCTCCTATACTCAACTCCTCTTGTTATGAAGGCCAACATAAGGCCATTCGCTGTCTGTAAATTGTTCCTAGTATGCAGGACAGAGTGATGAAAGGGTGATTGTCAGTCGGCATGGAATCGATATTCCAGGTGTGGTGGTCTCACTACAGAATGTTCTACCTCCTCCTGCATCTATTTTCTATGTGTTCCATGTTTCTATGCTGGTTTGAACCAAAGGCAGACACTAAACGCTGGAGTAACTCAGCGGGTCAGGCAGCATCTCTGGAGAGAAGGAATGGGTCGAGACACTCTTTCCAGCTTTCCCCACAGAGGATCCATCACCAAATAAACCTTCCAGTAAAAACAAGGCTCATCAATAAGCACTCTTGTTTCATCATAGCAAAACATGTTGATATCAGTCATGGTACATTCTGTTCTTCCCCGCCCCACACATAAGCTTTTCTGGTAACATTATCTGTTCAGGCAGCATGACGCAGTTAAAAAATCCCACAGAATATTTTTAAGTATGAAATCTGAATAGAAATCACCCTGGAATTATTAGACCGTGAAGCATGAACCACATGCAAAGAAGACTGTCTTTCAATTTCAGTTTTGATTCTCAATCACCTCGGTTGCTTAATGTTTCACATTCCATTGGCCGCACCTACTCCCCATGCTGCCTCGGCAAGGCCAGCAGCATAATCAAGGACTAGTCGCACCCTTGCCAATGCCACTCCCTCCTCTCCCCCCCCCTCTCCCATCGGGAGTAAGGTTGCCAACTTTCTCGCTCCCAAATATTGGTGTTCTCCAGTATTTTGATAAGTTGACTGTCATAGAAACATAGAAGCATAGAAAATAGGTGCAGGAGGAGGCCATTCAGCCCTTCGAGCCAGCACCACCATTCATTGTGATCATGGCTGATCGTCTGCTATTAATAACCCGTGCCTGCCTTCTCCCCATATCCCTTGACTCCAGACTGATTCATGGGATGTCAGGACTGTCTTATGAACAAAGACTATATAGACTCGGTTTATACTCTCTAGAATTTAGGAAATTGAGAGGGGATCTTATAGAAACTTACAAAATTCTTAAGGGGTTGGACAGGCTAGATGCAGGAAGATTGTTCCCGATGTTGGGGAGGTCCAGGACAAGGGGTCACAGCTTAAGGATAAGGGGGAAATCCTTTAGGACCGAGATGAGAAGGACTTTTTTCACACAGAGAGTGGTGGGTCTCTGGAACTCTCTGCCACAGAGGGTAGTTGAGGCCAGTTCATTGGCTATATTTAAGAGGGAGTTAGATGTGGCCCTTGTGGCTAAGGGGATCAGAGGGTATGGAGAGAAGGCAGGTACCGGATACTGAGTTGGATGATCATATTGAATGGCGGTGCAGGCTCGAAGGGCCGAATGGCCTACTCCTGTACCTAATTTCTATGTTTCTCCACTAGCCCCGAGAGCTCTATCCAACTCTCTCTTAAATCCATCCAATGATTTGGCTTCCACTGCCCTCTGTGGCAGGGAATTCCATAAATTCACAACTTTCTGGGTAAAAAGGTTTTTTCTCACCTCAGTCTTAAATGATCTCCCATTTATTCTAAGACTGTGGCCCCTGGTTCTGGACTCACCCAACATTGGGAACATTTTTCCTGCATCTAGCTTGTCCAGTCCTTTTATAATTTTATATGTTTATATGTCATCCCAGCAACCATCATGTTATTGAACACAACGACTTTGCTATTGAGGGAGTGCAGCCCTATCCAGCTCTCTCTAAAAAAGCATCCAGAGAACCAGCCTCCACCGCCCTCTGAGGCAGAGAATTCCACAGACTTACAACGCTCTGTGGGAAAAAGTGTTTCCTCGTCTCCGTTCTAAATGGCTTACCCCTTATTCTTAAACTGTGTGGCTCCTGGTTCTGTACTCCCCCAACATCGGGAACATGTTTCCTGCCTCTAGCCGTGTCCAAACACTTAACAATCTTATATGTTTTCAATAAGATCTCCTCTCATCCTTCTAAACTCCAGAGCCTACAAGCCCAGCTGCTCCATTCTCATCAGCATAATGACAGTCCCGCCATCCCGAGATTTAACCTGGTGAACCTACGCTGCACTCCCTCAATAGCAAGAAATGTCCTTCCTCAAATTAGGGGACCAAAACTGCACACAATACTCCAGGTGTGGTCTCACTAGGGCTGCTGTACAACTGCAGAAGGACCTCTTTTGCTCCAATACTCGACTCCTCTTGTTATAACAGCCAATATGCCATTCGCTTTCTTCACTGCCTGCAGTACCTGCATGCTTACTTTCATAGACTGATGAACAAGGACCCCCAGATCCCATTGTACTTCCCCTTTTCCCAACTTGACGCCATTTAGATAGGAATCTGCCTTCCTGTTTTTGTTACCAAAGAGGATAACCTCACATTTATCCACATTAAACTTCATCTGCCAAGCATCTGCCTGAGGAAGTGTCTCGACCTGAAAAGTCACCCGTTCCTTCTCTCCAGAGATGATGCCTGTCCCGCTGAGTTACTCCTAGCACTTTGTTTCTTTTATTTGTTAACCAGTGTCTACAGTTCCTCGAATCTCCGTTTTACCAGAATGTTTACCAGCGTGCAAACGGGCCTTCGGCCCCATCGAGTCCATGCCGACCGACAATCACCCTTTCGTCACTCTACTCCTACACACAAGGGACAATTTACAGACAGCGAATGGCATGTTGGCCTTCATAACAAGAGGAGTTGAATGTAGGAGCAATAGAGGTCCTTCTGCAGTTGTACAGAAGCCATAGTGAGACCACACCTGGAGTATCGTGTGCAGTTTTGGTCCCCTAATTTGAAGAAGGACATTCTTGTTATTGAGGGAGTGCAGCGTAGGGTCACCAGGGTTAATTCCCGGGATGGCGGGACTGTCATATACTGAAAGAATGGAGCGGCTGGGCTTGTATACTCTGGAGTTTGCCACAGAAGGCTGTGGAGGCCAAGTCAGTAGATATATTTAGGGGCAGAGATAGATAGATTCTTGAGTAGAGTCATAGGGTAATACAAAGTGGAAACAGGCCCTTCGGCCCAACTTGCCCACCCCGGCCAACAATGGTCCCGGCTACCCTAGACCCACTTGCCCGCCTGCTTGGTCCATAACCCTCCAAACCTATCCTATCCATGTACCTGTCCAACTGTTTCTTAAACGTTGGGATAGTCCCAGCCTCAACTATCCGCCCTCCGGCAGCTCGTTCCACACACCCACCACCCTCTGTGTGGAAAAGTTACCCCTCAGATTCCTGTTAAATCTTTTCCCCTTCACCTTGAACCTGTGTCCTCTGGTCCTCGATTCCCCAACTCTTGGTAAAGGACTCTGTGATCTATTCATACGGGTGTCGAGAGGTGATGGGGAGAAGGCAGGAGAATGGGGTTGGGAGGGAGAATTAGATCAGCCACGATTGATTGGCAGAGTAGACTTGATGGGCCAGGTGGCCTAATTCTGCTCCTATCCCTTAATGAACTATTATGAAATCAAGGAATTTCCATGAACTTGTAATGAGATATCAATCATTCATTCACTGAATCAATGATTCATAGGTCATGATGGATTTGTTACACAAATGAGTTAGTCACAATTCTTGCTATTGAGGGAGTGCAGCGTAGGCCTCACCAGGTTAATTCCTGGGATGGCGGGACTGTCATATGCTGAGAGAATGGAGCGGCTGGGCTTGTGTACTCTGGAATTTAGAAGGATGAGGGGTATCTTATTGAAACAGTGTAGATGTGAAGGGCTGGATGTTGTCAGTCTATATGGACAGGCATTAGTGAGCGCAGCGTGTTTGGTTCGTGCAGTCATTGCCAGGTGACTTGGATCAGATTCCTACCCGCTGGTTGATTGCGTTTCCAAAGCAGTCACCAATGTTCTCTGGCGATCTTTGACCTGCGGGCAAGGCGGGTGGATCCGCCTTCCAACTGATTCTTAATTCTTAACTAATGTTAGTTTAGTTAGAGATACAGCGTGAAACAGGCCTTTCGGCCCATCGAGTCCGCGCCGACCAACGATCCCCGCACAGTAACACTATGCTACACGCGCATGGGACAATTTTACACATACACCAAGCAATTAACCTGCAAACCTGTACGTCCTAGTGAGACCACACCTGGAGTATTGTGTGCAGTTTTGGTCCCCTAATTTGAGGAAAGACATTCTTGCTATTGAGGG
>OY740805.1:37475775-37610775 GCA_963514005.1 Raja brachyura
CTCCCTCTTCCCCAACCCCCCTCCCTCTCCAAACCCCCTCCCCTCCCTTCTCCCCCCCCACCCCCCTTTCCCCCCCCCACGCCCTCACCCCGTTCCCCCCCCTCCCCCGTTTAGAGATACGGCACAGAAACAGCCCCCCTTCGGGAGAAACAGCCTTAGGTTGTAAGCTGGCGTGTTCGGACCAGCCTCTCGGTATCTGCGGCCCATCTAACCCCCCTCCCCTTACCCCCTCCCCCGTCGGCTCCTTACTGGGTCCATGGTGAAGCAGGCCCGGTCCCAGTCCATGGACGAGCCCAGTCTACGCAGCTGGTGGTAAATGCGGTCGCCTTTCCTACAGAGACCGGGGAGAGAGGCAATCGAGAGATTAGAGGGGTGGCTGCCACAGGGGAAGGACCAACTCACAGACACGCGCTCACACTTACAGACATGCGCGCACACTCAGATACGCACAGATGCGCTCACAGACACGCGTGCACGCACTCACAGACGCGCGCACACTCAGATACGCTCTCACAGACATAGAAACATAGAAATTAGTCCATCATCGGCTCTGACCTTCCTTCCATCGAGGGGATTTATCACAGTCGCTGCCTCAAAAAGGTTGGCAGCATCATCAAGGACCCACACCACCCTGGCCACACACTCTTCTCCCTGCTACCTTCGGGTAGAAGGTACAGGAGCCTGAAGACTGCAACAACCCGGTTTAGGAATAGCTACTTCCCCACAGCCATCAGGCTATTTTACTTCGGAGTCACGTGAGTGACTACGTGAAGACCCTGCCAGCACGCATGCGCGACATATCGTCGTACGCATGCGGAAGCGACGGTCGGGAGGAGCGGGGCTCCTCCAGCGTGAGTTTAAAAAGCTCACGCCAGGTAAGTCTCACCGAAGGAGTGAGTCGACCATTATGGAAGGGAGAAAATCTAAGAGAGCGGCGGCCAAATCAGCGGCTAAGGACAGCAGCCAACGGAGAACCGCCTCTCCAGAGCTAAAGGTTCTACCTGCAGCTCCCGACTTTTCGGACTTTGAGACCGTTGGTACGCCACGGTCGGGGAAAACTACCCGGAAGTCGGCCGGGGCCGACTCAGCGGAGTCCGGTCCCGAGGGCACCCCGCTCGCAGGCAGCGACGGAGGTCGCCTTGACCGCATTGAGCGGATGATGGAGCAGCTGCTCCAACGTGACCTGCTAAAGCAGGGGCAGGATCACAGTGGGACCCCTAGTAGGCCCACGGCAAGTTCCCTTAGAGGACTGCCAAATGTATCCCCTTCTATACAGGGGAGCATTGAGGGTCAGAACTGGGCTGACCCAGAAGAAGGGGAGTTGGCTGAAGCGCCTGCAGCATCAGGGGTGTGTGAAGATTATATGGATGTGGTGAGCAAACATGCCATGCCCAACCAGAAGGGCCTACCCATCCACCCCAAGCTGGCTGCCAGCATTGATTATATGGCCACTAACCAACTTCAGGAACAGGCCATCAATGCCACAGCAGACAAATATATGGCGCCAGAAAACTGCAAGTCATTAAATGTACCCGCGGTAAACAACCCGATATGGGGAAACATGAGCCCCTCGAGTAGAGGGCAGGAGATGAAACTTCAGAAGATCCTGAAGCTCCTAACCGCAGGGATTACTGCAGTAGCCAGAACAGCAGTGGGAGTGGATATGCCGGAAGAACTACAAGATGCTTTGGCCTTACTGTGCAACACACAGTATGAAATAAATAATTTCAGGAAAAGCATTATAAAGCCGGCGCTTAACCCCAAGTTCGCGGGGTTGTGTAAGCCTGGGAAGACGCAGCCTCCAAGCCTGCTATTCGGGGAAGATCTCCCCAAACAGGTTAAAGATCTTGACGAGGAGGCTAAGGCTTTGGGCCTTATTAAAATACCTGGGTACACTAAGCCTCATCACCCACACAGAACGCACCCCTACGCACCCACCGGGCAGAGTTACCCTAACAGGTCTGCCGGTGGTGAAAGCTCGAAGGCCGGCATACCTGCTCAGCGGTGTTTTTTAGGCCAAGGCCCAGGCCGGCCTCCTTGGAAGATGCGCCACTCCCAGAACACCTACAACCAGCCGAGGAAGCAAGGCCAGAAACCACCACACCGGCAGTAACCATGGAGGTAGGTGGGTCTGGGATCCCCAGGAACACTACTGGCCCAAATTCACTTTGCATAGGGGGCAGGTTGCACATGTTCCTCGAGAATTGGCTCACTTTTACCTCTGATCCTTATATACTCAGGAGTATTCAGGGCTACAAAATTGAATTTATTCACGAACTCCCTACCCCGGTACAGCATGCACCTAGTCGGAAATTCGTCCTTTCTCATAGAGATAAGGCAGCAGGGCATGCTGAATTACAGAGGTTGATAGAAAAAGGGGTAATTGAGAAGGCCATTAAAGAACCTCAGGAGTTCGTGTCTAATATATTCACTAAAAACAAAAAAGATGGCGGTTGCCGCATCATCATAGATTTGACCGACCTGAATACTTCTGTCCAGTATATTCATTTTAAAATGGACACCTTCGACACTAATATACAGCTTATAGCCAATGGGTACTACATGGCATGCGTTGATCTCAAAGATGCATACTATTCAGTACCCATACACAAGGATCATAGGAAATACTTAAAATTTATCTGGATGGGACAATTATGGCAATATAAAGCTTTGCCTAATGGGTTATCGTCAGCACCCAGATTGTTTACCAAGATATTGAAACCAGCTTTGGCCTATTTAAGGAAACAGAATCATACTGTTATGGCCTATCTTGATGACATCCTCATAGTGGGGGAGAATTTGGAAATGGCTACCTTGGCAGTCACAGCCACGAAACATCTTTTTCAGAAACTGGGGTTTACGATACATCCAGATAAATCAATATTGGAACCCTCTACCACCATGAAATATTTGGGGTTCATTATTGACTCAGTGCAAATGTCTGTCACGTTACCACCAAGCAAGGTGGAAGACCTGATAGAGGCTTGCAGGAGCCTCATTGGCATTAAGGTCCCATCCATTCGGCAGGTGGCCAGGGTGATTGGGAAGATAGTAGCTGCATTTCCTGCAGCACAATATGGGCCCTTACATTACCAAAACTTACAAAGAGCCAAAATTACAGCGCTCAAAAATCATGCTGGTCATTTTGATAGGGCCATGAAAATTCCAGAAAAGGCAAAAGCCGAATTATATTGGTGGATGGGTAATGCCCAAAATTGTTCCAAACCCATTACTATCACCAATCCCTCGATCACCTTACAAACGGATGCCAGTGCCAAAGGGTGGGGAGCTACTAACACTACCTCTAGCTGTGGAGGTAGATGGAGTGCACCAGAGTTAACCCTATTTAAAAACTTAGGGATTAACTATTCAGAAATGCTGGCAGCATTTCACGGCCTTAAGGCATACTGCACTAACATGCACAAAGTTCATGTTAGAATACAGATTGACAACACCACGGTGGTAGCCTATATTAACCACATGGGCGGTGTAAAGTCGATATTGTGTGATGAATTGGCCAACAATATCTGGCACTGGTGTCTGCAAAGAGAAATTTGGATCTCCGCAACTTACCTTCCAGGTAAATTAAACACAGTGGCAGACACCAGGTCACGGAAATTCAACGACAACATAGACTGGATGTTGGATCGGAATGTGTTCGCAGATATTGTAGAACGTTATGGGACACCAGATATCAACCTTTTCGCGTCCAGGCTAAATCACCAACTACCAACGTATGTTGCTTGGGAGCCAGACCCGGGGGCAGTAGCGATGGATGCTTTCTCGCTACACTGGGGGGATTTATTTTGCTACGCTTTCCCCCCTTTCTGCCTCATCAGTCGGGTCTTGCAAAAAATCAAGCAAGACTCCGCATCGGGTATCTTGGTAGTGCCCGACTGGCCTACTCAACCATGGTTCCCTCTGGTACAGAAGATGGCCACAGAACCCTGTATCAGGGTGAATAAAAGACCTAGCCTGCTTGTTCATCCTGTTACAGGAGAATGTCATCCATGTCATGACCGCATGGGATTGTTAATTTGCAGATTTTAAAACGGCCACTTCATGGATTCGGACTCTCCAACAGGACCATTGATACCATCACGGCAGCCTGCAGAGAGTCCACAAGGAAGCAGTACCTGACCTACATCAGGAAATGGGAAGGATTCTGCGTGACTACCAAAACAACATACGAAACCGCCACCATCACGGAAGTGCTGGAGTTTCTGGCTACCCTTCATTACGATGAGGGTCTAAGCTACAGCGCCATTAACTGTGCCAGGAGTGCCCTATCGTCTTCCTTGGGCAAGGGGAGTGACCAATTGGGAATTGGGTCACATCCCCTAGTATCCAAATTTATGAGGGGAATATTTAATTCCAATCCCCCCAGGCCCAGATATAGCCATACCTGGGACATCAGCACGGTATTGACGATGCTGAGAGGATGGACACCGAACACGGGACTCCCTTTGGCCAAATTAACCTACAAAATGGTCATGATAATGGCACTGATCACGGCGCAACGGGTCCAGTCCCTGCACAAACTCAGTCTGGATGCCATGGCAATTACCAGTGGGAAGATCACATTCCAGGTGCAGGGACTATTGAAGCAAGATCGACCCGGAGTGTCTGGACATACTTTGGAGTTCCTGGCTTACCCAGCGGACACCCGTCTTTGTATCGTTACATTGATTCTGCTATACATTTCAGTCACTAAAGATCTAAGAGGCACGGAAACAGCTTTGCTTGTCAGTCACAAGAAGCCTCATCACAGGGTCACGGTGCAAACCATTTCCAGATGGTTAAGGGTGGTACTGGATGCGGCGGGGGTGGATACTAATGTGTATAAATCTCACTCCACCAGGGCAGCATCCACCTCGGCGGCTAGAAGGATGGAGGTACCACTGGATCACATCCTGGCCACAGCGGGTTGGAACAATGAGAAAACCTTCCACCGCTTTTACAACAAACCCGTGACCTCCCCTGGCAATTATGCAGGGAGTATTTTAAGTGTTGCCAGATAAATAACCCTTATGGGACACAATATTGTGTTTGGTATGAATAAATACCTGTTTTGTTTTTCAGCCAGTGTCTTGTCTGAATCACGTCCATCCTCTTATCCCAGCTTTAGCGGTGTGTGAGCATGGAGCTTCCAGGGCATGAAATCACAGAGCTTTGAAATCTTCACGTAGTCACTCACGTGACTCCGAAGTAAAATAGTAAGATTAAACGAGAACTTACCAGTTTGAAGTTTGATCTTTATTTTATGAGGTGTTACGATGAGGGATTACGTGCCCTCCGCTCCCGACCCTCTATTATAAAGATCACCTGGTATGAAAGTTCTCTTTTTCTCTTACTATGTCAGTCATTGTGACTGTTTGTTCTGTGATTTCACACCACTGCTTTGAAGAATGTCGCGCATGCGTGCTGGCGGGGTCTTCACGTAATCCCTCATCGTAACACCTCATAAAATAAAGATCAAACTTCAAACTGGTAAGTTCTCGTTTAATCTTACTATTAAACCTGGCTCAGAACTCTGAACATTAATATCCCTCCATCTGTTATCTGCACTTTATAAATTTATTAAGTCATGAGTGTATTTATGTATAGAATTGTAGTCAATGCTTTCTATGTTCTGTTGTGCTATGCAAAGAAAGATTTTCATTGTCCTGTCAGGGACACATGACAATAAACTCTTTTGACTTTGACTTTGAAATTAGGTGCAGGAGTAGGCCATTCAGTCCTTCGAGCCTGCACCGCCATTCAATATGATCATGGCTGATCATCCAACTCAGTATCCCGTACCTGCCTTCTCTCCATACCCTCTGATCCCCTTAGCCACAAGGGTCACATCTAACTCCCTCTTAAATATAGCCAATGAACTGGCCTCAACTACCCTCTGTGGCAGAGATTTCCAGAGACCCACCACTCTCTGTGTGAAAAAAGTCCTTCTCATCTCGGTCCTAGAGGATTTCCCCCTTATCCATAAGCTGTGACCCCTTGTCCTGGACCTCCCCAACATCGGGAACAATCTTCCTGCATCTAGCCTGTCCAACCCCTTAAGAATTTTTGTAAGTTTCTATAAGATCCCCTCTCAATCTCCTAAATTCTAGAGAGTATAAACCGAGTCTATGTAGTCTTTGTTCATAAGACAGCCCTATCATCCCAGGAATCAGTCTGGTGAACCTTCTCTGCACTCCCTCTACGGCAATAATGTCCTTCCTCAGATTTGGAGACCAGAACTGTACGCAATACTCCAGGTGTGGTCTCACCAAGACCCCATACAACTGAAGTAGAACCTCCCTGCTCCTATACTCAAATCCTTTTGCTATGAATGCTAACATACCATTCGCTTTCTTCACTGCCTGCTGCACCTGCATGCCTACTTTCAATGACTGGTGTACCATGACACCCAGACACGCGCGCACACACTCACAGACACGCGCGCACACAATCAGGCACGCGCACTCACTCAGACACGCGCTCACACTCGCAAACATGCGCGCACACTCACTCACAGACACGCGCACGCACACTCAGGCACGCGTGCACACTGAGGCACGCGTGCACACTCAAATACGCGCGCACACACTCAGACACATTTGCACATTCAGATACGAGCGCACACACTCAGACACGCGTGCACACACTCAGGCACGTGCGCGCAGTGCCGTTGGGGGGGGAGTGGGTCTTGAACCGTACTCACTCGTGCTTCCACCTCCACACCTGCTCGATGAAGCGCTGCCGGCCCAGGTCGTGCCGCGTTTGCCGGCTCTCCCTCCACAGGCGCTTCTCCACCACCACCTGCGTGGCAATGCCGGCGTGGTCACAGCCCGGGTTCCACAGCGTGGTCGCCCCGCACATACGGTGCCTGCACACGCAACACGGACACACCGTCACACGCACCGGGAGAGAGGGGGGGGGTGGGGAGAGGGGAGAGGAGGAGAGGGGAAGAGGATAGGGGGAGAGGAGAGGGGTGAAGGGGAGTGGAAGAGGGGGAAGAGGAGAGGGGGAACGGAGAGGAGAAGGGGAGGAGAGGTGAGGGGGGAGGGAGAAGGGGAGAAGAGGGGGAAAGGGAAAAGAGAGGGGTGGGGTGAGGGGGGGAGAGGAGAGGGGGGGAAGGAGAGGGGGAAGGAGAGGAGAGAGGGGAGGGGGAGAGGAGAGGGGGAAGGGAGAGCAGGAGAGAAGGATGGGAGAGGGAGAGGAGGAAGGGGAGAGGGGAGGAGAGGTGGGAAGGGGAGGAGAGAGGCGTGAGGAGAGGGGGGCGGGGAAAAGGGGGGGGTGAGGTGAGGGGGGGAGAGGAGAGGGGGAAGAGGGGAGAGAGGGGAGGGGAGAGGAGAGGGGGAAGGGAGAGCGGGAGAGAAGGATGGGAGAGGAGAGGGAGGGAAGTGAGAGTGAGAGGAGAAGGGGAGGAGAGGGGAGAGGGGGGAGAGGAGCGGAAGTGAGATTGAGAGGGGGAAGGGGAGGAGAGGGGAGAGGAGGGGGGGGGGGTAGAGGGTTGGGACAGGGCTAATTACCAGCGTGTGAGCGAGTCCTGGATAGCGTTGGTCAGGGCATGGCCCAGGTGCAATGAGCCTGTCACATTCGGCGGAGGGATGCAGATCATGAACATTCCTTTGGGATTGGGTTCGGAGAGGTCCCGCTGCGGGTAAGGAGAACACAATGTGGACCTCGGTTCATCCCTCTGCCTCACACATAAAGCTGGAGTAACTCAGCGGGTCGGGCAGCATCTCCGGATAGAAGGAATGGGTGACGTTTCGGGTCGAGACCCTTCCTCACCCTCACCCACCCATCCCATCTCTCCAGAGATGCCGCCAGTCCCGCTGAGTTAACGTGGAAACATCGAAAGTAGGTGCAGGAGGAGGCCATTCAGCCCTTCGAGCCAGCAACGCCATTCATTGTGACCATGGCTGATCGTCCCCAATCAATCACCCGTGCCTGCCTTCTCCCCATATCCCTTGACTCCACCAGCCCCTAGAGCTCTATCTAACTCTCTCTTAAATCCATCCAGTGATTTGGCCTCCACTGCCCTCTGTGGCAGGGAATTCCACAGTTTCACAACTCTCTGGGTGAAAACGTTTTTTCTCACCTCAGTCTTAAATGGCCTCCCCTTTATTCTAAGACTGTGGCCCCTGGTTCTGGACTCGCCCAACATTGGGAACATTTTTCCTGCATCTAGCTTGTCCAGTCCTTTTATAATTGGATATGTTTCTTATAGAGACTTACAAAATTCTTAAGGGGTTGGACAGGCTAGATGCAGGAAGATTGTTCCCGATGTTGGGGAACTCAAGAACAAGGGGTCACAGTTTAAGGATAAGGGGGAAGTCTTTTGGGACCGAGATGAGAAGATCTTTTTTTCACACAGAGAGTGGTGAGTCTGTGGAATTCTCTGCCACAGAAGGTAGTTGAGGCCAGTTCATTGGCTATATTTAAGAGGGAGTTAGATGTGGCCCTTGTGGCTAAAGGGATCAGGGGGTATGGAGAGAAGGCAGGTACGGGATACTGAGTTGGATGACCAGCCATGATCATATTGAATGGCGGTGCAGGCTCAAAGGGACGAATGGCCTACTCCTGCACCTATTTTCTATGATTCTGTAAGACCCCCCCCCCCCCGCATTCTTCTAAACTGTGAATACAAGCCTAGTCTTTTCAATCTTTCCTCATTCGACAGTCCCGCCATCCCAGGGATCAATCTCGTGAACCTATGCTGCAGTGCCTCAATCACAAGGATGTCCTTCCTCAGATTAGGAGACCAAAACTGGACACAATACTACAGATGTGGTCTTACCAGAGCCCTATAAAACTGGGTTATGGGGAGAAGACAGGAAAATGGGATTAGGAGGCAGAGATCAGCCATGATTGAATGGCGGAGTGGAATCGATGGGCCAAATGGCCTAATTCTACTCCAATAACTTGTATGCCATCACCGACTGACATCTTGCCATTGTTCAAGTTGTGGAATCAAACAGACAATGTCCTTTGTTTGAGTAAGAACTGCAGATGCTGGAGAAATCGAAGGTAGACAAAAATGCTGGAGAAACTCAGTGGGTGAGGCAGCATCCATGGAGCGAAGGAATAGGTGACGTTTCGGGTCGAGACCCTCCTTCAGACAATGTCCTTTGACAGGCACAAAAAAGCTGGAGTAACTCAGCGGGACAGGCAGCGTCTCTGGAGAGAAGGAACGGGCGATGTTTCTGATCGAGATCCTTCTTCAGACTGAGAGTCGGGGGGAGAGTGAAATGAACTCTCAGTCTGAAGAAGGGTCTCGACCCGAATCGTCACCCATTCTTTTTCCACTGAGATAATAGGCATTAGGTGCAGGAGTAGGCCATTCGGCCCTTCGAGCCAGCACCGCCCATGGCTGATTATCCCCAATCAGCACCCCGTTCCTGCCCTCTCCCCATATCCCCTGACTCCGCTATCTTTAAGAGCCCTATCTAGCGCTCTCTTGAAAGAATCCAGAGAACCTGCCTCCACCGCCCTCTGAGGCAGAGAATTCCACGGACTCACAACTCTCTGTGTGAAAAAATGTTTCCTCGTCTCCGTTCTAAATGGCCAACCCCTTATTCTTAAACTGTGTGTGGCCCCTGGTTCTGGACTCTCTCAACATCGGGAACATGTTTCCTGCCTCTACCGTGTCCAAGCCCTTAACAATCTTATATGTTTCAATAAGATCCCCTCTCATCCTTCTAAATTCCAGAGTTTACAAGCCCAGCCGCTCCATTCTCTCAGCATATGACAATCCCGCCATCCCGAGAATTAACCTTGTAAACCTACGCTGCACTCCCTCGATAGCAAGGATGTCCTTCTTCAAATTAGGGGAGCAAAACTGCACACAATACTCCAGGTGTGGTTTCACTAGGTCCCGCTGAGTTAAGGGCCTGTCCCAGCAGCATGCAACTCTATGCGATTAGCGCGACCTAACGTAGTCGCTTGAGTCGTCCAGCGTCGCGGGGCCGGTCCCACTTCGATCGCCGGAGCTGTGCAGAATTGTGCGGAGTTCGTCCTGATATCGCGCGGGGCTCCGAAAAACTATGTCCAAAAATTCCGCGCGGCAACGGCTTGTCGGCTCGCAGTCGCCCCGACATCGTGCCTCCGTGAACCTATCTGTAGGTGCCTCCGTGACCCTCTATGTATGTGGCTCCGTGGCCCTCTGTGTGTGTGCCTCTGTGCCCCTCTCTGTGTGCCCCTCTCTGTCCTGGCGAACTTACCTTAGACTTCGCTCCAAGTTCGCCTCACTTTGCGCCGCGTTGCGCCACTCACCCAACCTCCGCGCGGCCCTTGCTGCCGGTTTAGTTGCGCTTGCCGCATGCAGGCGCATGCTGGTGGGAATGGCCCTGTACAGGGGATCACCCGACCTCCGCGCGGCCCCCGCTTCTAGTTTGATCAGGCTCATCGCATAGAGTTGCATGCTGGTGGGACAGGCCCTTTACTCCAGCATTTTGTGGGCTAACACCTCTACCACCGGTTGGAAAGCAGTTCCTTCCTGGACGATGTGGTTCGTTTTTGCCGTTTCGCGGTGTGACCGGTGGCTTTGTGTGGCAGGGGTTGCCGCCCCGGCGCTGTGCCGCCGTTCCCCGCGGCCAGCGGAGGTGGAGGAGGGAGGAAGAGTCGGACCAACAGCGAGCAGTGGCCTCACTGAAACGCCAAAACCACCTGCTGATCAAGGTAGGTTCTGCCTCCGCAATGGCCAACACCATTAGAGTCATAGAGGGAAACATAGAAACATGGAAAATAGGTGCAGGAGGTGGCCATTCGGCCCTTCAAGCCAGCACCGACATTCATTGTGATTATGGTTGATCGTCCCCAATCATTACCAATCCTGCCATCTCCCCATATCACCTGACTCCGCTAGCCCCTAGAGCTCTATCTAACTCTCTCTTAAATCCATCCAGTGACTTGGCCTCCACTGCCCTCTGTGGCAGGGAATTCCACAAATTCACAACTCTCTGGGTGAAAACATTTTTTTTTCTCATCTCAGTCTTAAATGGCCTCCCCTTTATTCTAAGACTGGCCCCTGGTTCTGGACTCTCCCTACATTGGGAACATTTTTCCTGCATCTAGCTTGTCCAGTCCTTTTATAATTATATATGTTTCTATTAGATCCGCCACAAATCCGTCTTCTTCTTCTTCTTTCTTGTGGCGTGCACAGCCTAAAGTTGTTGGACAACTTATTCTATTTGATCTTCTGTTCGTGCACGTCGAGTTGATTGCATTAGTCAAAACGGGGCGGACCGCGTGAAGGTTGCAATCTTCCATCCCCCTCCTCCTTCGAAACTCCAGTGAATACAAGCGTAGTCTTTTCAATCTTTCCTCATATGACAGTCCCGCCATCCCAGGGATCAATCTCGTGAACCTACGCTGCACTGCCTCAATCACAAGGATGTCCTTCCTCAAATTAGGAGACCAAAGGTGTACACAATACTCCAGATGTGGAGTACACAATACTCCAGATGTGGAGTACACAATACTCCAGCACTTTTTGTCCACCGTAGGTTGAAACCAGCGTCTGCAGTTCCTTCCTACGCAAACATCGGTCGAGTTTGGTAGAGAGAGCTACAGCGCGGAAACAGGCCCTTCGGCCCACCGAATCCGCGCTGACCAGCGATCCCCGCACATTGACACGGCGCCAGAGACCCGGGTTCGATCCAGACTACGGGTGCTGTCTGTACGGAGTTTGTACGTTCTCCCCGTGGGTTTTCTCCGAGATCTCCGGTTTCCTCCCACACTCAAAAGACGCACAGGTTTGCAGGTTGATTTGGCTTCAGTCGACATTGTTGATTGAATCTACCCCCAACCTACAGGGAACCTCGGTGGTGATGGGTCTTCCCCTCCCCCCTCTTTTAACCAGGCTACCACAGAACTTGCTAAAGTACAGCATGCAGTGAAGAAAGCGAATGGCATGTTGGCCTTAATAACAAGAGTCGTCGAGTATAGGAGCAAAGAGGTCCTTCTACAGTTGTACAGAGCCCTAGTGAGACCACACCTGGAGTATTGTGTACAGTTTTAGTTCCCTAATTTGAGGAAGGGCATTCTTGCTATTGAGGGAGTGCAGCGTAGGTTTACAAGGTTAATTCCCGGGATGGCGGGACTGTCATATGCTGAGAGAATGGAGCGGCTGGGCTTGTACACTCTGGAGTTTAGAAGGATGAGACAGGATCTGATGGAAACATATATGATTGTTAAGGGCTTGGACACGTTAGAGGCAGAAAACATGTTCCCGATGTTGGGGGAGTCCAGAACCAGGGGCCACACAGTTTTCGAATAAGGGGTAAGCCATTTAGAACGGAGACGAGGAAACACTTTTTCTCACAGAGCGTTGTGAGTTTGTGGAATTCTCTGCCACAGAGGGCGGTGGAGGCCGGTTCTCTGGATGCTTTCAAGAGAGAGATAGATAGGGCTCTTAAAGATAGCGGAGTCAGGGGATATAGGGAGAAGGCAGGAACGGGGTACTGATTGGGGATGATCAGCCGTGATCACAGTGATTGGCGGTGCTGGCTCGAAGGGCCGAATGGCCTCCTCCTGCACGTATTGTCTATTGTCTAATAACAGCCCACCGCACGGAAAATGTTAGGAGCTTGCTGCAGGCCGGATAAAATCTCGTGCTGGGCCGGATGTGGAGACTCCTGCTCTATACTACACTAGTGTGAACGTGCGATCGCTGGTCGGAACAGACTCGGTGGACCGAAGGGCCAAAGGGCCGGCATCCGCGCTGTATCTCTACGTCAAAGGACAACAGCGGATCTTCCAGCTTACCCCGTATTCGGGTTTGAAGAATCCTTGCTTCTCCCACCAGGAATACCAGGATGCCTCAACATACTGCGGGCTGTAGGAGTCCGGCATTGCACAACTCACATCTGCAGGAGAGAGAGGGGGAGGGGCGAGAGGGGAAGGAGAGGAAGAGAGAGGCGGACAGAGAGAGGGAGATACAGAGAGAGGGAGACAGAGAGAGAGGGAGACAGAGAGAGAGGGAGACAGAGAGAGAGGGAGAGATAGAGAGATGGAGATAGAGAGAGGGAGATAGAGAGGGAGACAGAGAGAGAGTTTGAGAGACAGAGATATAGAGACAGAGATAGCGAGAGGGAGACAGAGATAGAGAGAGGGAGACAGTGAGACAGACAGAGAGATTGAGAAAGAGGGAGGCAGAGAGAGTGAGACAGAGAGAGAGGCAGACAGAGGAAGGGACAGGAAAGGTGGTGGGAGAGGGAGGAAAGAGACGCATTAGGGGCACAGTTACACTCTCAGAAACACCACAAACACCGGCGATTAGACAGTAAGTGTTCAAATTACTCAGCGGGTCAGGCAGCAACTGAGGAGGGAGAAGTTGACTTCACTGTTTTCACACAGAGGGTGGTGGGTGTATGGAACAAGCTGCCAGAGGTGGTAGTTAAAGCAGGGACTGTCCCAACGTTTAAGAAACAGTTAGACATGTACATGGATATGACAGGTTTGGAGGGATATGGACCAAGCGCGGGCAGGTGCATGTATATATGTATGTGGCTTACACATGGATAATGTACGTACATGTTTGCGCATGTGTGTATATATATGCAGATGAGATAAAATTTGTGAATTACTTGATGAGAAGGGGTAAGAATAAATGAGTGTATACTTCCTCCTGCTCTTTTTCGAACAAGCAAGATTAATTTCTGATATTTATGAATGGCAACATGGATTCACCAGTGGCTGAATGGGAGAAGCCAGAGAGTAATGGCGGATGGCTGTTTGTCGGGTTGGAGGCAGGTGACTAGTGGGGTGCCTCAGGGATCTGTGTTGGGTCCTTTGTTGTTTGTCATGTACATCAATGATCTGGATGAAGGGGTGGTAAATTGGATTAGTAAGTATGCAGACGATACGAAGATAGGGGGTGTTGTAGATAATGAAGAGGATTTCCAAAGTTTACAGAGTGATTTAGGCCAGTTGGAAAAATGGGCTGAAAGATGGCAGATGGAGTTTAATGCTGATAAATATGAGGTGCTACACCTTGGCAGGACAAATCAAAATAGGACGTACATGGTAAATGGTAGGGAATTGAAGAATACAGTTGAACAGAGGGATCTGGGAATAACCGTGCATAGTTCCTTGAAGGTGGAATCTCATATAGATAGGGTGGTAAAGAAAGTTTTTGGTATGCTAGCCTTTATAAATCAGAGCATTGAGTATAGAAGCTGGGATGTAATGTTAAAATTGTACAAGGCATTGGTGAGACCAAATCTGGAGTATGGTGTACAATTTTGGTCGCCCAATTATAGGAAGGATGTCAACAAAATAGAGAGGGTACAGAGGAGATTTACTAGAATGTTGCCTGGGTTTCAACAGCTAAGTTACAGAGATAGGTTGAATAAGTTAGGTCTTTATTCTCTGGAGCGCAGAAGGTTAAGGGGGGACTTGATAGAGGTCTTTAAAATGATGAGAGGGGTAGACAGAGTTGATGTGGACAAGCTTTTCCCTTTGAGAATAGGGAAGATTCCAACAAGAGGACATGACTTTAGAATTAAGGGACAGAGGTTTAGGGGTAACATGAGGGGGAACTTTACTCAGAGAGTGGTAGCGGTGTGGAATGAGCTTCCAGTGGAAGTGGTGGCGGCAGGTTCGTTGGTATCATTTAAAAATAAATTGGATAAGCATATGGATGAGAAGGGTATGGAGGGTTATGGTAAGAGTGCAGGCAGGTGGGACTAAGGGAAAAAAGTTGTTCGGCACGGACTTGAAGGGCCGAGATGGCCTGTTTCCGTGCTGTAATTGTTATATGGTTATATGGTTATATGATTAATAGGTTTATTGGCCAAGTATTCACATGCAAGGAATTTGCCTTGGTGCTCCGCCCGCAAGTGACAACATGACCTACAGTGGCAGTTAGGAATGACTCATTAAACACTAATCATAAAACATTATCATTAATGTTGATATGCCTTTGATAAGATCCCGCACGGGAGACTGGTGACTAAATTAGAGCACATGGTATTGAGTGGTGGGGTGTTGACATGGATAGAAAATTGGTTGGCAGACCGAAGCAAAGAGTAGGAGCGAACGGGTCATTTTTAGAATGGCAGGCAGTGGCAAGTTGAGTGCCGCAAGGCTCGGTGTTGGGGCCGCAACTGTTTGCCATATATATTAATGATTTGGAAGAGGGAATTAGGAGCAACACTAGCAAGTTTGCGGATGACACAAAGGTGGGTGGCAGTGTGAACTGTGAAGAGTATGTTAGGGGGTTGCAGGGTGACCTGGACAGGTTGGGTGAGTGGGCAGATGCGTGGCAGATGCAGTATAATATGGATAAATGTGAGGTTATCCACTTTGGTGGCAAAAACAAGGGGGCAGATTATTATCCCAATAGGGTTAGGTTAGGTAAGGGGGAGGTACAGCGAGACCTGGGTGTCCTTGTACACCAGTCACTGAAAGTTGGCTTACAGGTGCAGCAGGCAGTAAAGAAAGCTAATGGAATGTTGGCCTTCATAACAAGAGGATTTCAGTACAGGAGTAAAGAGGTTCTTCTGCAGTTGTGTAGGGCTCTGGTGAGACCACATCTGGAGTATTGTGTACAGTGTTCGTCTCCTAATTTGAGGAAGGACATCCTTGTGATTGAGGCAGTGCAGCGTAGGTTCACGAGATTGATCCCTGGGATGGCGAGACTGTCATTAGAGGAAAGATTGGAAAGTCTAGGCTTGTATTCACTGGAGTTTAGAAGGATGAGGGGATATCTTATAGAAACATAAAATTATAAACGGACTGGACAAGCTCGATGCAGGAAAAATGTTCCCAATGTTGGGCAAGTCCGGAACCAGGGGCCACAGTCTTAGAATAAAGGGGAGGCCATTTAAGATTGAGGTGAGAAAAAACTTTTTCAGCCAGAGAGTTGTGAATTTGTGGAATTCCCTGCCACAGAGGGCAGTGGAGGCCAAATCACTGGATGGATTTAAGAGAGAGTTGGATAGAGCTCCAGGGGCTACTGGAGTCAATGGATATGGGGAGAAGGCAGGCACGGGTTATTGATTGGGGACGATCTGCCACGATCGCAATGAATGGCGGTGTTGGCTCGAAGGGCCGAATGGCCTACTCCTGCACCTATTTTCTATGTTTCTACGATTGATTAAACATGCGACTCAGTGAGAAGTAATTCAATGATTCAGTTCTAATTATTGCTATTTTACTTTGTTTTTAACTTTTTTTTGTTCTACATGTTCGAAATAAAATATATACCACTACCACTAAACTAAACTAACCACAACTGACCTTTCTTCTCTCCTGGAGGGGTCACGATGTCGTATGTGATCACTCCCAGATCTTTCTTTTCTTTCTTCTCAACCTTGGGTTTTTTCTGGGCAATCACAAAGCGATTAAAATCAGCAGATGCGCGCGAGAGAATGTAAAGAAACCACGGTGGCGCAGCGGTAGAGTCGCTGCCTCACAGCGCCGGAGACCCTGGTTCGATCCCGGCCACGGGAGGTTGTATGCTCGTTGTCTAACTGTGTGCAGTTGCAGACAATTGGACTCAACAAGACGACTTTGAAACATAGAAACATAGAAATTAGGTGCAGGAGTAGGCCATTCGGCCCTTCAAGCCTGCACCGCCATTCAATATGATCATGGCTCATCATCCAACTTAGTATCCCTGCAAGCAAGAATAACGAGAGGAGTTGAGTATAGGAGCAAAGAGGTCCTCCTGCAGTTGTAGTAGTGAGACCACACCTGGAGTATTGTGTGCAGTTTTGGTCTAATTTGAGGAAGGACATTCTTGCTATTGAGGGAGTGCAGGGTAGGTTTACAAGGTTAATTCCCGGGATGGCGGGACTGTCATATGCTGAGAGAATGGAGCAGCTGGATCTGTATACTCTGGAGTTTAGAAGGATGAGAGGCTCTTATTGAAACATATAGGATTGTTAAGGGTTTGGACACGCTAGAGGCAGGAAACATGTTCCCGCTGTTGGGGGAGTCCAGAACCAGGGGCCACAGTTTAGGAACAAGGGGTAAGCCATTTAGAACGGAGACGAGGAAACAATTTTTCACACAGCGAGTTGTGAGTCTGTGGAATTCTCTGCCTCAAAAGGCTGTGGAAGCCATACAAGA
The DNA here is from genome assembly GCA_963514005.1 of Raja brachyura. The sequence goes on from OY740805.1 coordinate 37,492,840, forward strand.
TTATTAAGGGTTTGGACATGCTCGAGGCAGGAAACATGTTCCTGACGTTGGGGGAGTCCAGAACCAGAGGCCACACAGTTTGAGTATAAGGGGTAGCCATTTAGAACGGAGATGAGGAAACACTTTTTCTCACAGAGAGTTGTGAGTCTGTGGAATTCTCTGCCTCAGAGGGCGGTGGACGCCGGTTCTCTGGATACTTTCAAGAGAGAGCTAGATAAGGCTCTTAAAGATAGCTGAGTCAGGGGATATGGGGAGACGGCAGGAACGGGGTACTGATAGGGGATGATCAGCCATGATCACATTGAATGGCGGTGCTGGCTCGAAGGGCCGAATGGCCTCCTCCTGCGCCTATTGTCTGTTGTCTTCGGTTTCCTCCCGCACTCCGGTAAGGCGTACAGGTGCGTGGGTTAATCGGCTTGGCGCAAATGTGAAAACTGCCCCTAACGCGTGCGGGATAGTGTTGGTGTGCAGGGATGGCTGGTCGGCGGGGCCGAAGGGCCTGTTTCCGCGCTGTATCTCCTCACGAAAACCAGGAAGAAAAGGTTCTGACCCAGGGAGGAAACAGAGTGCTGGAGTAACTCGGCGGGTCAGGCAGCATCTGTGGAGAACATGGATAGGTGACGTTTTGGATCGAGACCCTTAATCAGGCTGTGGATTGGTGTAGGGCAGGAAGGATCTTGGATGGGGGGGGGGCGGGGAAGAGGGAGAGAGTCCTTATAGAGGCCCACCCCCCCTCCCCCCACACTTTCCCTCCCTGTCCTGCCCCTCCCCCTCAATCCCACCCTACTGAGGACTCCCATCCCCCCCACTGAACTGTGAGGGACTTCCCCAAACCCAACCCCCCCCGCCCCAGCTCTGCGTGCCTCCTCCGCCATATTGAGGAACATCCCATCCCCCTGTCCCTCTCCCCTCCCCATCTCCTCTCATCCTCTCTCCTCTCCACCCACCTCCCCCATTCCCCTCCCCCTCTCCTTTGCTCCCCACTCGTTTGTTCTCTCTCCTCCCCTCTTCTCCCGTCTCCCTCTCTCCTCTCCTCTCCAATCCTCTCCTCTCCCTCTCTTCGCCACTCCCCTCTTCCCCTACCTCCCTCTCTCCCCTCTCCCTTGCACTCTCTCCTCCCCCTCCCCTCCTGTCTCCTCCTCCTCTCCGTCTCCTACTCCTCCCCTCTCCCTTTCTCTCCTCTCCTCTCTGATCTCCTCTCTCTCTCCTCCTCCCCTCTCTCTCCACCACTCTCCCCTCCACTCCTCTCCTCTCCTCCCCTCCCCTCTGTCTCCTCCTCCTCCCCTCTCCCTTTCTCTCCTCTCCTCTCTGATCTCCTCTCTCTCTCCTCCTCTCCTCTCTCTCCACCACTCTCCCCCCCACTCCTCTCCTCTCCTCCCCTCTTAACTCCTCTCCCCTCCTGCCCCTCTCCCTCCCTCTCCCCTCTCCTCTTTTCCACTCCCCTCTCCCCTCCCATCTCTGTCCTCCACCTCCCCTCTCCCTTTCTTTCCTCTCCCTCCTCTCTGATCTCCTCTCTCTCTCCTCCTCCCCTCTCCTCTCTCTCCACCACTCTCCCCCCACTCCTCTCTCCTCCTCTCCTCTCTCCTCCTCCCCACTCTTCTCTCTCTCCACCACTCCCTCTTCCCCCCTCTTCCTCCCTCCCCTACGCTCCCACCTCAGGCATCTTCTGTTGCTGCTCCTTCATCTTCTCCTGTTTCTGCAGGAACTTGTCCATTTTCTCCCTCTTCGCCGCCTCCTTCTTCAGCTGGGCGGGCGTCTTCTTCACCGGGGCGGGGGCCGGCTGCGGTGCCCCCCCCTCGTGCCCGGGCCCGCCCGCCGGCAGGGGGGCCCCCTCCACCATCCGCTCCGCACCTGTGGCAAAGAGACATCGGCACAGGTGAATGGTCAGCGCAGGTAGAGACATAGAGACACACACATACACATCGGCCGAAGGTGAGTTGAAGATAGACACAGAGTGCCGGAGTAACTCAGCGGGACAGGCAGCGTCTCTGGAGAGAAGGAACGGGTGACGTTTATAACAAGAGGAATCGAATATAGGAGCAAAGAGGTCCTTCTGCAGTTGTAAGGGGCCCTAGTGAGACCACACCTGGAGTATTGTGTGCAGTTTTGGTCCCCTAATTTGAGGAAGGACATTCGGGCCATTGAGGGAGTACAGCGTAGGTTTACAAGGTTAATTCCCGGGAAGGTGGGACTGTCATATGCTGAGAGAATGGAACGGCTGGGCTTGTACACTCTGGAGTTTAGAAGGATGAGAGGGACTCTTTGAAACATATAAGATTGTTAAGGGCTTGGACACGCTAGAGGCAGGAAACATGTTCCTGATGTTGGGGGAGTCCCGAACCAGGGGCCACACACAGTTTAAGATTAAGGGGTAAGCCATTCAGAACGGAGACGAGGAAACACTTGTTTCTCACAGAGAGTGGTGAGTCTGTGGAATCCTCTGCCTCAGAGGGCAGTGGAAGTCGGTTCTCTCGATACTTTCAAGAGAGAGCTAGATAGGGTCTTATAGCGGAGTCAGGGGATATGGGGAGAAGGCAGGAACGGGGTACTGATTGGGGATGATCAGCCATGATCACATTGAATGGTGGTGCTGGCTCGAAGGGCCAAACGGCCGCCTCCTGCACCTATTGTCTATTGTCCATTGAGACACCTTTCTTCAGACCTGAAACGTCACCCATTCCTTCTCTCCAGGAATGCTGCCTGTCCCGCTGAGTTGCTCCAGCGCTTTGCGTCCGTCTTCGGTTTAAACCAGTGTCTGCAGTTCCTTCCGACACAAACGTTAGTTGAGTTTGGGCTAGACCTACTACTGCATCTATTGTCTATAGTCCCAGATTCGATCCTGACCTCGGTGCTATCTATATGGACTTTGCACGCTTTCCCCGTGACCGGCGAGGATTTTCTCCGGGTGCTCCGGTTTCCTCCCCCTCCAAAGATGTGCTTGTTTGTAGGTTTAGTTTAGACAATAGACAATAGGTGCAATAGACAACTGGCCTCCACCGCCCTCTGAGGCAGAGAATTCCACAGACTCACCACTCTCTGTGAGAAAAAGTGTTTCCTCGTCTCCGTTCTAAATGGCTTACTCCTTATTCTTAAACTGTGTGTGGCCCCTGGTTCTGGACTCCCCCAACATCGGGAACATGTTTCCTGCCTCTAGCGTGTCCAAGCCCTCAACAATCTTATATGTTTCAATGAGATCCCCTCTCATACTTCTGAACTCCAGTGTGTACAAGCCCAGCCGCTCCATTCTCTCAGCATATGACAGTCCCGCCATCCCGGGAATTAACCTTGTAAACCTGCGCTGCACTCCCTCAACAGCAAGAATGTCCTTCCTCAAATTAGGAACTTCAGATTAGGTTAACTTCAGTGATACCCAGCGCGGAAACAGGCCCTTCGGCCCACCAGGTCCGGGCCAACCATCGATCCCCGCACACTAACACTATCCGACACACACACACACTAGGGACAATTTACAATTTTTACCGAAGCCAAGGGCCTGTTTCCACACTGGGTCTCTAAACTAAACAAGGGCTGATAAAAGGTAGGGCTCTTAAAGATAGCGGAGTCAGCGGATATGGGGAGAAGGCAGGAACGGGGTACTGATTGGGGATGATCAGCCATGATCACATTAAATGGCGGTGCTGGCTCGAGGGGCCGAATGGCCTCCTCCTGCACCTATTGTCTATTGATGAGGGATAGTCAGGACTGTTTTGTACGTGGGAGGTCGCGTCTCATGAATCTGATTGGGTTTTTAAAGAAGGTAGACAAAAATGCTGGAGAAACTCAGCGGGTGAGGCAGCATCTATGGAGAGTACGAATAGGTGACGTTTCGGGTCGAGACCCTTCTTCAGACTTAAAGATGCAAGTTTCAGTTTAGTCTACTGTCACGTGTACCGAGGTACAGTGAAAAGCTTTTATTGCGTGCTATCCAGTCAGCGGAAAGACAATAGACAATAGACAATTACTAGAATGTTGCCTGGGTTTCAACAGCTAAGTTACAGAGATAGGTTGAATAAGTTAGGTCTTTATTCTCTGGAGCGCAGAAGGTTAAGGGGGGACTTGATGGAGGTCTTTAAAATGATGAGAGGGATAGACAGAGTTGATGTGGGCAAGCTTTTCCCTTTGAGAATAGGGAAGATTCAAACAAGAGGACATGACTTTAGAATTAAGGGACAGAAGTTTAGGGGTAACATGAGGGGGAACTTCTTTACTCAGAGAGTGGTAGCGGTGTGGAATGAGCTTCCAGTGGAAGTGGTGGCGGCAGGTTCGTTGGTATCATTTAAAAATAAATTGGATAGGCATATGGATGAGAAGGGTATGGAGGTTTATGGTATGAGTGCAGGCAAGTGGGACTACGGGAAAAAAGTTGTTCGGCACGGACTTGAAGGGCCGAGATGGCCTGTTTCCGTGCTGTAATTGTTATATGGTTAATACATGATTACAATCGAGCCGCCCACAGTGCACACATGCATGATAAGGGAATAACGTTTAGTGCAAGGTAAAGCCAGCAGAGTCCGATCAAGGATAGTCCAAGGTAGCGAAAAATGCTGGAGAAACTCAGCGGGCGAGCCAGCATCTATGGAGCGAAGTTAATAGGCGACGTTTCCTCTAACGTCGCCTATTCCTTCGCTGCACAGATGCTGCCTCACCCGCTGAGTTTCTCCAGCTTTTTTGTCTACCCTCGATTTTTCCAGCATCTGCAGTCCTTTCTCAAACAGAGGATAGTCCGAGGGTCACCAATGAGGTAGCTAGTAGTTCAGGACCGCTCTCTGGTTGTGGTCGGATGGTTCAGTTGTCTGATAACAGCCGGGGAGAAACTGTAGCTGAATCTGGAGGTGTGCGTTTTCGCACTTCTGGGAGAAGAGGGAGTGGCCGGGGGTGAGACTGGTCCGTGACTATTCTGCCGGCCTTGTCGAGTTAGCGTGAGGTGGAGATGGAGCCTATGGAAGGGAGGTCGCTTTTTTGTGTGCAACGAACGGGCCACAATTCCTCGCGGGGCATGGAGCCGTTCCCAAAACCGCGCCGCGATGCATCCCGATTGAAGCGCGCATCCGCGGACGACCAGAGCGTGTCGAGGCAGGGAGAGGCGAGAATGCACCCCACTTGTAGATTAGTGTCACTCACACCGTGTCTCCGCCCACAGGCTGATAGAAACATAGAAAATAGGGGCAGGAGGAGGCCATTCGGCCCTTCGAGCCAGCACCGCCACTCATTGTGATCATGGCTGATCGTCCCCAATCAATAACCCTTCTCCCCATATCCCTTGACTCCACTAGCCCCTAGAGCTCTATCTAACTCTCCCTTAAATCCATCCAGTGATTTGGCCTCCACTGGCCTCTGTGGCAGGGAATTCCACAAATTCACAACTTTCTGGGTAAAAACGTTTTTTCTCACCTCAGTCGTAAATGGCCTCCCCTTTATTCTAAGTCTGTGGCCCCTGGTTCTAGACTCGCCCAATATTGGGAACATTTTTCCTGCATCTCGCTTGTCCAGTCCATTTATAATTTTATATGTTTCTATAAGACCCCCCCCCCCCCCCCCCACCTCATCCTTCTAAACTCCAGTGAATACACGCCTAGTCTTTTCAATCTTTCCTCATATGACAGTCCCGCCATCCCAGGGATCAATCTGGTGAACCTACGCTGCACTGCCTCAATCACAAGGATGTCCTTCCTCAAATTAGGAGACCAAAATCAGAGAGCTCCCTCTCTCTCTCTCTCGCTCTTTGACGAGTTGTGCATGCTGGGATGAAGTTACCTCGGCAGAGTCCTCCTGCGCTTTTCTCCCCGCTCTCGGGCGGGCGTCCGTCGCAGAATTTGACCTCGCCCAGCGCTCTCCTGAACTCGGGCTGGTTCACACACGTCTCGAACCAGCGGTTGACGTTTACGAAGGGCTTTTTGAACTGGGGATTGAAGACCTGCAAAGGGGGGAGGAGCAGAGAAATGGCTGAACGCGATGAGCGTGCGATTCCATCCCATTTACAAATTCGCCACCTTAGACAATAGACAATGTATCAATGAATGATTGGCCAAGTATTCACATACAAGGAATTTGCCTTGGCGCTCCGCCCGCAAGTGACAACATGACATACAGTGACAGCGATAGTTAGCAATGAATAGTTGGGAATAGGTGCAGGAGTAGGCCATTCGGCCATTCGAGCCAGCACCGCCATTCAATGTGATCTTCCTCTTCTTGCGTATGGCGTGCACTGCCTAAAGTTGTTGGACAACTTGTTCTAATTGATCTTATTTGATTGTGCACGCCGGGTTGATTGCATTCGTCGAAACAGGGCGGACCACGTGAAGGTTGCAATCTCCCAACCCATTCAATGTGATCATGGCTGATCATCCCCAATCAGTAACCCATTCCTCCCTTCTCCCCATATTCCCTGACTCCGCTATCTTTAAGAGTCCTACCCAGCTCTCTCTTGAAAGTATCCAGAGAACCAGCCTCCACCGCCCTCTGAGGCAGAGAATTCCACTGACTCACAACTCTCTGTGAGAAAAAGTGTTTCCTCGTCTCTGTTCTAAATGGCTTACCCCTTATTCTTAAACTGTGCGGCCCCTGGTTCTGGACTCCCCCAACATCGAGAAAATGTTTCCTGCCGCTAGCGTGTCCAAACCCTTAACAATCTGATATGTTTCAATAAGATCCCCTCTCATCCTTCTAAACTCCAGAGTGTACAAGCCTAGCCGCTGCATTCTCTCAGCGTATGACAGTTCCGCCATCCCGGGAATTAACCTGGTGAACCTACGCTGCGCTCCCTCAATAGCAAGAATGTCCTTCCTCAAATTAGGGGACCAAAACTGCACACAATACTCCAGGTGTGGTCTCACTAGGGCTCTGTACAACTGCAGAAGGACCTCTTTGCTCCTATACTCAACTCCTCTTGTTATGAAGGCCAACATTCGTTTTCCACGCTGCACAGGTTCCCAACATCAGGAACATGTTTCCTGCCTCTAGTGTGTCCAATCCCTTAATAATCTTACATGTTTCAATAAGATCCCCTCATAGAAACATAGAAAATAGGTGCAGGAGTAGGCCATTCGGCCCGTAGAAGCCTGCACCACCATTCAATGTGATCATGGCTGATCATCCAACTCAGTATCCTGTACCTGCCTTCTCTCCATACCCCCTGATCCCTTTAGCCACAAGGGCCACATCTAACTCCCTCTTAAATATAGCCAATGAACTGGTCTTAACTACCTACAGTGGCAGAGAATTCCACAGATTCACCACTCTGTGTGTGAAAAAAAATGTCTCATCTCAGTCCGAAAATTCCCCCTTATCTTTAAACTGTGACCCCTTGTTCTGGACTTTCTCCAACATCGGGAACAATTTTCCTGCATTTAGCCTGTCCAACCCCTTAAGTATTTTGTAAGTTTCTATAAGATCCCCCCTCAGTCTTCTAAATTCTAGGGAGTACAAGCCGAGTCTATCCAGTTTTTCCTCATATGAAAGTCCTGACATCCCAGGAATCAGTCTGGTGAACCTTCTCTGAACTCCCTCTATGGCAAGAATCTCGTCCTTCTAAACTCCAGAGTGTACAAGCCCAGCTGCTCCATTCTCTCAGCATATGACAGTCCCGCAGTAACATCGGGGGATGCAGGGGGGGGTGAATCCCTGCGTAGAGGGACCCCCACCAAAGGGGTGGGGGGGGGCCCGCCTCGCGACCGGAAGGCAAGACCGACCGCCACTGTCGACTTACGTGTTGGTAGGGGAGCAGCAGGGCGCAGCTCACGGCAACGTCCGCCAAGGTGATCTTTTCCCCCACCAGGTACGTCCTCAGCCGGAGGTGGTCATCGAGGAACCTCATCGCCTTCCGCAGCTCCACCTGTGCCCGGTCCACAGCCTGGGGGGGGAGGGGGGAGAGGACAGACACACTAAACCAACAAGAGTTAAGTCAAGAGACATTTTTCGAAGACATGATCTTTCAAAGACCCGCACTAATCAAGAATCTATCTGTCTCTGCCTTAAAAATATCCACTGACTTGGCCTCCACAGCGTTCTGTGGCAAAGAGTTCCACAGATTCACAACCCTGACTAAAAAGAAATTCCTCCTCGCGCACAATGTATGTCATGTTGTCACTTGGGATGACAGTGAGACCTTGCCCGCTTGGAGCTGTATTTGGTGTAACAGATAAAACCTTGGGTTTCAATACAACCCAGTCTGATATCATTACATTTACATCAATTTTGGCCTGTAGGAGAATCTTGCTGGTCTGGAAATCTAACACTCCTCCATCTGCCGCTGCTTGGCTGGAAGACGTCATGTTTTTTTTTAAGGTTAGAAAAGATTAAATTCACATTGAGGGGGTCTGTGAAAAAGTTTTATTTGAAATGGGAACCCTTTTTATCATACTTTGAGGGTCTAAAGAAACTACCTATTGACTGAGGGCACTTGACATTAAGTGGGGATCTGCCTTTATTCCGTTTTGTTACTTTATTATTGTTAAAAAGTGCATTTGATTTTGTGATATATTTGGATTGTGAAAAAAATAAGCTGCCAAGGGGAGTTTAGGGAGGGTGGGTTAGGGTTATTTTGTTTATATTATTATTATTATTATTATTTATAAAAAACAAAATGGAGGAAAATGTAATGCCATACATCAGATGTACTGGGAATTTTTTTCTTTTTCCCCTCCAATAAAATTCTTTAAAATAAATAAATAAATAAATAAATCCACTGACTTGGCCTCCACGGCGTTCTATGGCAACGAGTTCCACAGATTCACCACCCTGACTAAAAAGAAATTCCTCCTCACGCAGTATGTATTTTATGTTGTCACCTGCGGGCAGAGCACCAAGGCAAATTCCTTGTATGTGAACACTTGGCCGATAAACTTAACTTATATGCGTGTGGAACACAGACTCTTCCAGCCCGCAAAGGCGGCAGGCGGCTCTGTGAGCCAGCGAGAATGAATCAGGTTGCAGGAGACTCCTCGGTGCACTATACAATAGACAATAGGTGCAGGAGTAGGCCATTCGGCCCTTCGAGGCAGCACCGCCATTCAATGTGATCTTCTTCTTCTTGCACATGGCGTGCACAGCCTGAAGTTGTAGGGCAACTTGTTCTACTTGATCTTATTTGATTGTGCACGCCGGGTTGATTGCATTCGTCGAAACAGGGCGGACCACGTGAAGGTTGCAATCTCCCACCCCTTTCAATGTGATCATTGCTGGACACCATTCATCGATTTATGACAAGGATAGTATGGTACAACCCAACATTGGATTTAAATCTAAATGTGGGTTGGGTGAGGTGGGTGGGGAGGGATGCGAGCCAGGTTCTTTCCTGCTTTCTCTCTTTGTCCTTTTATTTTCCTTATTTTTTCTATTCCCCTCTTCTTTCTTTCATTTATTCACTCTTTGGCTACACTACTTTGGTAGTCTAGGGGTTCTATCGTTGCACATCTCACTGTTTCTCTTCCTTGCTTTTTCTACTTTCTTTTCTTCCAACTAAGGCTAAAAAGTAAACATTTCAGCTGTACAATAACGGTATTATTTTATATGCTGTTGGTTTGATTTTTGTATACTTGCTTCTAATAAATTAAAAAAAAAATTTTTAAGAGTCAAGAGAGTTTTATTGTCATGTGTCCCAGATAGGACAATGACATTCTTGCTTTGCTGCAGCACAACAGAATATGTAAACATAACACAGGAGATAAAAGTTCAGTGTGTCTATATATACACCATAGACCATATATATACACACAATAAATAAACAGATAAAGTTCCAGGGGCCACAGTCTTAGAATATAGGGAGGCCATTTAAGACTGAGGTGGGAAAAAACATTTTCACCCAGAGAGTTGTGAATTTGTGGAATTCCCTGCCACAGAGGGCAGTGGAGGCCAATTCACTGGATGGGTTTAAGAGACAGTTAGATAGAGCTCTAGGGACTAGTGGAATCAAGGGATATGGGGAGAAGGCAGGCACGGGTTATTGATTGGGGACGATCAGCTATGATCACAATAAATGGCGGTGCTGGCTCGAAGGGCAGAATGGCCTCCTCCTGCACCTATTGTCTATGTTTTGGTGAGACCACACCTGGAGTATTGCGTACAGTTTTGGTCTCCTAATCTGAGGAAAGACATTCTTGCCATAGAGGGAGTACAGAGAAGGTTCAACAGAACTGATTCCTGGGATGTCAGGGCTTTCATATGAGGAAAGACTGGATAGACTTGGCTTGTACGCGCTAGAATTTAGAAGACTGAGGGGGCATCTCATAGAAACTTACAAAATGCTTAAGGCGTTGGACAGGCTAGATGCAGGAAAATTGTTCCCGATGTTGGGGAGGTCCAGAACAAGGGGTCACAGTCTAAGGATAAGGGGGAATTCCTTTAGGACCGAGATGAGGAAAACATTTTTCACACAGAGAGTGGTGAGTCTCTGGAATTCTCTGCCACAGAAGGCAGTTGAGGCCAGTTCATTGGCTATATTTAAGAGGGAGTTAGATGTGGCCCTTGTGGCTAAAGGGATCAGGGGGCATGGAGAGAAGGCAGGTACAGGATACTGAGTTGGATGATCAGCCATGATCACATTGAATGGCGGTGCAGGCTCGAAGGGCCGAATGGCCTCCTCCTGTACCTATTGTCTATGTTTCTATGTTTTCTCCAGGATGCTCCACAGTTTAAAGTCGTAGAGTGATACAGCGTGGAAATAGGCCCTTCGGCTCAACTTGCCCACACTAGTCCATCTTTTTTTTAATTTTTTGTCTAGTTAAGTGTAGTTGTTCGTGTTTTTTTTGTATTGTTTGTAACTGTGTATATGTGGGGGGTGGGGGGGGGGGGAAGAGGGGGAAACTTTTAAATCTCTTCCCTGCACGGGAGACCCGACTTTTTCCCTGTCGGGTCTCCGTTGTCGTTGGGGCCTAGCACCGTGGAGCGGCCTCCGACCGGGACGACCTGGGGGCTCCAGTCACTCACCGTCATGGGGCTGGCTGGCCTCGAGCGTGGGGAGCGGTGGTGGCTCGCCGCTGCGGCTCGACCCCTGAGCTCCAGCTCCAGCTGCAACTGCAGACCAGTGGACTATCGGGAGCTCGCGGGTCCGGGTGAGAGACCGCTCTCCGGAGCTCCCGCAACACAGCGTATCCAGCCCATGTCGCGGGGTTGGAGCGACCTGGAGCGGGGCCGTACATCGCCCGGCGCGGCTTTCATGGCCGCGGGACATTCCAGCGCCCGCCGGGGGCTCCAACGGTGACTGTGACCTTTGGGCCTAGAGGGGGGCCGTACATCACCCGGCGCGGCTTTCATGGCCGCGGGACATTCCAGCGCCCGCCGGGGGCTCCAACTGTGACCTTTGGGCATAGAGCGGGGCCGTACATCGCCCGGCGCTACCTCAAAGGCCGTGGGATTTAACACCGCCCGCCTGCAGCTTGGACCTCGGGAGAGAGATGGTGCGGGGGAGAGAGAAGACTTTGCCTTCCATCACAGTGAGGAGGAGATTCACTGTGATGGATGTTTGTGTGAATTGAATTGTCTGTGTTTTTTTTTTTTATGAATTGTGTATGGCATGTAGAAACGGAGTTTCGTTCGAGCCTCTGAGGTTCGAATGACAAATAATAAAATCAAATCAAATCAAATCAAATCTTGCCTGCGTTTGGTCCATATCCCTCCAAACCTGTCCTATCCATGTACAGGTCTTTAAACGTTTCTTCAAACGATGGGATAGTCCCAGCCTCAACTACCTCCTCTAGCAGCTCGTTCCATACACCCACCACCCTTTGTGTGAAAACGTTACCCCTCAGATTCCTATGAAATCTTTTCCCCTTCACCTTGAACCTATGTCCTCGATTCCCCTACTCTGGGCAAGAGATTCTGTACGTCTACCCGATCTATTCCTCTCATGATTTTGTACACCTCATCCTCCTGCGCTCCATGGATTAGAGACCCAGCCTACTCAACCTCTCCCGATAGAGGGGATCGCCAGTCAATAGACAATAGACAATAGGTGCAGGAGTAGGCCATTCGGCTCTTCGAGCCAGCACCGCCATTCAATGTGATCATGGCTGATCGTCCCCAATCAGTACCCCGTTCCTGCCTTCTCTCCATATCCCCTGACTCCGCTATCTTTAAGAGCCCTATCTAGCTCCCTCTTGAAAGTATCCAGAGAATCGGCCTCCGCCGCCCTCTGAGGCAGATAATTCCACAGATTCACAACTCTCTGTGAGAAAAAGTGTTTCCTCGTCTCCGTTCTATATGGCTTACCCCTTATTCTTAAACTGTGGCCCCTGGTTGTGGACTCCCCCAACATCGGGAACATGTTTCCTGCCTCTAGCGTGTCCAAGCCCTTAACAATTTTATCAGCCGCTACAATATATCTACGAACACCTACAAACATTCCGCGAGTTTGAATCAAGCGGAAAAATTTGTGAATAACTCGTGAAAGTGGGACAGCCAAGTCGGACAAAGTTCTCCTACCTGCTTGTTGGGCTTCAAGAGGCCGAGAGCGGGGAAGGTGGTGGCGCAGGCGATTGGCAGCAGCTCGGTGTCGGCGTAGCTCGTCCACTGCCGCACCAGGGTGGCGTCCTCGCTGCCGGAGCCCCTCATCGCCGCGGGCGCCAGGAGGTGAGCTACCGCCGCACCGCCCCACACGTGCCCGCCCGACTCCGCCTCCACCGCCGGCAGCCCGGCCACGGTCTGACCGGCTGCACCGTCGCCCGCCTGCGCCTCCCTCCTCGTGTCCATCACCCTCGCCCTGTGCCCGCCGTACTCCAGGGCCACCAGCACGCGGGCGTTGTGGGCGCTGTGCGGGTGAGGGGAGAGGTAGAGCGCGGGCAGTGCCATCGTCCGTGAGAAGGGTCTGGCCTCCGGCTGCAACGGTGGGGAGAGGGTGGGGGGGTGGGGAGAGAGGGAGGGAAGGGGTGGGAAAGAAAGAGAATGAATTAAAGAATACTTTATGTATTCATCAAGGTTCTGCAACAGCTTCTTCCCACGAGCCATCAGACTCCTGAATGCCATGTAATGGGCTGTCACCATTGTCTATTTTATCCTTTTATCCATTTTATCCTTGTTTATTATCATGTTGCACGGGGAGCCAAATGCAACGGAATTTCGTTTGGAGTTGCATATAGTGATGTATTTCTAAATGACAATAAAGTTTGTTTGATTTTGATTTGATTTTTGATTCGACATATGTATTTTACGATGTTTTTATATGTAAAGTATTTTACGTAATGTTGCCCCGTCTGGACCATGGGTCCGAAATAAAGTTTATTATTATTATTATTATTATTATTTACTGTCATATATCACCGGGGGGGGGGGGGGGGGAGAGAGGAATGGGAGGGGAGAGTGGAGGAGAGAGTGGGGGCGGGAGGGGGAGAGGGAGGGAGGGGAGAGAGGGAGGTTAAGTGGAGGAGAGAGAGAGGTGGAGAGAGGGAGGGGGAGGGGAGAGAGGGTGGAGGGAGGGAGGGGAGAGAGGGTGGAGGGAGGGAGGGGAGAGAGAGGTGGAGAGAGGGAGGGGGAGAGAGGGAGGGTGAAGTGGAGGAGAGAGAGAGGTGGAGAGAGGGAGGGGGAGGGGAGAGAGGGTGAAGTGGAGGAGAGAGAGAGGTGGAGAGAGAGAGGTGGAGAGAGGGAGGGGGAGGGGAGAGAGGGTGGAGGGAGGGAGGGGAGAGAGGGAGGGTGAAGTGGAGGAGAGAGAGAGGTGGAGAGAGGGAGGGGGAGAGAGGGTGGAGGGATGGGAGAGGGGAGAGAGGGGAGGGGGAGAGAGGGGAGGGGGAGAGAGAGAGGTGGAGAGAGGGAGGGGGAGGGGAGAGAGGGAGGGGGAGAGAGGGAGGGGAGAAGGCGGGGAAAGGGTGGGAAAGAAAGAATGAATTAATGAATACTTTATGTACATATGTATTTTATGATGTTTTTATATGCAACGCATTTTATGTAATGTTGTCCCTTGACTGGACCATGATTATTATTATTATTATTATTTACTGTCACATATCACGGGGGAGGAGGGGAATAGGAGGTGAAGGGAATGGGGGGAGGCGAGGAATGGGGGTGGGGAGGAGAGGAATTGGGACAGGGAGAGGAATGGGGGGGGGAGAAAGGGAGGGTAAAGTGGAGAGGGAGGGGAGAGAGAGTGGAGGGGGGAGAGTGGAGGGGGGAGAGAGACGTGGAGAGAGGGGGAGGGGAGAGAGGAGGGGGAGAGGGAGGGGAGAGAGGGGGGGAAAGAGGGGTGGAGGAGGGAGCGGTTGTGGGACGGAGATGGGTGGAGGGAGGGGGAGAGAGGGGGGGGAAGGCGGGGAAAGGGTGGGAAAGAAAGAGAATTAATTAATGAATACTTTATGTACATATGTATTTTATGATGTTTTTATATGTAACGTATTTTATGTAATGTTGCCCCTTGTCTGGACCATGAAAAAAAAGGTTATATTTTTCATTATTAATTAGTCACATATCACGGGGGGGGGGGGGGGAGAGAGGAATGGGAGGGGAGAGAGGAAAGTGGAGGAGAGAGGGAGGGGAGAGTGGGGAAAGGAAGAGAGGATGGGGATGGAGGGGAGTGTGGGTGGGTAAAGTGGAGGAGGGAGTTGAGAGAGAGGAGGGGAGAGGGGAGAGGGGAGAGGGGGAGAGGGGGAGAGGGGGAGAGGGGGAGAGGGGGAGGGGAGAGAGGGGGGAAAGAGAGAGGGAGGAGAGAGGGAGGAGAGAGAGAGGGGGAGTGGGTGGAGGGAGGGGGGTAAAGTGGAGGAGAGGGAGAGAAGAGAGGTAGGGAGGGATGGAGAGGTGGAGGAGGGGTAGAGGGACGGGCGGGGGCAGAGGGAGGGGGTGAGAGAGAGGGAGGAAGGGGTGGGAAAGAAATAATGAAAATGAATACTTTATGTACATATGTATTTTATGATGATTTTATATGTAACTTATTTTATGTGATGTTGCCCCTTGTCTGGACCATGATTATTAGTATTATTATTTACTGTCACATATCACGGAGGTGGGGAGAGGAATAGGAATGATGGTAGGGGGAGGGGGAGAGGAATGATGGGAGGGGGAGAGAGGAGAGGAATAGGGGGGCAGCAATGCGGGGGGGGGGGGGGTGCTGCGAGGGTAAATTTGAGGCGGGAGGGGGGGACGTGGGGAGTGTCGAGGTGAGGGGGTTTCTAACATCACTGCACCACTCCAACTCAAAGCAACAAACTTTCAGGGGGAAAACTGAAGTTTCCAAAATAAAACTTGGAAGGTAAGAAAAAGCAAACGCAGCCTCCTCAATAAAGTGCCAATCGGCCGAGATTAAAGAGGGGAGGGGGTAGAAACCTGCAAAGCCGCTGTCTTTATCGCAGATGACACGACTGGTTAACATGCAGCCCAACAGCCGATTGCATCAGCTGCTCCTGTCGTCCCGGCCCGCGGAAGTGCTGCAGGTTGATCGCTGGAGTGGTGGTTGTGGCGAGGATGGGGCTGGGGCGCCGCGACACCGTCCCGGGGTTCGGAAATGGAACGCGGATACATTGGCTCGTTGTTCGGGGGTTCCAATGGAACGAGGTGGATACATTGTCCCGGGGTTCCAATGGAACAAGGTGGATACATTGCCCCGGGGTTCCAATGGAACGCGGCGACACGGCCTGGGCGTTCGGAATGGAACGCGGCCTGACCAAACGTTCCATGTTACACCCCTCCTGCTCCAACCCCTTGGTCACCAGCTCTCCCTCCCTCTTCCTCACTTCTTACCGGCTGCGCCGTCCACACTGACTGTCGACCGCGTGGAACAAGCCCAACTAGGACCCTCCAACCTCAACCCGGCCACCGCCACCTCCCCCGAATCACACGCCAACAGCAAGCAACTCCAAACGCCTTTACGCCATTGTCTTATTTCTCTTTATCTCAAGTTAAGGGGGGCAAGATGTGCAAACCTTCTACAACTTACTGCTGCGAAAAAGACGTCGCTTCCCGTCAAGTTCCCTCCCGGCACTGAAAAAGACACATAAAAATAAGGGCAGCGAGATTTTTCGTTGCAATCACTGACACCTTGTGGCTGGAAGACTTGGTAGGTTTGCACCAGTAAACTAGATGTCAATTACAGTAAATGGAAAATGAGAGAGTCAAAATAGTGTTACACAAAAAGCTGGAGAAACTCAGCGGGTGCAGCAGCATCTAAGGAGCGAAGGAGATAGGCGACGTTTCGGGCCGAGACCCTTCTTCAGACTGGTCAGGGATCAGGGAAACGAGAGATATAGACAGTAATGTGGAGAGATAAAGAACAATGAATGAAAGATATGCAAAAAAGTATCGATGATAAAGGAAACAGGCCATTATAAGCTGTTTGTAGTGTGAAAATGAGAAGCTAGTGTGACTTGGGGGTGGTGGGGGGGAGGGAAGGGGAAGGGAAGGGGAAGGGAGATAGAGAGAGAGAGAAGGAATGCCAGGGCCCGAGGGCTGAAGGAGAGGTGGGAAGGGGAGGAGGCAGCCTGGGTTAACAGAATTGAGAAAATTCAATGTTCAATGTTCAATGTGAGAAGAGTGTGTTATTGTCATATGTCCCGGACGGGACAATTACATTCTTGTTTGCTGCAGCACAGCAGAATGTGTGAATATGTAAACATAGTGCATATCGGGGGGAAAAAAGAAAAAGTTCACTAAATAACAAATATAGTGCAAATAACAAATAATAATATAGTCTTTTGCAGATCAGAGCTCAGAGCTTATTCATTGTTGTGTTTAATAGCCTGAAGGCTGTAGGGAAGAAGCTGTTCCTGAACCTGGACGATACAGCTTTCAGGCTCCTGTACCTTCTTCCTGATGGCAATGGTGAGATGAGTGTATGGCCAGGATGGTGTGGGTCCTTGATGATTTTGGCTGCCTTTTTCAGGCCGTGACTATGATTGATCCCTTTGACGGTGGGGAGGTCAGAGCCGATGATGGACTGGGCAGTGGTCACAAATTTTTGTAATCTTTTTCGCTCCTGGACGTTTAATTTGCCGAACCAGGTCACGGTGCAACCAATCAGAATGCTCTCTACCGTGCACCTGTAGAGGTTTAGGAGAATCCTCTTCGACATGAGGCATGTTTACATTGTGTGTTTACATCAAATGCCTTTGACCAACCCTTATTTTGGAATTCCATCTCCTTGAGGTCAGAGAGTCATACAACATGGAAGCAGTCACGTGTTGAAACAAAGAACTGCAGATGCTGGGTTACAACAAAAAAAGACACACAGTGCTGGAGTAATTAGGCCGCAAATCTGGAGGACAGAAAGAAACAAGGAATTTTCGCCAGCTCCAACGAGATCCCACCACTGGCCCCATCTTCCCATCTTCTCCCCTTTCTGCTTTCCGCAGAGACCGTTCCCTCCGTAACTCCCTGGTCAATTCGTCCCTTCTCACCCAAACCACCCCCTCCCCTGGTACTTTCCCTTGCAACCGCAGGAAATGCTACACTTGTCCCTTTACCTATCCCCTCGACTCCATCCAAGGACCCAACCAGTCTTTCCAGGTGAGGCAGAGGTTCACCTGCACCTCCTCCAACCTCATGTATTGCATCCACTGTTCTGGGTGTCAGCTGCTTTACATCAGTGAGACCAAGAGCAGGCTTGATGATCGCTTCGCCCAACACCTCCGTTCGGATAGCAATAACCAACCTGATCTCCCGGTGGCTCAGCACCTCAACTCCCCCTACCATTCACAATCCGACCTTTCTGTCCTGGGCCTCCTCCATTGTCAGAGTGAGGCCCTGTGCAAATTGGAGGAGCAGCACCTCATATTTTGCTTAAGTAGTCTACACCCCAGTGGTATGAACATTGACTTCTCCAATTTCAGGTAGTCCGTGCTTTCTCCCTCCTTCCCCTTCCCAGCTCTCCCACAACCCACTGTCTCCGCCTCTTCCTTTCTTCTTCCCGCCCTCTCTACCCTCACATCAGTCTGAAGAAGGATCTCAACTGAGTTCCTTCTCTCCATAGATGCTGCCTCACCCGTTGAGTTTCTCCAGCATTTTTCGTCTACCTTCAAGGAATTGAAGATGCCGGTTTACAAAAAACGACACAAAGTGAGGGAGTAATTCGGCAGGTCAGGCAGCAAATCTGGAGAACATATAGAAACCAGGATCTGTAGATGCTGGATTACCAAAAAAGACACAAAGTGCTGGAGTAATACAATGGGTCAGGCAGCATCTCTGGAAAATATGGATAGGTGGCATTTTGGATTGGACCCCTTCAGACTGAAACTGAAGAAAGTCCCGACCAAAAACGTCACCTATCCTTTACTGGACTTTATCTTCAACTAAACATCAGTGCAAGTTCATAAGTGATAGGAGCAGAATCAGGCCATTCGGCCCATCAAGTCTACTTCGCCATTAATCATGTCTGATCTATCTCTCCCTCCCAACCCCAATCTCCTGCCTTCTCTCCATAACCTCTAACTGATCAAGAATCTATCTATCTCTGCCTTAAAAATATCCACTGAATTGGCCTCCACAGCCGTCTGTGGCAAAGAATTCCACAGATTCACCATCCTCTGACTAAAGAAATTTCTCCTCCTCTCGTTCCCAAAAGAACGTCCTTTAATTCTGAGGCTGTGACCTCTTGTCCTAGACTCTCCCACTAGTGGAAACATCCTCTCCACATCCACTCTATCCAGGCCTTTCACTATTCGGTTCGTTTCAATGAGGTTCCCCCTCATCCTTCTAAACTCCAGCGGGTCCAGGCCCAGTGCCGTCAAACGAGTGGTGTTTTGGCACTGAGGTGTGGTACAGGGCAAGCTCTTACACAGAGTGATGGGTGCCTGGAACGCGCTGCCAGGGGTGGTGGTGGAGGCAGATACGATAGGCCCAGGAGGGGAAAAGACTACGAAAAGTAGTAAACACTGCCCAGTCCATCATCGGCTCTGACCTCCCGACCATCGAATGGATCTATCACAGTCGCTGCCTCAAAAAGGCTGCCAGCATCATCAAGGGCCCACACCATCCTGGCCACACACTCATCTCTCCGCTGCCATCAGGTAGAAGGTACAGGATCCTGAAATCTGCAACATCCAGTTTCAGGAATAGCTACTTCCCCACTGCCATCAGGCTATTAAACTCAACTCAAACAAAACTCTGAACATTAATAGCCCATTGCACTTTATCTGATTATTTATGTGTGTGTATATATATATATAGATATTCAATGGTATATGGACACACTGATCTGTTCTGTATTCATGCCTACAATACTCTGTTGTGCTGAAGCAAAGCAAGAATTTCATTGTCCTATCTGGGACACATGACAATAAACTCTCTTGAATTGAATCTTAATAGTGGTATTGAAGAGACTTTTGGCTAGGCACTTGGATATGCAGGGAATGGAGGGATATGGAGGCAGATGAGAATTGGTCTTGGCATCCTATTTAGCACAGACATTATCGACTGCAGGATATTGTACTGTGTAGGATGGAACTGCATGTGTTGGTTTGAGCGAATGGTAGACAGAAATGCTGGAGTAACTCAGCGGGACAGGCACCATGTCTGGAGAGAAGGAATGGGCGACGTTTCGGGTCGAGACCCTTCTTCAGACTGGTTAGGGATAACGGAAACGAGAGATATAGAGGGTGATGTGGAGAGATAGAGAACAATGAATGAAAGATATTCATGAATGAAAAAATGAAAGACAATAGACAATAGGTGCAGGAGTGGACATTTGGCCCTTTGAGCCAGCACCGCCATTCAATGTGATCATGGCTGATCATCCCCAATCAGTACCCCGTTTCTGCCTTCTCCCCATATCCCCTGACTCCGCTATTTTTAAGAGCCCTATCTAGCTCTCTTTTGAAAGCATCCAGAGAACCGGCCTCCACCGCCCTCTGAGGCAAAGAAATTATAAAAGGACTGGACAAGCTAGATGCAAGAAAAATGTTCCCAATGTTGGGTGAGTCCAGAACCAGGGGCCACACACAGTCTCAAAATGAAGGGGAAGCCATTTAAGACTGAGGTGTGAAAAAATATTTTTCACCCAGAGAGTTGTGAATTTGTGGAATTCTCTGCCACATAGGGCAGTGGAGGATAAATCACTGGATGGATTTAAGAGAGAGTTAGATAGAACTCTATGGGCTAGTGGAATCAAGGGATATGGGGAGAAGGCAGGCACGGGTTATTGATTGGGGACGATCAGCCATGATCACAATGAATGACGGTGCTGGCTCGAAGGGCCGAATGGTCTCCTCCTGCACCTATTTTCTATGTTTCTATGTTTCTATGTTATGTTTCTATGTGCATAAAAGTAACGATGATAAAGGCAGCAGATAAGGCAGAGGTTCACTTGCACCTCTTCCAACCTCAAGAGAGATCTTTATCTCTCCACATCATCGTCTGTTTCTCTCGTTTCCCTCATCACCTAACCAGTCTGAAGAAGGGTCTCGGCCCGAAACGTCACCCATTCTTTCTCCCCAGAGATGCTGCCTCACCCGCTGAGTTACTCCAGCTTTTTGTGTCTACTCTGTATCGAGCCGTTCAATGTGGAAAGACAGAACTGCTGGAGTAGCTCAGTGGGTCAGACAGCATCTCGTAGAAAGGGAATAGATGACGTTTCAGTTGAGACCCTTCTTCAAACTAAGAGTTGGGAGAGGGAAACGAGAGATCTAGACGGTGATGTAGAGAGATATCTTCTTAGGCCCCCTTCGATCGTGGCTGACCATGGGTGTCTCCAGGGTTGGAGGATGCCAGTGCGTGACTTTGTTTAACGTGGGGAGACTGGTGCACAGACAACCACCCCACGGTCCTAGACGGATCCGGGTCGGGATCCAGTGGCATGGAGTCCACGACTACCAGAGACCCTTTTCTGCTGCAGCCTTCATCCGCCTTCCCAGCCGTTGTGACGCTCCACTAAGGTCAGCCATCGACCTCCGCTTGTTCCACTGTTGAGGTCTTGGTTGGATCGTTCTCTGTCCGAGTCCTCCCCCTTCGACCTTACCGCCATGGGTGGCCCTACCAGGATCATGGCTCCAGACGGAACTCGGGTCCACACAAGCTTCTCCACCACGACAAGGAGAAGAGAGAGATATAGAACAAATGAATGAAAAAAAGTAACGATGATACAGGCCATTACCTAGGTGAAAATGAGTTACAGACAATGAGACTCAACAAGATGACTTTGATGCTGGTGCGACTTGGGTGGGGGAAGGAATGGAGAGAGAGGGGACACAAGGGTTACCTGGTTAGAGAAATCAATGTTCATACCGCTGGGCTGTAAGCTGCCCAAGCTAAATATGAGATGCTGTTCCTCCAATTTGCGTTTGGCCTCACTCTGACAGTGGAGGTGGCCCAGGACAGAAAGGACAACTGCAGATGCAGGTTTACAAAGAAAAGACACAAAGTGCTGGAGGAATGCAGCAGATCGGGCAGCATCTTTGGAGGACTTAGATGGGACAGTTCTGGGCAGGGACCTTGCTGCAGACTGATTGTAGTAGGCGGAAGAGAGAGTTCAAAAAAAGGCTGGAGAGGGCGGGAAATAAGATGGGAGAGAGCTATTAACTTCAGCAAAATTAAACCTTTCGGCCCATCAAAGGGCCATTCTCTGCCATTCAATCACGGTTGATCTATCTCTCCCTCCTAACCCCATTCTCCTTCCTTCTCCCCATAACCCCTGACACCCATACTAATCAAGAATCTATCTATCTCTGCCTTAAAAATATCCATTGACTTGGCCTCCACAGCCTTCACCCAGAGTTGTGAATCTGTGGAATTCTCTGAAGTGGAGGCCGATTCACTGGATGTTTTCAGGAGAGTGTTAGATTTAGCTCTTGGCACTAACAGAATCAAGGGATATGGGGAGAAGGCAGGAACGGTGTACTGATTTTGGATGATCAGCCATGATCATGTTGAATGGCAGTGCTGGCTCGAAGGGCTGAATGGCCTACTCCAGCACCTATCTTCTATGTTTCTGTAGCCATGAATTCCACAGATTCACCATCCCCTGACTAAAGAAATTCCTCCTCATCTCCTTTCTAAAGGTTTGTCCTTTTACTCTGTGACCTCTGGTCCTGGACTCTCCCACATCATCTCCACATCCACTCTATCCAGGTCTTTCACTATTCTGTAAGTTTCAATTAGATCCCACCCCCCTCATCCTTCTACACTCCAGCGAGTACAGAGCTAGTGCTGTCAAATGCTCATCATATGTTAACCCAATCATTCCTGGGATCATACTTGTAAACCTCCTCTGGACCCTCTCCAGAGCCAGCACATCCGTCCTCAGATATGGGGCCAAAAACTGCTCACAATTCTCCAAATGTGGTCTGACCATAGTCACAGCAATGCATGCCAGTTTTTGTATTGTAGCCCTCTTGAAACAAATGCTAGCATTGCATTGCATTTGACTTCCTTACTACCAATTCTACTTGCAAAGTAACTTTTTGGGAGTTGGAGTAGATAGGTTCTTCTGCAGTTGTATAGGGCTCTGGCAAGACCACATCTGGAGTATTGCGTACAGTTTTGGTCTCCTAATTTGAGGAAGGACATCCTTGTGATTGAGACAGTGCAGCGTAGGTTCACAAGATTGATCCCTGGGATGGCGGGACTGTCATTTGAGGAAAGATTGAAAAGACTAGGCTTGTATTCACTGGAGTTTCGAAGAATGAGGGGGGATCTCATATAAAGATATAAGGTCTATATATCTTTCCCTTGCAACAGCAGGAAATGCAACACTTGTCCCTTTACCTCCCCCCTCGAGTTTAGAAGGTCTATGTATATCGTGAACAAATAAATTCACAAGGAAACCTGCAAATATCTACTCATAGACATTCTCAATGTATCGATTTAGAGAGAGGATTTTAGACACAAAATTCTGGAGTAACTCAGTGGGGTCAGGCAGCATCTCTGGAGAAAATAGGTGACCTTTCCGGTTGAGACTTGAGACCCTCCTTCAGAGATATAGCATGGAAACAGGCCCCATGGCCCAGAGTCCATGACAATAGACAATAGGTGCAGGAGTAGGCCATTCGGCCCTTCGGGCCAGCACCGCCATTCAATGTGATCATGGCTGATCATCCCCAATCAGTACCCCGTTCCTGCCTTCGCCCCATATCCCCTGACTCCGCTATCTTTAAGAGCCCTATCTAGCTCTCTCTTGAAAGCATCCAGAGAACCGGCCTCCACTGCCCCTCTGAGGCAGAGAATTCCAGACTGTGAGAAAAAGTGTTTCCTCGTCTCCGATCTAAATGGCTTACCCCTTATTCTTAAACTGTGGACCCTGGTTCTGGACTCATCCAACATCGGGAACATGTTTTCTGCGTCTAGAGTGTCCATGCTCAAGAGAAGACTAAAGAAGGTCCATCTGTCTCCTCAGATTTTGGTGAACCTCTACCGCTGCACCATCAAGAGCATCCTTACCAACTGTATCACAGTATGGTATGGCAACTGCTCTGTCTCCGACCAGAAAGCACTGCAGAGGGGGGTGAAAACTGCACGATGCATCACCGGTTCCTCACTCCCCTCCATTGAGTCTGTCCAGAGCAAGCGATGTCTGGGAAGGGCGCGCAGCATCGTCAAGGACTGGTTTCACCCCAGCCATGGACTGTTTACCCTCCTCCCATCCGGGAGGCGCTACAGATCCCTCCGTTGCCAGACCAGCAGGTTCAGGAACAGATTCTTCCCTGTGGCTGTTACCCTACTTAACTCTGCACCTTGCTCCTCCAAATTGCGGTGGGACTCACTCTGGCCACGGAGGAGGCCCAGGACAGAAAGGTTGGATTCGGAATAGGAGGGGGAGTTGAAGTGCTGAGCCACCAGGAGATCAGGTTGGTTAATGCGATTAACCAATCGCGACCTAATGCGACCCCCCCCCCCCCCCGAAAATTGTGCTACTGCTACTGTATATACATATATATATTTTACTGTTCCATTATTCTGTGTTCGCACCTCTGGGTGAGAAGCCAACTGCATTTTGTCGTCTCTGTACTTGTACACTGCACAATGACAATAAAGTTTGAATCTGAATTTGAATCTGAATCTGATCCGAGAGTTTGTTGTTCTTCGCCAGGCCGTAGATCCACTGCCCCGACAGCATCTTCTTCACACCAACCAGCGAGACGCCGTGGCACTCATTGGAAGTCGACACCGCCGGTACGATTAAATCTGACACTGTGTCCTTCTTGGACGCCCGCTGAGCATTGGTCTTCGCCCGGGTACGTTTGGCACCAACAGCGTTTGCCATGGCTACAATAAGCGGGTTCGGTATTCCGACTGCGTGCGCCCAAGTCGTAGGTCACTGGCTATAAACCAGTCTTGTCGGCAACATTAGGTAGACAAAAATGCTGGAGAAACTCAGCAGGTGAGGCAGCATCTATTGAGAGAAGGAATAGGTGACGTTTCGGGTCGAGACCCTTCATCAGACTGATGTTGGGGGGGGGGGGAGACGGGAAAAAGAAAGGAAGAGGCGGAGACAGTGGGCTGTGGGAGAGCTGGGAAGGGGAGGGAAAGGAGGGAGAAAGCAGGGACTACCTGAAATTGGAGAAGTCAATGTTCATACCACTGGGGTGTAAACTGCCCGGGCGAAGTATGAGGTGGTGTTCCTCCAAATTGCGGTGGGACTAACTCTGGCCATGGAGGAGGCCCAGGACAGAAAGGTCGGATTGGGAATGGGAGGGGGAGTTGAAGTGCTGAGCCACCGGGAGATCAGGTTGGTTAATGCGAACCAAGCGGAGGTGTTGGGCGAAGCGATCGCCGAGCCTGCGCTTGGTCTCACCGATGTAGAGCAGCTGACATCTAGAGCAGCGGATGCAGTAGGTGAGGTTGGAGGAGGTGCAGGTGAACCTCTGCCTCACCTGGAAAGACTGCTTGGGTCCTTGGATGGAGTCAAGTGGGGAGGTAAAGCGACGTTTGTCAGCAACGTTGGCACTGCATTGTGTGCAGGCTTGCGTTTCGTCCGTGGTCGCTGCTGTTGGGTCATTCCCTGTCCCTTCCCTGGAGTCCTGTCCCTCTCCGGGGTGGCCCTGGGCTGGCGGGAATGCCCCAACCCCCGGACCCGCAGCCACTAGCTCCAGCTCTGCCTATGGCCGGCATCACTCCACCTCCACCCCCCCCCCCCCCCCCCCCCCCCGTCAGTCCGACACCGAGATCTAGCTGAAGTAAGTTTATTGGCCAAGTACTCACATACAAGGAATTTGCCTTGGTGCTCCGTCCACAAGTGACAACATGACATACAGTGACAGTTACGAATGACTCAGAAAACACTATACATTAATAATAATAAAACATTAATGATATAACACCATTGATCAAGCATGTAAACCAACAAAGTAACAGATCAAAGGGAGGCTACAGATTTATGGCTATTGAGTAGAGCTACTACTCGTGGATAAAAACTGTTTTTATGTCCGGCTGTGGCGGCTTTGACAGTCCGGAGTCGTCTTCCAGAGGGAAGTGATTCAAAGAGTTTGCGGCCAGGGTGAAAGGGGTCAGAGATGATCTTGCCCGCTCGCTTCCTGGCCCTTGCAGTGTACAGTTCATCAATGGAGGGAAGGTTGCAGCCAATAACCTTCTCTGCTGATCGGATGATTCGCAGCAGCCTCCAGGTGTCGTGCTTGGTGAAGATGGGCAGGTTGTGGGTGATGGTGGTGATGGTGGTGCTGGCCGGCAGCAGCAACCTTGCTCCCCCTCCCTTGCCCAGCCCCAAGCCCAGAATCCGGGCCAGCTCTAACTGCAGGTCGCCCGCAGCGTGGCCCAGTCAATCACAATCACAATCAGTTTTATTCATAAAGTTCAAGTGGAATCATAGAATCATAGAAAATAGGTGCAGGAGTAGGCCATTCGGCTCTTTGAGCCTGCACCGCCATTCAATATGATCATGGCTGATCATCCAACTCAGTATCCTGCACCTGCCTACTCTCCATACCCCCTGATCCCTTTAGCCACAAGGGCCACATCTAACTCCCTCTTAAATATAGCCAATGAACTGGCCTCAACTACCTTCTGTGGCAGAGAATTCCACAGACTCGCCACTCTCTGTGTGAAAAATGTTTTCCTCATCTCGGTCTTAAAAGACTTCCCCCTTATCCTTAAACTGTGACCCCTTCTTCTGGACTTCCCCAACATCGGGAACAATCTTCCTGCTTCTAGCCTGTCCAACCCCTTAAGAATTTTGTAAGTATCTATAAGATCCCCCCTCAATCTCCTAAATTCCAGCGAGTACAAGCCGAGTCCATCCAGTCTTTCTTCGTATGGAAGTCTTGCCATCCCAGGAATCTGCCAGCAGTGGTACAATGAAAAAAGAACACAAGCACACAATAAAAATTTACACAAACATCCACCACAGCATTCATCACTGTGGTGGAAGGAACAACATTTGGCCAGTCCTCCTTGATTTCCCCCCGTGGTCCAGATAAAGTCCATGTAAGTCCTGAATCGGTGCCTCCCCACTGGAGACACCGGCTTCAGATGGTGTAGGCCGCAGGCCAGCGGTCGAAGATTTAAAGTTGTGCGCCGGGCCGGAGGAGGCTGAGCTGGGGGTCCCCCTCGCTCCTCCTCGGGGTTGTAGATGAAGTGGCAGCGGGCACCGTAGGGGCAGAAGACGGTGCTGTGCAAGATACCGCTTGTACTTGGGGTAGCGGCTGAGGCCGTGGGCGGAACTGGCACTTGTCGCCATGGTGGCTCATTGGGGAGCGGGTTCCTCTGGAGTTGGAGCGGGGTTGGGCTGGACTTGGCGCTGGCTGTGGGTTTGTGGCCGCTGGTCTCCCTACCCCCCCCAGCCCACCCAGTCTCCCCCCACAGCCAATATACACCCCGCAGCGCCAATATTTTGTACTGTTATAACACCATACTGTGAAATATAGCACATTCTGTCTGACGACGTTTTTCTTGCTGTTTTTGCCATTATTATTTATCTGATACGTTGGAGCCACGCTGGGGCAGTGCACCTGAAATTTCAGTGTACGTATTTACAATGACAATAAAGTGTATTATTATTATTATTAATAAATGACCAGCAGGGGCGTCGGGGGAGATGGCTGCCCTGCCGACAGTCGTTTTTTCATCTTTTTATCGTTTTTCTTCGTTTTCTCATCTTTTTAATTTTTAGCGTTTGTTGAAAGTGTGTTTTAATGTTGCTCGGTTTGTTTTGTGTGGGGGGGATCGGGGGGAAACTTTTTTTCAAGTTCCTACCTTCCCGGAGATGTGCTCTGCGGCCTTCGTTTGATGTAGCTGGAAGCCTCCGCGGACTGTCGTGATCCCCACCGCGGGGCGCGGACTTAACATCGGAGCGGATCCCTTGCCTGGGATCGCTCCCACTGCGGACTTTACCATCAAGGGCTTGCAGTCTCGGATGAGGTTCAGTCGGGATGTTAAAATGTGTTTTTGAGTGATCTATTGCTTTTCTTCGTTACAGTCGTATCAAACCTTTGTTCTAATCAGTAATGCAAACAAATTTAAAACTAACTGTTGATAATTTAATAGTGTTTCATTAAAAATCAACGGATACTGAATAAGAATTAATTTTGCAAGCAATTTTCTTCTTTACAAAGTTGTATCAGACCTTTGTTCTAATCAATAATGCAAACAAGTTTAAAACTAATTGTTGATAATTTAATAAATCAACGGGTACCTGAATAATAATTAATTTTGTAGGCAATTTTCTTTGTTACAAAGTCGTATTAGATCTTTGTTCTAATCAGTAATGCAAACAAATTTAAAAATCAATTAATTGTTGATAATTTAATAGTGCTTCATTAAAAATCAACGGATACTGAATAAGAATTAATTTTGCAAGCAATTTTCTTCTTTACAAAGTCATATCAGACCTTTGTTCTAATCAGTATTGCAAACAAGTTTAAAACTAATTGTTGATAATTTAAGAAATCAACGGATACCTGAATAAGAATTAATTTTGTAGGTAATTTTCTTTGTTACAAAGTCGTCTCAGACCTTTGTTCTAATCGGTATTGTAAACAAGTTTAAAACTAATTGTTGATAATTTAATAAATCAACGATACTGGAGTAAGAATGAATTTTTGCAGGCAATTTTTTTTGTTACAAACTCGTATCAGACCTTTGTTCTAATCAGTAATGCAAACAAATTGTTGATAATTTAATAGTGCTTCATTAAAAATCAACGATACCTGAATAAGAATTAATTTTTCAGGCAATTTTCTTCTTTATAAAGTCGTATCAGGCCTTTGTTCTAATCAGTAATGCGAACAAATTTAAAACTAATTGTTGATAATTTAATAAATCAACGAATAAAAATGAATTTTGCAGGAAATGTTTTTTGTTACAAAGTCATATGAGACCTGTGTTCTAATCAGTAATGCAAACAAATTTTAAACTAATTGTTGATCATTGAATAGTGCTTCATTAAAAATCAACAGATACCTGAATAATTAATTTTGCAGGCAAATTTATTTGTTACAGTCATATCAGACCATTTGTTCTAATCAGTAATGTAAACAAGTTTCACTCAATTGTTGATAATTTAATAGTGTTTCATTAAAAATCAATGGATACCTGAATAAGAATTAATTTTGCAGGCAAATTTGTTACAAAGTCGTATCAAACCTCTGTTCTAATCAGTAATGCAAACAAATTTAAAACTAATTGTTGTTAATTTAATAGTGTTTCATTAAAAATCAACGGATAACTGAATAAGAATTAATTTTGCAGGTAATTTTCTTTGTTACAAAGTCGTATTAGACCTTTGCTCTGATCAGTAATAAACACATTTAAAACTCAATTAATTGTTGATAATTTAATAGTGCTTCATTAAAAATCAACGGATATCTGAATAAGAATGAATTTTTCAGACAATTTTTTTTGTTGCAAAGTCGTATCAGACCTTTGTTCCAATCAATAATCCAAACAAATGTAAAACTAATTGTTGATAATTTAATAAATCAATGGGTACCTGAATAAGAATTAATTTTGTAGGCAATTTTCTTTGTTACAAAGTCGTATCAAACCTTTGTTCTAATCAGTAATGTAAACAAATTTAAAACTCAATTAATTGTTGATAATTTAATCGTGCTTCATTAAAAATCAACGGATATCTGAATAAGAATGAATTTTTCAGACAATTTTTTTTTGTTGCAAAGTCGTATCAGACCTTTGTTCCAATCAATAATCCAAACAAATGTAAAACTAATTGTTGATAATTTAATAAATCAATGGGTACCTGAATAAGAATTAATTTTGTAGGCAATTTTCTTTGTTACAAAGTCGTATCAAACCTTTGCTCTGATCAGTAATAAACACATTTAAAACTCAATTAATTGTTGATAATTTAATCGTGCTTCATTAAAAATCAACGGATATCTGAATAAGAATGAATTTTTCAGACAATTTTTTTTGTTGCAAAGTCGTATCAGACCTTTGTTCCAATCAATAATCCAAACAAATGTAAAACTAATTGTTGATAATTTAATAAATCAATGGGTACCTGAATAAGAATTAATTTTGTAGGCAATTTTCTTTGTTACAAAGTCGTATCAAACCTTTGTTCTAATCAGTAATGTAAACAAATTTAAAACTTAATTAATTGTTGATAATTTAATCGTGCTTCATTAAAAATCAACGGATATCTGAATAAGAATGAATTTTCAGACAATTTTTTTTTGTTGCAAAGTCGTATCAGACCTTTGTTCCAATCAATAATCCAAACAAATGTAAAACTAATTGTTGATAATTTAATAAATCAATGGGTACCTGAATAAGAATTAATTTTGTAGGCAATTTTCTTTGTTACAAAGTCGTATCAAACCTTTGTTCTAATCAGTAATGTAAACAAATTTAAAACTCAATTAATTGTTGATAATTTAATCGTGCTTCATTAAAAATCAACGGATATCTGAATAAGAATGAATTTTTCAGACAATGTTTTTCTGTTGCAAAGTCGTATCAGACCTTTGTTCCAATCAATAATCCAAACAAATGTAAAACTAATTGTTGATAATTTAATAAATCAATGGGTACCTGAATAAGAATTAATTTTGTAGGCAATTTTCTTTGTTACAAAGTCGTATCAAACCTTTGTTCTAATCAGTAATGTAAACAAATTTAAAACTCAATTAATTGTTGATAATTTAATCGTGCTTCATTAAAAATCAACGGATATCTGAATAAGAATGAATTTTTCAGACAATTTTTTTCTGTTGCAAAGTCGTATCAGACCTTTGTTCCAATCAATAATCCAAACAAATGTAAAACTAATTGTTGATAATTTAATAAATCAATGGGTACCTGAATAAGAATTAATTTTGTAGGCAATTTTCTTTGTTACAAAGTCGTATCAAACCTTTGTTCTAATCAGTAATGTAAACAAATTTAAAACTCAATTAATTCTTGATAATGTAAGTGCTTCATTAAAAATCAACGGATATCTGAATAAGAATTAATTTTGCAGGCAATTTTCTTTGTCACAAAGTTGTATCGGACCTTTGTTCTAATCAGTAATGCAAACACATTTAAAACTAATTGTTGATAATGTAATAAATCAAAGGACACCGGAATAAGAATGAATTTTGCAGGCAATTTTCTTTGTTACAAAGTCGTATCAGACCTTTGTTCTAATCAGTAATGCAAACAAATGTAAAACTAATTGTTAATTTAATAGTGCTTTATTAATAATCAACGGATATTAAATAAGAATGAATTTTGCAGATAATTTTCTTTATTACAAAATCGTATCAGACCTTTGTTCCAATCAATAATGCAAACAAATATAAAACTAATTGTTGATAATTTAATAAATCAACGGGTACCTGAATAAGAATTAATTTTGTAGGCAATTTTCTTCGTTACAAAGTAGTATAAAACCTTTGTTCTAATCAGTAATGTAAACAAGTTTAAAACTAATTGTTAATTTAATAGTGCTTTATTAAAAATCAATGGATATTAAATAAGAATGAATTTTGCACACTTTTCTTTGTTACAAAATCGTATCAGACCTTTGTTCTAATCAGTAATGCAAACACATTTAAAACTAATTGTTGATCATGTAATAAATCAACGGAAACCGGAATAAGAATGAATTTTGCAGGCAATTTTCTGTTACAAAGTCGTATCAGACCTTTGTTCTAATCAGTAATGCAAACAAATGTAAAACTCAATTATATTTTATTGCAAAGCTCCATAAAATCTGAATTAATTCACACTGTCAGTTTTTATTTCACTAGATCCTGTCATCGACTAATTAAGATATAAAATACAAGGGGCTGCCAGTCTTTGGTTATTGTGATTGTGAATGGCTCTGAAAAGAGCCTTTGGGTCGGAGTGGTGTGTGGAGAGAGAGAGAGAGAGAGAGAGAGGGAGGGGATAAGCGCGGGAGTTTCGTGTTGCTATTTGCAGCTGGTGTATTTGCTGACGGCTTTGGTCCCCTCGGAGACTGCGTGCTTGGCCAGCTCCCCGGGCAGCAGCAGGCGCACGGCCGTCTGGATCTCCCGGGAGGACATGGTCTTCCTCTTGCTGGTGCGGATCAGGTTGGCCGCCTCGGAGGCGATGCGCTCGAAGACGTCGTGCACGAAGGAGTTGATGACACTCATGGCCGACGAGGCGATGCGCACGTTGGGGTGGACCTGCTTCAGCACCTTGTAGATGTAGATGCCGTAGTTGAGCTGGCCGCACTTGCGGCGCTGCTGCTTCTGTTTCTTCTTCTTCTTTTCGCCCGGCTTGAGCCGCTTCTTGAGGGGCGCTTTCTTCGGCCTCCCGACCCCCCTCCGGCGCGGCGCTCTGCCCTTGGCTGCCCGCTGCGGCATCATCCGCGGCGGCCGCCGACTGTGCCCGGGGCGCGCCGGGCGACCCCCTTTCATAGGCGGCCGCATGCAAATGAGGGATCGCAGAGCGCCGCCATTCCCATTGGTTCTCGCTCCGGCCATTCCGCCGCAGACGATTGGCGGCTCGTTGGCCTCATGCAAATGAGAACCCACTTCCACGTGACCGTTGGTCCGAAGACCACTTTATGGCCCCAATGGACAATAGACAATAGACTATAGACTATAGACAATAGGCAATAGACTATAGACTATAGACTGTAGACAATAGACATTAGCTGCAGGAGGAGTGGGCCATTCGGTCCTTCTAGCCAGCACCGCCATTCAATGATCAGGGGTGATCAGCCATGATCACATTGAATGGCGGTGCTGGCTCGAAGGGCCGAATGGCCCATTCCTCCTGCACCTAATGTCTACTGTCTATTATTTAATGTGATCATGGCTGATCATCCCTAATCAATACCCCGTTCCTGCCTTCTCCCCATTATCCACCAACTCCGCTATCTTTAATAGCCCTGTCCCACGGTCCGAGTTCATTCCAAGAGCTCTCCCGAGAATTAATAAAATCAAACTTGGGGTAAGCACGGAGAATGAACGTAGCGGGTACGTCGGAGCTCATGGACATCTCTTAGTGGCTCGTAACGCTAACGGCAGGTATTCGGGAAGACTCGCTAACGGCAGGTAAGCACGGGAAGACTTGGGAACATGTTGAAAAATGTCCACGAGTGCCCCGAGTACCGACGAGTAGCCATTACCATAAATCTCCGAGTTCGAATCAGGGCAAACTCGGGAGAGCTCTTGGAATGAACTCATACCGTGGGACAGGGGTTTAAGAACCCTATCTCGCTCTCTCTTGAAAGTATTCAGTGAACCGGCCTCCACCGCCCTCTGAGGCAAAGGACTCACAACTCTCTGTGTGAAAAAGTGTTTCCTCATCTCCGTTCTAAATGGCATACCCCTTATTCTTAAACTGTGTGGCCCCTGGTTGTGGACTCCCCCAACACCGGGAACATGTTTCCTGCCTCTGGCGGGTCCAAACTCTTAATAATCGTATATGTTTCAATAAGATCCCCTCTCATCCTTATAAACTGCAGAGTGTACAAGCCCAGCTGCTCCATTCTCTCAGCATTAGACAGTCCCGTCATCCCGGGAATTAACCTTGTAAACCTACGCTGCACTCCCTCAATAGCAAGAATGTCCTTCCTCAAATTAGGGGACCAAAACTGCACACAATACTCCAGGTGTGGCCTTTCTAGGGCTCTGTACAAATGCAGAAGGATAAACAATAGACAATAGACAATAAACTATAGACAATAGACAATATGTGCAGGAGTAGGCCATTCCCTCTGGAAAGCGACTCTGGACTGTCAAAGCTGCCAAAGCCAGACATAAAACTAGCTTTTATTCACGAGTGATAGCTTTTATTAACGGCCAGAAATCTGTAGCCTCCCTTTGTTCTGGTATTTTGTTGGTTCACATGATTGATCAACTACCTCCTCGGGCAGCTCGTTCCGTATACCCCCCACCCTTTGTGTGAAAGAGTTACCCATCATTGATAAAAATGCATCTATTGATGCTCCTGAACACATCATCAGTGATGTAACCTGGGGCATTGGGTGTTTCGGGTCTTTCAACATCAGACACCCTCGCCCAGGCGACCCTACCGTGGTTGATCAGACCACGACTTGTGTTCAGGTGGCATTCGCTCCTCCCCATGGACCTTCTCTCCTGTTCCAGAGCCATCTCGAGGCCTTCCCCACTGCCTCTGTGGTGTTCTTGATGGCTCTTCTCCTCGCCACTCTGTTGATGCCCAGTGCACTCAAGGCTTTGTAGAGCGATTGTTCCCCTTCACCTTAAACCCATGTCCTCTGTTCGTCGAGTCCCCTCGGTTTGAGAAGATTTATGCCAAAACCAGCTGCAATCTATTTCATGCGATGAGACAGAACTAATGATCTTGCTACTTTTCCCGCCTTTTCGGAAGAAGTAGCTAAGTAGTAAATTTAACACGAGTTTCAAATAACTAGCTGTCTGCACATCTTTAGTGTAGCACAGTCTGGCATTTTTTTCTCTAGACTAATTTCTTTCATCTTGTAAAATGTGCAGCTCTTCCAAATGAATGAATGAATGAATTAATTAGTTTATTGGCCAAGTATTCACATGCAAGGAATTTGCCTTGGTGCTCCGCCCGCAAGCGACAACATGAAATTTATGACCTTTCTCAGCAGTAATATTATTTACAAGACAGTGTTTCTTCAAACCCACTCTAGGGGAATATAGCATTGTACTCTCCAATTTCCTCACACACTCAACCCCACCTTCTCTAATACTTAAAATATGTTGGATTTCAAACTTTTCCTCGTTTTAATGAAAAAACATTGACCTAAAATGCCTGGATCTGGATGTAGTTAGCTGAAAAGCTCTAGGTAGAGCATCACTCAGCACTATTATCTTGGTGGACATGCTAGTCGAGATGGAGATGCTTTTGGAGTTGCATCTTTGTATGGGTTGGGGGTACACAAAATGCTGGAGAAACTCAGCGGGTGCAGCAGCATTTATGGAGCGAAGGAGATAGGCAACGTTTCGGTCCGAAACCCTTGTTGTTTTGGAGATTTCTGATGCTGGCTGGCAATGTATTCCAATCCCTTGCCGTGCATATTTCTGAAGATCTCTCCTGCTCTGAGAACACTGATGCAATCATAAAGAAAGCACATCAGCGTCTCTACTTCCTGAGAAGATCACGGAGAGTCGGTATGTCAAGTAGGACTGTGTCTAACCTCTACAGGTGCACAGTGGAGAGCATGCTGACCGGTTGCATTGTGGCTTGGTTCGGAAACTTGTGCGCCCAGGAGCGTAAACACTGCCCAGTCCATCATCGGTTCTGACCTACCTACCATCGAGGGGATCTATCACAGTCGCTGACTAAAAAAGGCTGGCAGTATCATCAAGGACCCACATCATCCTGGCAACACACACATATCCCCGCTACATTCAGGTAGAAGGTACAGGAGCCTGAAGACTGCAACGTCCAGGTTCAGAAATAGCTACTTCATCACAGCCATCAGACTATTAAACTCAACTGAAACAAATCTCTGAACATTAATAGACCACTATCTGTTTATTTGCATTTTATCTGCTTATTTATTGATGTGTGTATATATTTATACAATGGTATATGTAGGTATGTTACAATACCTACCTTTAGCAGCGCTGCATTTCTGCCGCTCCCCGTGTGCGCGACTTTGGCGCCTTTCAGAGGGGGGCGGGTTTAAAATGCCGATTTCTTTCTAGGCAGTCAAAGTCGATCCATGTCGGGCGATTTCGTCGCTAAAGAGAAATCGCTCCGACATTTCATTCATGAAGGTATTTTTAAACTACGCTAGATTATTTATTAACTAGAATAGTTTAAAAATCATCTTCTAAAGCTCTGAACGGTGACAGCGGAACGGACCTAAGGTAGGCGATAAAAGAAGCTACACAGTTTATTTTTACATAAAAACTTGGTTTTTAGGAAGGCTTTAATCACATTTTCATGTTGCGAAAAGGGGACAAAAAAAAATGTATGGACCGGCTGTATTTTTCATACTGACTTCACCGCAAACCGCAACGTTCTAATCCACCGCATTCCACTAAAACCCACTCGCTAGTTGATTTAAATGGCCATTAATTTACAGGCATTAAACACTAAATTCCTTCCATTTGGCCTATAAATTCATGAAAATGAGATTTAAAAATTATGTTATATTGTGGATTATTGTGTGAATGTTATTTGGACACTTAGGCAATTTTTAAAAAGTTTATCTTTTCTTAAGAAATGGATAGATGTTTAGATCTACTCATTGAATTTTGTAATTAGCTACTATTAGATAACTAACTAATTATATGCTTTAATTTCAGGTCATCCAAATAAGATTGTTTCATATTTGTTTCAGAATGCTTCAATCTATAATAACTGAATATTTCATTAAGTTCTCTTAATTTTGAAGAAAGTTATGGGCTTTTGACTGTTCTAGATCACAGCTTTTGAGTTAAGTCAATTGAAAGGCATTGGGGAACAAGATGCTAATTTCCGAGTATGAAAATGGTCATAATTTTCTTAATACTGAACATATGAAAGTGAATTAGGTGTCAAATTAAACTTCTTTTTATGCTTTATCTGATGGGATAAATTGCAGACTTGATTTTTTAAATCTCATAATTTTGTAACATTGCTAGTATATGGACTCACCGATATGTTCTGTATTCATGCCTACTATACTTTGTTGTGCTGAAGCAAAACAAGAATTTCATTGTCCTATCTGGGACACATGACAATAAACTCTCTTGACTCTTGACTTGACTTGACTGTCTTGAAGAAAAACGAGTTAGAAAGTGCTAACGAAGTGCCGTGCGGAATGAAACAATTTCCGGTTTGGTAGCTTCTGGTTTAAGAATAAGGAGTAATCCATTTAGAACGGAGACGAGGAAACATTTTTTCTCACAGAGAGTGGTGAGCCTGTGGAATTCTCTGCCTCAGAGGGCGGTGGAGGCCGGTTCTCTGGATACTTTCAAGAGAAAGCTAGATAGGGCTCTTAAAAATAGTGGAGTCAGGGCATATGGGGAGAAGGCAGGAACGGGATACTGATTGGGGATGATCAGCCATGATCACATTGAATGGCG
Organism: Raja brachyura; assembly: GCA_963514005.1. Next base: position 37,529,136 of record OY740805.1, read on the forward strand.
GTGCTGGCTCGAAGGGCCGAATGGCCTAGTCCTGCACCTATTGACATTGACATGCCTATGGGTGCTTGGGTTAACTGGACGTGATCCTCCATCTTTCGGTCAATAGTAGTATTCTTGATCTCGTGGAATGTTTGTTGTCAGTCTGATGAACTTGCAACGAGTAGTAGGTGGATGAAGTTTAAGATCCTTTCTCGTGCTGGAGACTGTGCTCTGCCACTTGTAGTTGTCAGATATGAACCTTGCTGCTCTGTTTTGCCCTGCCTGGATCTTATTGATATTCCCTCGAGTGAAAGGATCCAACACAGAGCAGGAATATTCAACATGTGGACACACAAGGCTTTTATATGTTTACAAACATAGGTTTACAAGGTTAATTCCCGCGATGGCAGGACTGTCATATGCTGAGAGAATGGAGCAGCTGGGCTTGTATACCCTGGAGTTTAGAAGGATGAGAGGGGATCATATTGAAATCTTATATGATTGTTAAGGGTTTGGACATGGTAGAGGCAGGAAACATGTTCCTGATGTTGGGGGAGTCCAGAACCAGTGGCCACACAGTTTAAGAATAAGGTGTAAGCCATTTAGAACGGAGATGAGGAACCACTTTTTCTCACAGAGAGAGTTGTGAGTCTGTGGAATTCTCTGCCTCAGAGGGCAGTGGAGAGTGGTTCTCTGGATACTTTTAAGAGTTTTAATTGAACTGGATCCGTTCAATTTACCCAGCACCACCTCCCGGCTAACCTGGATTTCAGGAACTGAGTGAAATCCAGGTTAGCCGGGAGATGGTGCTGGGTAAATTGAACGGATTGAAGGCCGATAAATCCCCAGGGCCAGATAGTCTGCATCCCAGAGTACTCAAGGAGGTAGCCACAGAAATAGTAGATGCATTAGTGATAATTTTTCAAAATTCCTTAGATTCTGGAGTAGTTCCTGAGGATTGTAGGGTAGCTAATGTAACCTCACTTTTTAAAAAAGGAGGGAGAGAGAAAGCAGGGAATTACAGACCAGTTAGTCTAACATCGGTAGTGGGGAAACTGCTAGAGTCAGTTATTAAAGATGGGATAGCAGCGCATTTGGAAAGTGGTGAAATCATTGGACAAAGTCAGCATGGATTTACGAAAGGTAAATCATGTCTGACAAATCTGATAGAATTTTTCGAGGATGTAACTAGTAGAGTGGATAAGGGAGAACCAGTGGATGTGTTATATCTAGACTTTCAGAAGGCTTTCGACAAGGTCCCGAATAAGAGATTAGCATAGAAACTTAAAGCACACGGTACTGGGGGTTCAGTATTGATGTGGATAGAGAACTGGCTAGCAGACAGGAGGCAAAGGGTAGGAGTAAACGGGTCCTTTTCAGAATGGCAGGCAGTGACGAGTACCGCAAGGCTCAGTGCTGGGACCCCAGCTATTTACAATATATATTAATGATTTGGACGAGGGAATTCAATGCAACATCTCCAAATTTGCAGATGGCACCAAACTGGGGGGTATAGTTAGGTGTGAGGAGGATGCTTGGAGGCTGCAGGGTGATTTGGATAGGCTGAGTGAATGGGCAGATGCATGGCAGATGCAGTATAATGTGGATAAATGTGAGGTTATCCACTTTGGTGGCAAAAACATGAGGGTGGACTATTATCTGAATGGTGGCAGATTAGGAAAAGGGGAGATGTAACGAGACCTGGGTGTCATGGTACGCCAGTCATTGAAAGTAGGCATGCAGGTGCAGCAGGCAGTGAAGAAAGCAAATGGTATGTTAGCATTCATAGCGAAAGGATTTGAGTATAGGGTTTTGGTGAGGCCACACCTGGAGTATTGCGTACAGTTTTGGTCTCCAAATCTGAGGAAAGACATCCTTGCCATAGAGGGGGTACAGAGAAGATTCACCAGACTGATTCCTGGGATGTCAGGACTTTCATATGAGGAAAGATTGGACAGACTCGGCTTGTACTCGCTGGAATTTAGAAGATTGAGGGGGGATCTTATAGAAACTTACAAGCTAGATTGCTGGAAGATTGTTTGACAAGCTAGATGCTGGAAGATTGTTCCCGATGTTGGGGGAGTCCAGAACAAGGGGTCACAGTCTAAGGATAAGGGGGAATTCCTTTAAGACCGAGATGAGGAAAACATTCTTTACACAGAGAGTGGTGAGTCTCTGGAATTCTCTGCCACAGAAGGTAGTTGAGGCCAGTTCATTGGCTATATTTAAGAGGGCGTTAGATGTGGCCCTTGTGGCTAAAGGGATCAGGGGGTATGGAGAGAAGGCAGGTACGGGATACTGAGTTGGATGATCAGCCATAATCACATTGAATGGCGGTGCAGGCTCGAAGGGCCTAATGGCCGACTCCTGCACCTATTTTTCTATGTTTCTATGTTTCTAAGAGAGAGTAGATAGGGCTCTAAAAGATAGCAGATTCAGGGGATATTGGGAAAAAGCAGGAATGGGGTATTGATTGTGGATGATCAGCCATGATCACATTGAATGGCGGTGCTGGCTTGAAGGGCCGAATGGCCCACTCCTGCACCTATTGTCTATTGTCTATTGAGGGTACACAAAATGCTGGAGAAACTCAGCGGGTGCAGCAGCATCTATGGAGCGAAGGAGATGGGCAACGTTTCGGGCCGAAACCCTTCTTCAGACTCTGTGGAGTCTATTGTCTATTGAATGGCAGTGCAGGCTCGAAGGGCCAAATGGCCTCCTCCTTCACCTATTTTTCCATGAGTCTCAAGGTTTCAAGGTCAGTTTATTGTCACATGCACCAATTAAGGAAGCGTGAAATTCGATTTAGGATGTCTTTGGGACAACGGGAGAGGATGGAGAGCAGGGGAGAGAGGCAAGACTTTGCCTTCAATCACAGTGAGGAGGAGATTCACTGTGATGGATGTTTGTGTGAATTGTGTTGGTTGTGTGTCTTGTTAATTGTTTCTCCACACCTGGTGTATTGTGTGCAGTTTTGGTCCCCTAATTTGAGAAAGGACATTCTTGCTCTTGAGGGAGTGCAGCGTAAGTTTACAAGGTTAATTCCTGGGATGGCGGGACTGTCGTATGCTGAGAGAATGGAGCGGCTGGGCTTGTGCACTCTGGAGTTTAGAAGGATGAGAGGATTTCTTATTGAAACATATAAGATTATGAAGGGGTTGGCACGCTGCAGGCAGGAAACATGTTCCCGATCTTGGGGGAGTCAAGAACCAGGGGCCACACAGTTTAAGAATAAGGGTTAAGCCATTTAGAACGGAGACGAGGAAACACTTTTTCTCACACAGAGAGTTGTGAGTCTGTGGAATTCTCTGCCTCAGAGGGCGGTGGAGGCCGGTTCTCTGGATACTTTCAAGAGAGAACTAGATAGGGCTCTTAAAGATAGCGGAGTCAGGGGATATGGGGAGAAGGCAGGAACGGGGTACTGATTGTGGATGATCAGGCGTGATCACATTAAATGGCGTTGCTGGCTCGAAGGGCCGAATGGCCTCCTCCTGCACCTATTGTCTATTGTCTTTTTGTTGTATGACTGCAGAAACTGGAGAGAATTGGTGCGGGGGAGAGAGAAGACTTTGCCTTCCATCACATTGAGGAGGAGATTCACTGTGATGGATGTTTGTGTGATTTGAATTGTTGTGTGTTTTTTTAATGAATTGTTCTGTTTGTGTGGCTTGTAGAAACGGAGTTTCGTTCCAGCCTCTCTGAGGTTCGAATGACAAGTAATAAAATCAAATCAAACCAAATTTCGTTTGAACTTCATCTGAGGTTCAAATAACAATAAACTAAATTGTAATTGTAATTTTTAGTTCATTTTAAAGTAATTCAAATCTTGGGATGGTTTTGATAGTTTCGTTTCCCCCCACCCCCCACGTGGGCGGCTGTTTGAAAGTTTAAAGCGGCCAACGTCCAACGGTGAACCATTTATAACGGAAACCGGGCATCTCATTTGCATAGAGGGATCAGAGATAGACCCCAAAGATCAGGGGCAACGGCCAATCAGAAAGCAGGATGCCCTGCCCGCTTTTAACCAATGAGCGGAGATGATCTCTATGACGTCGTCAAGCCCCCCCTCCCCCTCCCCAGCGACCCTCACATGACCAAAGATTATAGAGGAGCTACTCTATAATCTTTGCACATGACCAGAGTTCATAATGTCATAGAGTCATAGAATGATACAGCGTGGAGCAGTATATTTGGTGTGGAGAGAACCAAAGATCCTATAGCCCGCTATAGGATCTTTGGAGAGAACAAGGCCCTTCAACCCAAAGATACTAGAGGATCTGCTATCTTTGCTTCAACCCCACCTGGTATCTGGTATCTTTGCTTCAACCACACCACCTCCAGGTCCCTCAGATCGGCCGACTTGGGGTTACTGAACATCCCGCGGTCTAGGCATAAGATCAGGGGCGACCGCGCCTTTGCGGTTGCAGCTCCTAGACTGTGGAACAGCATCCCTCCTCCCAAAGACTCCTTTAAGTCGAGACTTAAAACTCATCTTTACTCCCAAGCCTTTCTTGATGTCCTCTGAATGAGGGCTATATGTATGTATTTATGTATGTACTTAATCTATGAACCACTGTTGTATAACGTTAGTACCTCCACCAATGTAAAGCACTTTGGTCAACGAGACTTGTTTTTAAAATGTGCTATAGAAATAAAAGTGACTTGACTTGACACCAGCCAACAGGTCTCAGCCACACTAGCCCCACCTGCCTGCGCTTGGTCCATATCCCTCCAAACCCAGCCTATCCGTCTTGAGTCAAGAGAGTTTTCGTGTCATGTGTCCCAGATAGAACGATGAAATTCTTACTTGCTGCAGCACAACGGAATATGTAAACAGAGTATGCTGTAAACAATATGATAAAGAAGAGAGAAAAAAATGTCCAGTGTGCATATATACACACATACTCACAAGTACACACATATATGTATATATACATACACATACGCACATACTGAAAAAACAAACAATAGTCCAGAGACAAGAGAGTTTTATTGTAATGTGTCCCAGATAGGACAATTAAATTCTTGCATGCTGCAGCACAACAGAATATGTAAACATAATACAGAACAAGTACAGTGTGTCTATGTACCATAGATCGTATATGTACACAATAAATAAACAGATAAAGTGCAATAGACTGTTATTGTTCAGAGCTTGTTTGATTTCGTATTTAGTAGCCTGATGACTGTCGGGAAGAATTTGTTCTTGAACAGTAGTGCAATAATAGTAATAATAATAATGGTCTATTGTAGTATGTATCTGTTTAACTGTTACGCAAATGTTGGGATAGTCCCAGCCTCAACTACCTCCTCTGGCAGCTTGTTCCATACACCCACCACCCTTTGTGTAGAAAATGTTACCCCTCAGTTTCTTATTAAATCTTTATCCCGTTCACCTTAAATCTGAAGAAGGGTCTCGACCTGAAACGACACCCATTCCTTCTCTCCTGAGATGCTGCCTGTCCCGCTGAGTTGCACCAAAATTTAGTGTCTACCTTCACCTTAAACCCTACGTTCTCTGGTCCTCGATTCCCCTACTCTTGGCAAGAGACTTTGTGCATCCACCCGATCTATTAATCTCATGATTTGGTACACCTCTATGAGATCACCCCTCATCCTCCTGCGCTCCAAGGAATAAGAGTCCCAGCCTGCTCAATCTCTCCCGATAGCTCAGATCCTCTAATCCTGGCAACATCCTCGTAAATCTTCCCTGTACCCCTTAACGGAGCAGAATTAAGCCATTCAGCCCATCAAATCTGTTACATCATTCAATCACGACTGATCTATCTTTCCCTCTTCAGCCCCCTTTCCCTATTAACCTTTGATGGCATTACTAATCAAGAGGTATTCGGACTGTATTAAGACGGGAAGATTACTTCAGGTTAACAACACAAAGAAATAACGGAAGCAAGAATAAATTAATGTCACTTTTTTTTAGATACGGTGTTGAAACAGGCTCTTCAGCCCATCGAAACCATGTCGATCATCGATCACCCATTCGCGCTAAAGATGGACACAAAATGCCGGAGAAACTCAATGGAACAGGCAGCATCTCTGGAGACAGTCTGTCAGGTCAGGAGTCTGAAGAAAGGTCTCAACCCAAAACGTCACCCGTTCTTTCTCTCCAGTGATGCCGCCTGACCTGCTGAGGAATTCCAGCATTTTGAGACTTTGGTGTAAACCAGCATCTGCAGTTTCTTCTTACCCATTCATACTAGTTCTATACTGTACAGTATCACGTTCTCATCCACTGTCTTAGGGGCCTGTCCCACTGTACGAGGTAATTCAAGAGTTCTCCCGAGTTTTCCCGATTTGAACTCGGAGAACGTCCGTAGCGGGTCCGTAGGAGTTCGTGGATGCCTCGTAGCGGCTTGTAATGCTAACGGTAGGTACTCGGGAATTCCGGTAAACTCTTGACGTTTTTTTCCAAACTTTGCAAAATGTCCACGAGTAGAAAAATACTCGTGATGAAAAAAATTGTTACTTTTTACTCTTACGAGCCGCTACGAGGCATCCACAAACTCCTAGGCACCCACTACGGACATTCTCCGAGTTTGAATCAGAGGAGTCAAGTCAAAAGTCAAACAAACTTTATTGTCATTTAGAAATACATTGATATATGCAGTTCCAAACGAAATTACGTTGCATTTGGCCCGGAGAACTCTTGAATTACCTCGTACAGTGGCCTTTAATGACAGTGCCCTTTAATGAGAGGGCAATGAACCCAGATGAAAATCTTGCCAGAAAAATTCCAAGTGCAAATCTTCTGTCAAGAAACCCCCCCCCCCGGAAGAATATCAGCAGCAAGCAGAGATTACAGGGTAATTCTGGACATCCTGTTATATTCCTGGAGTCTGTTCAATCGGTCGAATAAGCGCTGAGAAATCTTTCTAATTGATTGAAAGACACAGCATGGACACAGGCTTTTAGACCACTGAGTCCATGTCGATCATCGATTACCCGTTCACACAAGGCTTCTTCCCGTCCCCCCACCTCCATATCAGTCTGAAGAAGGGTCTCGACCCGAAACGTCGCCTATTTCCTTCGCTCCATAAATGCTGCCTCACCCGCTGAGTTTCTCCAGCATTTTTGTCTACACTCATTCACACCAGTTCTGTGTTATCCCACTTTCTCATCCACTCTTTAGACTTTGAAGATACAGCGTGGAAACAAGCCCTTCGGCCCACCAAGTCCGTATTGACCAATGATCACCCCATACAATAACACTTTCCTACAGTGGGGGAAATTTACACAAAGCCAATTAACCTACAAACCTGCACGTCTTTGTAGAGCGTGGGAGGAAACCGGAGCACCCAGAGTAAACCCACGCAGTCACAGGGAGAACGTACAAACTCCGTACAGACAGCACCCGTAGTCAGGGTCGAACCTGGGGATCTAGTGCTGTGATCTTGGGCATGTCCACTCTGGAGTTTAGAAGGATGAGAGGGATCTTATTGAAACATATAGGATTATTGAGGCTTTGGACATGCTAGATGTTCTCGGTGTTGGGGGAGTCCAGAACCAGGGGCCACAATTTAAGAATAAGGGGTAAGCCATTTAGAACGGAGATGAGGAAACACTTTTTCACACCTAGGGTTGTGAGTCTGTCTCAGAGAGCAGTGGAGGCAGGTTCTCTGGATACTTTCAAGAGAGAGCTAGATAGGGATCTTAAAGATAGCGGAGTCAGGGGATATGGGGAGAAGGCAGGAACGGGGTACTGATTGGGGATGATCAGCCATGATCACAATGAATGGCGGTGCTGGCTCAAAGGGCCGAACAGCCTCCTCCTGCACCTATTGTCTGTTGTCCATTGTCTATTGTGAGGCAACAACTTTACCTCTGCGCCATTGTGCCGCCCAAATTTTAAAAAGTAATCGCAATTATGATGCTAGTAAAGCAATACCAAAGACACCAAGACATCATTCCACATATCTGGGTATATCTTTATTGGGTAGGGTTTATTTTAATAGCGTTACAAAAGCAATACCAAGACAAAATTCCAAATCTCTTTTGAGTATATTTTTATTGGGTAGGGGTTATTTTAAGTGTTACAAGAGCAACACCAAGACAAAATTCCAAATCTCTGGGTATATTTTTATTGGGTAGGGTTCATTTTAATAGTCCATTTAAATTCAGATTTTGAATTTAGTTTTAAATACAGTCCATTTGAATTTGACTCGATCCTGTCTTCACCATTTGGCAATGTTAAATATGTTGGTTTTCATTTGTATCATGTATCCAATTCGATCGACGAGTGCAAATCTATTATAGCCCAGTCTAAAAGGTTTAAGTGGCTCTTAAAAGAGCCGTTTGACGGTCTCGTCGCAGCTTTTGATGGGGGGGAGAAAGTATCTACTTGGAGGAGTTGGTGTATTTGGTGACCGCTTTCGTCCCCTCCGAGACGGCGTGTTTGGCCAGTTCTCCGGGCAGCAGCAGGCGGACGGCGCTCTGGATCTCCCGGGAGGAGATGGTCTGGCGGCGGGTGTAGTGCACCAGGCGGGAGGCCTCGGAGGCGATGCGCTCGAAGATGTCGTTGACGAAGGAGTTGCTGACGCTCATGGCCTTGGAGGAGATGCCCGTGTCCGGGTGCACCTGCTTCAGCACCTTGTAGATGTAGGCGCTGTAGCTCTCCTTCCTGGCTTTCCTGTGCTTCCTGTCGCCCTTGCGGCTCATCTTCATGGCCGTCTTCTTCGAGCCCTTCTTGGAGATGGCGCCTTTGGCGCTCGCCGCCGAGGCGCCGGTGGCAGCGGCGGCGGCAACGACGGTCGGCATCGCGAAAGCCTCCAAACACGGTACCAAGAGCAGATGAAGCAGCCACCCGACGAGTGCCCCTCCCGCCCCCCGCAGCCGCTCTGATATAGGCAGCGGTATGCAAATGAGGGATCAGAGACCGCCGATTCCCATTGACTGATTCCTTAACAGATGCACCAATCGCAGCAGGCGATGGCTTCCGTCCCCTCCGCCCCGCCCCGCCCCACCTACCCCGGCGCTGACCAAACTCAGAGGCAGCAAGTTTGAATTTAGAAACATAGAGAATATGTGCAGGAGGAGGCCATTCGGCCCTTCGGGCCAGCACCGCCATTCATTGTGATCATGGCTGATCGTCCGCTATCAATAACCCTTGCCTTCTCCCCATATTCCTCGACTCCACTAGCCCCTAGAGCTCTATCCAACTCTTTCAAATCCATCCAGTGATTTGCCCTCCACTGCCCTCTGTGGCAGGGAATTCCATAAATTCACAACACTCTCGGTAAAAAAGTTTTTTCTCACCTCAGTCTTAAATGACCTCCCCTTTATTCTAAGACTGTGGCCCCTGGTTCTGGACTCACCCAACATTGGGAACATTTTTCCTGCATCCAGCTTGTTCAGTCCTTTTAGAATTTTATATGTTTCTATAAGATCCCCCTCATCCTTCTAAACTCCAGTGAATACAAGCCTAGTCTTTTCAATCTTTCCTCATATGACAGTCCAGCCATCCCAGGGATCAATCTCGTGAACCTACGCCGCACTGCCTCAATCACAAGGATGTCCTTCCTCAAATTTAATTTATTGCCACGTGTATCGAGGTGCAGTGAAAAGCAAAGATCCTATAGCGGAGCAAGATGGACCGCTCCTGTTAAATGCAATGGGCTGACGTTGTAGTAGAGCTAATAGGACTTGATATTTCAATCCCTGTAGCAAGTTGCAGTGGGATTGGAGTAGGGAAAGGTAGGGTAGGTACGTCATCGGGGTCCTCAGGTGGGCACGTTCCTTCTTTGACGTTTCATTGATAAGCTCACAACATCTCCAGTGGGCTCAACGGTGATACCTGGCGTCCCAGTTACACCCCTCGCAATTCTACATCCTCCTGTCTTCCTACTTGCAGCCCAATTGTTGTCTCTCCTTTTGATCCACATCCAATTGCTGCTTTTTTCTGCAGAATTTAATAATGACTAAATTAGCTATAATCTTTCTTACGTACTACACGTCAATCCATTGGATTTCGGAGGAGTGGCCTATCTTGCTCCTCTAGTATCTTTGGTAGAGAGAATACTGACTGGTTGCATCGTGGCTTGGTTCGGCAACTTGAGCGTCCAAGAGCGGAAAAGACTGCAGAATGTTGTGACCACTGCCCAGTCCATCATCGGCTCTGACCTTCCCACCATCAAAATGATCTATCGCAGTCGGTGCCTTAAAGGCTGCCAGCATCATCAAAGACCCATGCCATCCTGGCCACACACTCATCTCTCTGCTGCCATCGGGAAAAGGATACAGGAAATATAGCTTGAAATCTGGAACATCCAGGTTCAGGAACAGCTGGTTCCCCACAGCCATCAGGCTACTAAACACAACATCAAACAAACGCTGAACTATAACAGCCTATTGCACTTTATCTGTTTATTTAATTGTATATTTATGGTCTATGGTATATAGACACACTGAAATGTTCTGTATCAATGCTTACAATACTCTTGTGCTGCAGCAAGCAAGAATTTCATTGTCCAATCTGGGACACATGACAATAAAACTCTCTTGACTTGATTGCAATCCACAGTGTACAGGTACATGTGCAGGGAAACACTGCAGATGCTGGTTTAGATTGAAGGTACACACAGAATGCTGGAGTAACTCAGCGGATCAGGCAGCATCTTTGGAGAGAAGGAATGGATCGAAACCCTTCTCTAACCCCAACTTCAAGAAGGGTCTCCACCCGAAACGTCACCCCTTCTCTCCAGAGATGCTGCCTGACCAGCTGAGTTACTCCAGCATTTTGTGTGTACAGATAAATTATAGCTAAAAGCGTTTTATTGTCATGTGTCCCAATGAAATGCTTACTTGCAGCAGCACAACAAAATATGTAAACATTGTACTCTGCAAACAATATAATAATCGAGAAAAAAGTCCAGTGTGTGTTTATATATATATAAATGAACGATAGATATATACATACACACACACACACAAAAAAATAAACACGAATAACTTTAAGTGCAAGATAAAGTCCTGTAAATTCTGATCAAAGACAGTTTACAGGTCTCCAATAAGGTGGGTAATAGGTCAGGTCTGGTTGTTGGTAGGATGGTTTCCTTACCTGATTCTTGGTTTCCTGGTCCTCCGCCCCAAAAATATTCCAAATTAAATTTAAACTGGGGCTACCTTAAAAAAGAGCTACCTTAAATTTAGTTGCGTCTGGTTGGGTAACTATGGTAGGGTGAAGACTATTCTATGCTTTAATTGTGCGGGGGGAGAATGAATTGCTGTACACATCTGTCTTGGTAGCAGGTATCACAAATTGGATCGAATGCCCTGCCTGCTCCTAATAGGTTTGATAATCTATAGGTAGACAAAAGTGCTGGAGAAACTCAGCGGGTGCGGCAGCATCTATGGAGCGAAGGAAATAGGCAACGTTTCAGGCCGGGCCCCTTCTTCGGGCATAGGCTATGTCGAGCTGACCATTTAACATTTTGTAAAAAAACAGGTCAAATGGTGAGCTTTAAGTCTGTCTAGGAGACCAGTGAATTCAGAAGTTTGGCAACACTCGCTTCTCTGGGGCAATGGGTCTGAAGAAGGGGTTCGGCCCGAAACGTTGCCTATTTCCTTCGCTCCATAGATGCTACCGCACCCGTTGAATTTCTCCAGCGTACCACTCGCTTCTCTCTCATCTGTAACAGTAACACATCGAGCTGCCTGTCTTTGGACACGTTCAATGGAAGAAATGTTTTTATTTGTGTACGGGTCCCATGCTAAAACTGCGTAGTCCAAACTGATGGGAAGAAACTGTCCCCGAATCTGGAGGTGTGCGTTTTCACACTTCCATGCCTCGTGCCCAACGGGAAAATAGGGAGTGGCCCTTGGCAACTCATCCTTGACGGCAGTGTGAGGCGTAGATAGTCAATGGAAGGGAGGTTGGTTTGTGTGATGGACTGGGCTGTACCCATAATTATCTGCAAACTCTTGGATGGAGATGTTCCCAAACCATGCTGTGATGCATTCCAATAAAATATTTCCTTCGGCACATCCGTAGTTGGTGGGAGTTGTTGGGGACATGCCGAACATCCTAAGCCTGTGTGGAGTGCTGGAGTAACTCAGCTGGCTGGCGGCATCCGTGGAGAACATGCATATAGCTCGTTTCGGGTTGTTATCTTCGTCTGAAGAAGAGCCCTGACGCTAAACGTCGCTTATAATAATAATACATTTTATTCACAGGGCGCCTTTCAGGACTCTCAAGAACTCCTCACTATTAAAACAAGCAAGCCACCTTACAATTAACACAAGCATGAAACAAAAACAACATATATAGCAACAATTCGGAGAGAAATTATCTATGCCTTCACACTGCAGACCCTGACCTGCTGAGTTACTTCAACATTTCGTGTCTTTACTGGGCAAATCAATGACTTTAGTATTTTGGAGATAGTGCGGAAACATGCCCTTCCGCCCACCAGTCGGCGCCAACTATCGACCAGTGATCACCCTGTACACATACACTATCCTACGCACTAGGGACAATCTTAACGAAGCACATTGACCTACAAACCTGCACGTCTTTGGAGTGTGGGGGGAAACCGGAGCTCCCGGAGAAAACCCACATGGTGACAGGGTTTGCGTACAAATTCCGTACAGACAGCGCCCGCAGTCAGGATGGAACCCGGGTCTCCCCTGTAAGGCAGCAGCTGTGCCGCATTGACCGTGGTCAATGTTGCTTCATTCACACGGGTGCAAACGCACAGTGAGATTCTTTTGGCAATAAAAAACACTTATGTAAATCAAAAATAAATGGAGGTTTAGCACTGTTTTATTTTGGGGCAGTTAATATTAAAAATATGATTTTTTGGTTGGAAGAAGTGGACCAACAACCCGATTGGTTAAAAAAGGAAAAGGAAGACTGTTTACCTTTTGAAATTGGGTCGATCTTATTTGCTATTACTAAATTAAGCAAAAAAACCTATAATGAAAACCCCATTAACATACAGCAAAGAAAATTACAGCACAGAAACAGGTCCTTCTGCTCATAAATGTATGTGCCGAACACAATTAATCTAATCTCGTCTGCCTAAAAATGATCCATATTCATGTGCCTAATAAAAGCCGATTGGAATCTACTATCGAAGAAACAGACATCGTATATGTAAGTCATTGAAGATAAGACACAAATTGTCGACGCAACTCAGTGGCTCAACAGACAATAGCTGCAGGAGTAGGCCATTCAGCCCTTCGAGCCAGCACCGCCATTCTTGGTCCTCCAAAATATTCCAAATGGAATTTAAACTGGAGGCGGTGGAGGGAGGACTTAAGCCACGGGGTTCGTGGGAATCAGCCATGATTCAATGTGATCATCCCCAATCAGTGCCGCTATCTTTAAGAGCCCTATCTAGCTCTCTTGAAAGCATCCAGAGAACTGGCCTCCACCGCCATCTGAGGCAGAGAATTACACTCACAACTTTGTGTTTCCTCGTCTCCGTTCTAAATTGCTTACGCCTTATTCTTAAAGGGGTCGGACAGTATCGCTGGAGAAAGATAATAGGTATCCACCATGGCTGAAATTCGAGGAGCTATGAGCGCCAGCAGCCACCTTTGACATGCATGGGCAGACGAGGAAGAGCAAATCCGCATTCCCTCCCCTTCCCACGCCTAACCGCTGCTGCTAATTCTGGTTTTCTCCGTTTTATTAAGGCTCTCTATTCCCATTAATCTTGCCCGCCGCGCCATCCCAAACCCGTCCCGTCCAGATGAGCCGCCATTTATTGGACTGGCCATCGAAGGGCATGAGAAACTCCATCGGCCTCGTTGCGTTTTCGCTCCTTCCCAGTTTCCAAAACGCGGGCCGTTTTCGGAAAGGGAAGGATTCCCTCTAACGTGGTGGAGCCGTCGAAGTTTAAAATAAAAGAGAAATAAAGAATTATTGACTGTATTTCGTTTAAATTGTGGTGAATCTGGCTGCGATGGCGCAGGGCCACGCAGCAGCACAGAGACGTCCTTTAACAGCACTTGGCCCCCACCGGGTTGCAACATTTCGCCTCTTTTTTCCTGCGGTTGAGCTCTTTTTTCGGCGGCGCTCGTTTCTCGGGCGGAGCCCGGCGTTGTTCCTGTTCTTGCTCCTGCAGCTTCTTCTCGGCCTTCTGCTCGCGGTCGAGGCGGAGGCAGGCGGTGGTGGCCGCCGCCACCTTCCTGCGGCCGCGGGGGGCAGGCGGGGGCTGCTCCTCCTCCTGCGAGCTGTCGGGCGTCAGCCCCGACACGGCCTTGCGCATGTTCCTGCGGTTCTCCTCCTCGTCGTAGCCGTTGGAGCGCACGAACTCCCGCAGCGCCAGCAGCGAGCGGCGGCTGAGTCGCCGGTGCGCCGACACCGCCTGCCTCATCAGCTGCACGATCAGCTGCTGCGTCCGCCGGCTCCGCCGGTAAGGCCGCCCTCGGCGTCGTGGGGCGGGCGCGGCGCCGGGCACGGTTTTGGGTCTGGGTCTGGCAACCATCTGAAGCTGCGCGTAGCTCGGACACAAGCGACCTCTCCCTTCAACCCTCAGCGTCGCCGCTCGACTCGCAGCTGCCGCTCAGCGCCGTTCACCCCCCCCTTTATACCCGCGCCCCGCCCCGCAACAATCCCACCAATCACAGAACGACCCTCCACAACACGTCACAGGGGGGCTGGCGGTGACGTAGACCAGGACCAGGGATAAACCCCCCCTCGGATATATCTAATACTTATAATCATAATCTTTGCTTATAATCATACTTATAATCCAAGACCAAAGAGCGGAGCTATGATCTCTGATTATAATCAGACCGCTCTATCATCTTTGATTATAATCATAATGATGATAATAACAATAATAATAATAACAATAACAATAACAATAACAATAATAATAATAACAACAACAGCAATAATAATAATATAACAACAACAATAATAATAATAATATAATAAAATAACAACATCAACAATAATAATAATAATAATATAATAACAACAATAATAACAATGATAATAATAATGACAACAACAATAGTAATATAACAACAACTACAACAACAATAATATGATAATAATAATATATAATAACAACAACAACAATAATAATATGATAATAACAATAATATATAACAACAACAACAATAATAATAATATAATAATAACAATAACAATATTATAATAACAACAACAATAATAATAATATAATAATAACAACAACAATAATGATAATAATATAATAATAACAACAACAATAATAATAATAATAATAATAATTAGGGCCAGGATTTTGCCATGAATGCCACAAGTACCTTTTTACACCATAAGATTGAGTGCCTAAATCAGCCTTTTTCTGCCGATTTGCTAAAATGTAATTGCGATCGTGCAATTTTCTGTAGTTGTTCTGTGATTACAATGAAGTTTTCTATGTTAACACATTAATATTAATGTTATTATTAACGTGTTAACATAGTATAACTTACAAGAAAACTTCCATCACCGGCGCAAAACCGGGGGCACCACCGTCGGTCGTTCATTCGTTCGTGCTGATGGTTCAGTTTTCTCCAAGATCCATTCAAGAAAGAACTGCCGATTCTGGAAAAAAATCAAAGGTAGAAAAAGAATGCTGGAGAAATAGTGGGTGCGGCAGCATCTACAGAGAGAACAGGCAACGTTTCGTGTTGAGACGCTTCTTCAGACTGATGTGGGGTGGGGGGAAGAAAGGAAGAGGCGGAGACAGTAGGACAAGAAGGAGAGTTGGGAAGGGCAGGGGGAGGAGGAAGAAGACAAGGGCTAGCTAAAATTAGCGAAGTCAATGTTGATACCACTGGGGTGCAGACTACCCAAGCAAAATATCCAAGCTTGTCTACTCACTACATTTAATGCTGGCTCCAGTCACAAATCTGAGTTTGAGTGATCTGTGCAAGTTATTCATTGATGCTGGAATTCCACTGTGGAAATTGGAAAACAAATCTCTCAGAGGTTTTTTAGAGAAATACACAGAGGAACATATACCAAGCGAGTCATCATTATGGAAAAATTATGTTGAGAGCAACTTCAACATTGTTGTGCAGAAAATTAGAGATGAAGTTGCATGCAACAAAATATAGATCCCAATAGGCGAGACAACTGATGCTGTGGGGAGATATGTTGCCAATGTGGTCATCTGTACACTGGAGGCAGGTCAACCATCAAGGAAGTATTTGTTGACATCGGAAGTATTGGAGAAGTCAAACAGCTCAACTATTGCTCAGTTGTTTACATCGTCACTCTCTCTTTGAATTGTGTATGTTGATGTCCCTACTACTTCTTTTTTGTTTCATTTTGTTTATATGTTTGTAATTTGCTTGTTTTAATCTGTAAGGTGTCCTTGAGAGTCCTGAAAGGCGACCATAAATAAAATGTATTATTATTATTATTATTATTATTATTATTATTACTTGTTGTACTTTGGCCAGAAGGTATAAAACACGAGAATGTACTTCTGTTTGTGACTTAAAATTTTATTCACCAAAATGTTGCATTTGACATGTTTAGCTCAAGGACTTCATAGAATTGCCAAGCACAGATGTAGCTTGTTTCCAAATGTCGATTGCCTAGGCAATGTCAAGAAAATCTTCCTCAAAGTACCGTCACGTGTGCAGTTGTTCATGGAAATAGCACCCGAGATTCTGCTACATCCTCACCCCGTTTTGACAAGGTGGGGTACATGGCACTCTGCTGTACTCTACTATGCTGCTAATTTTGAAAAGATAAAATAAATCGTCAACTGTTTTGAAGAAAAAGAATCTGCTGCAGTAAGGATCGTCAGTGAAATCATGCAGAAAAAGTCCCTCCACTGCTATCTTGTGTTTATTGCTTCCATTTTTGCAAACTTCCCACAAGCTATCAGTTCCCTTGATAAACGTGAACATTAGTGAATAACATGCAGGTTTTCAACAAAGTAACTGACGATATTCATAAAGTTCTTGGCGATGTAGGTAAAGACATGCAAGGAAAATGTGAGGGAGTGATTTTAGCTAACAAGATCTTGAGGAAATAGAAAACATAGCTAAAGTTTTCAAAGGTAGTTGTAATGCACAAGATATCAACTTGAATATAGAGTCTGTAGCTTGTTTCGGGTATGCACCAGTGACCTCAGCCTGGGTAGAAATACGTTTTTCACAACTGAAGCATATTCTATCTGACAGACGGCATAGTTTACCACAAGATAATTTGAAAAAAATGCTAGTAATTAAGTGCAACCAGGCAACTTTAATCATTTAATGTAGTATACCTTTAAGGGCCTGTCCCACTTACACGACTTTTGCGGCTTTAGCGGCAACTGCCGGGACCCGTCATAGGCCTAAAAAGTCATGTAAGTAGGACAGGCCCTTTATATTATTATTTTGAACCATATTTTTGTGGTGGAAATAAATGCCTTTTTACACCTTTTTTGTCAATAAAAGCCTTTTTCGTGCCTTTTTTGTAATTTTATTTTGCCTTTTTGCCTGCCCATTTCAGAGTTTTTTAGTGCCTCAACATCCTGACTAATATTAATATAACAACAACATCAATAATAATAATAATAATACTAACAACAATAATCTATACTATTACAAAAACTCTCATCTTGACCACTGCGTTGTATTTAAATTTGTGCAAAAACACTATTGTATATCGCGAGGATTGCTCACCACCTTACTCACCATTCTACTCTGCTCCAAGCCACCAAGTTTGTTCCGATCAGTGGAAGATTACAAAAGTTATGAAGGTTTAAAAAATTGTGAGATCAGCAGATTGGTCTTTTTGCCTGTCAATCACCATGAAGGTAACGCCCCTCCCGTCACCAGCTGTTAATCTTTGCTGTTAATCACTGGGCGGGCGAGAAGAGTAAAGTCCCGGAGGCAGGGCTGAGTCCGCAAGCCGTGCGGAGAAGAACGACCAGTGAAGTGACCAGTGCCCGCTGTGAGTCCCCATCGCACCCCAACCCCATCCCCTCTGGTCCCACTCGCTGGCTCCTGTCGCCCTCCCCCGTTAAACCGCACTCACCCCAAGGCTCTTCCCCCGTATTGTCTCCGAGCTCTCTCACCCCCTGCCCACACCCTTCCCACTACCCCCCCACCCCCCACCCCCCACATCCCTCCCCGCCCACACATACCCCTGTCCTCGCAAACCCCTCCAGGCCACATACACCCTTCCTCTCCCACCCCTCACCGCCCCCCCCACCACACAACCCCTGTGGTGACTGGGATCCAACGCATCCCACTTAGTCTAGTAATAAAATAATAATAACAACAACAATAATAATAATAATATATTAATAACAACAACAACAATAAAACTAATATAATAATAACAACAATAATAATAATATTATAATAACAATAATAATAATATAATGATAACAAAAACAACAATAATAATAACAACAATAATAATCATCATAATACCAATAATAACAATCATAATAATCACAATAATAATAATAATAATAATAATAATGATAATAATAATAATAATAATAATAATAATAATAATAATAATAATAATAATGTAGCCTTTTCCCTCATGGTGGACGTATGGGGCGGGCGCCTCATTCCACCGACGGACCTCGGTCCCGTGACACGCGACAGCACTCTGCCCGTAGCTCAACGCAGTGGCTGAAGTAGAGGCCCTGAATGCCTCCCTCCTCCCGAAGTTCCCAGTGCTCCTCACCCCCCGTTTCAGCACTGCGGCCCCCAAGCACGAGGTGGTGCACCATATTCCCACCGTGGGAATGCCATTACACGCCCGGGCGTGCCGGCTAATGCTTGTCCAGCTGCGCATCGCCAGGGAGGAATTCCAGCAGATGGAGGATATGGGCAACGTACGCTGCTCCAATAGCCCGTGGCCATCCCCATTGCACATGATCCCAAAGTCATCTGGGGGTGGAGACCATGCGAGGATTACAGGCGCCTGAACGCCATTACAACCGCGGACCGCTACCCGGTCCCACATATACAGGACTTTTCGGCCCATCTGGAGGGTGCCATCTGTTTCTCCAAGGTGGACCTGGTCTGTGGTTATCATACAATCTTGCATGAGATCCTTGTGCGCCCGGAAGACGTGCCCAAAACTGCCACCATCACCCTGTTCGGGCTGTTTGAGTGGCTCCGCATGCCCTTCGGTTTGAAGAACGCCGTTCCAGCGCCTAATGGACATGGTCGGTCGGGGATTGAACTTTCTCTACATTTACCATGATGACACCCTGGTCGCGAGCCACTCCCAACAGGAGCACCTCACACACACCTGTGGATGCTAATAATAATAATAATAATAATAATAATAATAATAATAATAATAATAATAATAATAATAATAATAATAATAATAATAATAATAATAAATAAATAAAATTAAATAATAATAATAATAATAATAGTAATAATAATTGTAGGAGCCATCTATGCTTAAATTGGGCATGACTTGCATTGAACTAAGCGATATGACAGCGTGTGGTCAGAACAGATGAGAGCTGGCTCGCAAAGAGAAGACACAGATTTTACCAGTTCGGATAGTAAGAATGACCAATTGAGATAGTAAGAACGGACAGGTCGGATAGTAAGAACGGAAAGCTACAATCTGCATGAGATACTTCTTTGTATTTATATCAATAAAGAATCAATTAAACTGGAAATCACGACTGGTTATCCTCTACGGCATAAATTTGATCCACTCCTCCCTGTCAGCGTGGAAATGACAATGAAAACGTTTGGAATTGCCATTACATTAAATATAATAATCACAATAATAATAGCACCAATAAGAACAACAACAATAATAATAGCAATAACAATAATAACAATCCTAATCAGAATAATAGCTACTATAATAACAATAATAATAGCTCCAATAATAACAACAATATTAATAATAGCAAAATAATAACAATAATCAGCAACAATAATTATAATAGCAACAATAATAACAATAATCGAAACACTAAGAATTATAATAATGTAGCAGCACCAAACGTGGTGAATAAGGCCAGACGTCAGGAAGGTTCAAACAGTAGTTTTATTTAGGTGTTACATGTTGAGTTGGTCCGCTAACGTAATTATCATTGCTGCTGTAGCTGAGCGAGGTTGTTCTCTTTGGCTCAGCTACCTGTTCACTCCATGATCTCGAGGTGAGATAAGATTAAGTAGCAGGGCACTCCCCCTAGGCTGTGACGCCACGTGCCAGCCCTGGTAGCTACTGACGAGGGTTCGACCATAAGTGGTCTGTGTATTAGCTGACGCCACAATAACAACAATAATGATAATACTAATAATAGCAACAATAACAACAACAACAACAACAACAATAATAAAATAATAATAAGCATTATCAAAACAACAACAATAATAATAACAATAATAATAATAATAGAAACAAATAATGGTAATAACGACAATAGAAACATAGAAACATAGAAATTAGGTGCAGGAGTAGGCCATTCGGCCCTTCGAGCCTGCACCGCCATTCAATATGATCATGGCTGATCATCCAACTCAGTATCCCGTACCTGCCTTCTCTCCATACCCTCTGATCCCCTTAGCCACAAGTGCCACATCTAACTCCCTCTTAAATATAGCCAATGAACTGGCCTCAACTACCCTCTGTGGCAGAGAGTTCCAGAGACCCACCACTCTCTGTGTGAAAAAATTCCTTCTCATCTCGGTCCTAAAGGATTTCCCCCTTATCCTTAAGCTGTGACCCCTTGTCCTGGACCTCCCCAACATCGGGAACAATCTTCCTGCATCTAGCCTGTCCAACCCCTTAAGAATCTTGTAAGTTTCTATAAGATCCCCTCTCAATCTCCTAAATTCTAGAGAGTATAAACCGAGTCTATGCAGTCTTTGTTCATAAGACAGTCCTGACATCCCAGGAATCAGTCTGGTGAACCTTCGCTGCACTCCCTCTATGGCAATAATGTCCTTCCTCAGATTTGGAGACCAAAACTGTACGCAATACTCCAGGTGTGGCCTCACCAAGACCCTATACAACTGAAGTAGAACCTCCCTGCTCCTATACTCAAATCCTTTTGCTATGAAAGCTAACATACCATTGGCTTTCTTCACTGCCTGCTGTACCTGCATAATAAGTAAGAAAGTAAGTAAGTAAGTTTATTGGCCAAGTATTCACATACAAGGAATTTGCCTTGGTGCTCCGCCCTCCAGGTGTCGTGCTGGGTGGCTGAGCCAAAGCAGACCATGATGGAGAAGGTGAGAACAGACTCTACGATGGCCGTGCAGAATTGGGCCATCGTTGCCTGTGGCAGATTGTGCTTCCTCAGCTGCTGCAGGAAGTACATCCTCTGTTGTGCCTTTTTGACTGTGGAGTCGATGGTAGCCCCTCACTTAAGGTCCTTGGAGATGATGGTTCCCAGGAACCTAGAAGACTCCACAGATGTGACTGTGGTGTTGTTGATGGTGAGTGGGGTGAGGGTAGGGGGAGCTCTCCTAAAGTCTACAATCAATTCCACCGTCTTAAGAGCATTGAGCTCTACGTTGTTGCTATGGCACCAGGACGCCAACTGTGACACTTCCTGTCTGTAGGCAGACTCCTCCCCATCCTGGATCAGTCCAATCAGGGTTGTGTCATCCGCAAACTTGAGAAGCTTGACAGAGGTGTCTGTGGTGGTGCAGTCGTTGGAGTAGAGAGAGTAGAGGAGAGGAGAGAGTACGCAGCCTTGCGGTGCTCCTATGCTGAGCATTTGCGGGTCAAGATCTGCTTTCCCAGCCTCACATGCTGCTTCACATCAGGGCTGCCAACATTGGGTGAGAGTTAAGAGTGAGAAATTGCGAGGAGCGTGGTTGGGAGCTTTTGCATTTTTCAGCTTGAAATTGTGCATCTGGTTCTTACTGTTGTGAGTCTTTTAACTTGCACTTGAATGCAACATTTATGCTTCAAATTGGATTAGGTATGAATAAGGTTAGGCTAAATTACATTCCTAACTACATTCCACAATAGAGCCAGGCTCTGATCAACAGGTGCAGCACATGAATGACCTTAGTATATTCATGTATGGAAATCAGATTATAATTCATGCTGTTATGCATATATATATATAGAGAGAGAGAAACAAAAATCTAGAAATAAGGCAAGAGGAGTTGGACTTCCATCACTGTTCTGCACAAATAAATCAATCAACCTTATCCTTTCACGATAGAAACAAGACAAAAATAATGCCACATATTCAACCGTTTGTGGTTCAATGAAATTAAGATATATATGTAAAATATATATATATGGAAACAGGCCCTTCGGCCCACCAAGTCCACACCGACCAGCAATCTAGCTTACACCAGTTGTATCCTACACGCCACGGACAATTTACAGAAGCCAATTAACCTACAAACCTGCACTACTTTCGGATGTGGGAGAAACCGGAATATCCAGAGAAAACCATATGGTCATAAGGAGATTGTACAAATACTGTACAGACAGCACCCGTAGTCAGGATCAAATCTGGGCCTGTGGTGCTGCAAGGCAGCAACTCTACTGCTGCGCCACCGTGCCACCCCATTAAATGTTTTTTTTCTGTAATATATTTATTATAGTGTCACGTCAATAAAGATGAACACATGATTATAATTTCTGCCCTTAGTTGGATTACACACATTACCAGTCATTGTGTTTTATGGCTGGTTTTCAACCTCTTCAGTCTGAAGGTCTCGACCCGAAACATCACCTATTCTTTCTTTCCAGAGATGCCGCAAGTCCTGCTGGGTTATTCCAGCTTTTAGTGTCTATCTTCAGTTTAAACCACCATCTGCAGTTCCTTCTTACACTCTTTGTTATGCAAAACAGGTCCTATTCTCATAATATTATTCACCTCAACTAAGTATTTTCCTCACCTCCGTTGCTACAGAGAATACAATGCCAGTTATCAAATCTTTCTTCAAAGTGAAAAAAAAATTCCAGCCCCACCAATATGTTCATAAATCGCTGAGACCACCGCCACATCTCAACTCTCACACCATCTGCACGGGAATGTGAATGCGGGTGAGGCAACGTCTATAGAGCGGTGGACAAAAATGCTGGAGAAATTCTTGAGTCTGAAGAAGGGTCAGACATAGATGCTGCCTCACCCACTGAGTTTCTCCAGCATTGTTGTCTACATTGCCATTTTAAATAGTGTGCGAAGGGCTTAAGCCAATTAAATTGCTTGTTCTTTATGGGGAACCCGCCGACAAAAAAACTATTCTCATTGGTGAGTGTGGAGGAGTGTGAGTTTATTTATTTAATCATATATTTAAAAAAAAATGTTTTGAGCGTGAGAACTTCTGTCATCAGCGTGAGAGCGTGAGAATGTCCTCAAATGCATTAGTCTCACGCTCAATGCGTGAGAGTTGGCAGCCCTGTTCACATGCACATAATAATAATAATATTAGCAATAATAATAACAACAATCATAATAACAATAATTATAACTATAATAATAGTAATATTAATAACAACAATAATAATAATGGCAATAATAATAATAGCAACAATACAATGCAAGTGGATTTAAACATGCTATATAAATAAAATTTACTTACTTCATATAATCACAATAGCAACAACAACAATAATAACAGTAATAACAATGATAACAAGAATAATAACAACAATATCAACAACAAAAACAACAATAATCACAATAATAATAACAGAACCAGGGGTAACAGTTTAAGAATAATGGGTAGGCGATTTAGGACTGAGATGAGGAAAAACGTTTTCACACAGAGACTTGTGGATCTCTCACATTTCACTGCACCTTATCCGTGCTGTTACTTGGGGTAATGTTGGTGATGTCCTCTCCAGAGTAACCACAATGCTTTGGTGTGAATCAATTTTTTAAATTTTAGCATTGTTTATTATTGTCACGTGCACTGAGATACAGTGAAAAGCTTTTGTTTGCATGCTGTCCAGTTAAAGGAAAGGCCGTGCAGTCTTTTGACTCAATGGTCTCCAATGAATTCGATGGGAGGTCAGGACCGGACTCTGGATGATTTCAACCAAAAAGCTTCTCACTGTACCTCGGTACACGTGACATTAAATAAAATTAAAATTAAAGACTCAAACTAGAGCTAAGACTAAAACGAAAAAAAACTAGAATTCCAACTGCAAACTGCAACTACAACTAATCTAAACTAAACTAAAGTAAATGCAACTATTGTGCAGTGATAATAGACAATAGACAATGGGTGCAGGAGTAGGCCATTCAGCCCTTTGAGCCAGCACCGCCATTCAATGGCTGATCATCCCCAATCAGTACTCCGTTGCTGCCTTCTCCCCATATCCCCTGACTCTGCTATCTTTAAGAGCCCTATCTAGCTCTCTCTTGAAAGCAAAGATACCAGAGTATCTCCTCTAGTATATTTGCTTGAAAGTATCCAGAAAACCGGCCTGCACCGCCCTCTGGGGCAGACAATTCCACACTCACAACTCTCTGTGAGAAAAAGTGTTTCCTGCTTTTCAAGTTTTTGTGAGAGAAAGGAAAGCAGAAATGAATTAAGTGAAACTTTCAAGCGAGCAATGGTATTATTCACAGTTGTACAAAGATACAATTTTATATTTAGCTCTGGAGGGAGGGCAGAAAAAATAAATCCTAAATCCTAAATTGAGGTTGAGGTGTGCTTAGGTATTTTAAGGCCATTTAAGGTCATTCAAATGTTTAAAAAGCCTTTGACGGTTTAATTTGGCCACGTGGGCTATATTTGAAAGTTTAAAGCAGCCAACGGCCAACATTGAACCGTTTGTAACGTAACCGGGCATCTCATTTGCATAGAGGGATTAGAAATGTAACCCCCAAAACAGCCAATCAGAAAGCAATATTCCGTGCCGGATTTTAACCAATGGGCTTAGAGGATGTCGATGACGTCCGTTTTTGTTGCTTCAACCTACAGGTGTACAGTGGATGGACACAAATGCTGGAGTAAACTCAGCGGGTCAGGCAGCATCTCTAGCGAAAATCATAGGCGAGGTTTTGGGTCCAAGGGTCCGACCCAAAACAATCCCCATTCCTTCTCTCCATTGATGCTGCCTGTCCTGCTGAGTTACTCCAGCATTTAAGTCTCTTTCTTCGGTGGAAGCCAGCATCTGCAGTGCCTTCCTACACACACATTTTGTCTGCTCCACTGCAAAATCTCATCAAAGCAGCTGTCTGAAATAGGGTCTCGCCCCGAAATGTCACCCATTCCTTCTCTCCATTGATACTGCCTGTCCCACTGAATTACTCCAGCTTTTTGTGTCCATCTACAGATTATATTTGGAGTGTATTGAAACATGATGGGTCAGAGATAAGACACAATAAGGAATAAGAGTAGAATTAGGCCATTTGGCCCATCACGTCTACTCCGCCAATCAATCATGGCTCATCTATCTGTCCCTCCTAACCCCATTCTCCTTCCTTCTCCCATAACTGACGCCTGCACTAATCAAGAATCTATTAATCTCTTCCTGCAAAATATCCACTTGATCTCCACAGCCTTCTGTGGCAAAGAATTCCACAGATTCGCCAACCGCTGACTAAAGAAATTTCTCCTCATCTCCTTCCAAAAAGAACGTCTTTTCATTCTGAGGCTATGACCACAATAGTGAAGTGTCAAGAGTGTTTTATTGTCATAAGTCCCAAAATGGAACAATAAGTTTGAGGAAGGCGTCCCAACCCGAAACGTTATCCATCCTTTTCCTCCAGAGATGTTGCCTGACCCGCTGAGTTACTCCAGCACTTTCTGTCTATCTTTGGTATAAACCAGCATCTTCAGTTCCTTGTTTCTACTTTTTTCTTCTAACGGAGATCTTTCTTGCAGCAGCACAACAGACAAGTAAACATAATACTCTGTAAACACCCACATAAGCACCTCATATTTTGCTTGGGTAGTTTACACCCCAGTGGTGTGACCATTGCCTTCTTCAATTTCAGGTAGTCCTTGCTTTCTCCCTCCTTCCCCTCCCCTTCTCAGCTCTCCCATAGAGCTGAAAGGCAGGAAATAGGTTCCCGATGTAGGGGGAGTCCAGAACCAGGGGCCACACAGTCTAAGAATAAGGGGTAAGCCATTTAGAACGGTGACGAGGAAACACTTTTTCTCACAGAGAGTTGTGAGTCTGTGGAATTCTCTGCCTCAGGGAGCGGCTGGGGCCGGTTCTCTGGATACTTTCAAGAGAGAGCTAGATCGGGCTCTTAAAGCTAGTGGAGTCAGGGGATATGGGGAGAAGGCAGGAACGGGGTACTGATTGGGGATGATCAGCCATGATCACATAGAATGGCGGTGCTGGCTCGAACGGCCGATTGGCCTACTCCTGCACCTATTGTCTATTGTCCATTCTTCCTGTGACTGTGTTGGCCTTCGCTGGGTGCTCCGGTTTCTCCAGTACAGATTTGTAGGTTAATTAGCCTCGGTAAATTATAAATTGTCCCTCGTGTGTAGGATAGTTCTCGTGTATGTGGTGATCTCTGGTCGGCGTGGACTCGATGGGATGAAGGCTGTTTCCAGGCTCTATACCTAAAACTAAAAGAAGGCTAAGTTTAAAAAGAACCACAAAGATTTCAGAAGCAAGCATCAAATCTTGGTGTTGCACTTTCGTTCATTACTGGATGCCTTAATTTAGCTACTAATTCAAGCAAGGACTACCTGAAATTGGAGAAGTCAATGTTTATACCACTGGGGTGTAAACTACCCATGCGAAATGTGAGGTGCTGCTCCTCCAATTTGTGGTGGTCCTCACTAGCCATGGAGGAGGCCCAGGATCTTCGATTTTTCCAGCATCTGCAGTTCTTTCTTAAACATTCAACATTTGTAAGTACTTTTATTGGGTGGGGTTAATTTTACTGGAGAGGCAACCAGTGGCTCTCTTCCAGTGCCGCCAGTGTGGAATGCTCCCTACACAGTTTTCCAAATACAAGTTGAAGTTCAAGTTACATTTTTTGTCACATGCACCAATTGGTACAGTGAGATTTGAGTTACCATACAGCCATATGAATATAAAGAACACAATGCACGATGGAGTTTAACATAAACATCCCCACACAGTTCCCACTGTGAGGGGAAGCAATAAAGTTCAGTCCTCTTCCTCATTGTTCACCCGTGATCGGGGGCTTTGAGTCCTCCGCAGTCGCCGCTACGGGGACCAGATGTTCTATCCTGGGAATATCCATCAAAGGAAAGATTAAAACCACAAGGAACTGCAGATGCTGGTTTTCAAGTAAAGACACAGAGTGCCAGAGTAACTCAGCGCTGGAGAAGAGTCCCAACCGGTCCATGTTCTGAGCTGACCCGCTGAGTTACACAGCATTTTGTGTCTATCTTCAGTATAAACCAGCATCTGCAGCTCCTTCCCACTCAAGTCAAGTCAAGTCAAGTTTATTTGGCACATACACATACGAGATGTGCAGTGAAATGAAAAGTGGAAATGCTTGCGAATTTTGCAAAAAAAAGACAAAAAAAAACAGAATAGAACAGAATGAGTAATTACATATTTGTGAGAAAAAAACAGCAATTTTAAAAAGACACAACACAACAATAAATTGGTACAGTAAGTTAGTCCCTGTTGAGATTAGAGTTTACAGTCCTAATGGAACTGGGAAGAAACTCCTTCTCATCCTCTCTGTTTTCACAGCATGACCGCTGAGGTGCTTGCTTGACCGTAGCAGCTGGAACAGTCTGTTGCTGGGGTGGAAGGGGTCCCCCATGATGTTGCTGACTCTGGATCTGCACCTTCTGATGTATAGTTCCTGCAGGGGAGCGAGTGTAGTACTCCAATTGACTGCTGTGATTCTAAAGTGGTCCTATAGTTAAAAGACAATTGGCCTGGTTTACTGGAGAAAATAGACGAGGTGCACATGAACTTATAACACAAACTATAAAATTTAAATGAGGGAAATGAAGTTTGCAATTCTAAATTGAGAAATTATGTCCTCTCCATCTTAGCCAATACTAAAACACTGTGGCTACCAGAAGTTAAATTAGAATCGGCAATAATCTTTGAATTTATTTCCAATCTTGGGTTGCTAGTCATATGCCATATAATACGAGTGCATTATCATCTATTCATTGGAGGCATCTTGTGACTTTACTGACATTCTCAACTTATTAATTCTTTTTAATACTGCTTTTAACTATCAAAATCAAACTTAACCACAGTACCAAATCCTACATTTAATTTCTCCTAACCTCTGACTCCAACACCTCAGCTTTCATACTTTCACCTCAACTCTTAACCTTACCTTCTCTAATTTGAGCCTAATGGAATTCTTAAATGGCATTATTTAAATAGCACTTTGAAGGACCAACAACATTCCCCACAGCCATCAGGCTAGTAAACACAAGAAACAAGCTATGAGCTCGGAGCTCTGAACTGCAAAAGTCTACCTTCGATTTTCAAGCACCTTCAGTTCCTTCTTGAACAAAGACTATATTATTATTTGTTATTTGCACTATATTTGTTATTTATTGAACTTTTTCTTTTTTTCCCCCCGTTATGTACTATATTTACATATTTATATATTCTGTTGTATTGCAGCAAGTAAGAATTTTAGTGTCCCGCTCTAAAAACAATAAAACACTTTTGACTGGTGACTCTTGACATCTCAATTTGGTGCGTTAGTGCCGTTTAATCTCATAGCTATTAGTTTGGTTTAGTTTTAGTATAATTTAGTTTAGTTTAGTTTTAGTTTAGTTGAGTTTATTTTAGAGTACAGGACGGGAACAGTCCATTTGGCCCTCAATATCCATGACAAACAGAACGCCAAGTTAAAATAACTTCCTTTGCCTGCACATGATCAGGTCAGTTCAGGGGGAGTTCCCCCCGCCACGGATACCATGTAATCCCATGCTACCTTCACCTCTTTAGCTGTTGACTGGATGATTCACGGCAAACTCATAACTAATGTAGAATTTTCTCTGTCAAAGTTGAACACCAATGTTATGATAACGTTATTGAAGTCAAGCCAGGGTTGGAGGGGTTTAAAAGATAGACTGTGAACCGTGTTCAAACAACAATAGAGCTAACATCATTTTTAGTTAAAGGAAAAAAAAATGACTTGACGTAAACATAGAAACATAGAAACATAGAAAATAGGTGCAGGAGTAGGCCATTCGGCCCTTCGAGCCAGCACTGCCACTCAATATGATCATGGCTGATCATCCAACTCAGTACCCTGTACCTGCCTTCTCTCCATACCCCCTGATCCCTTTGGCCACAAGGGCCACATCTAACTCCCTCTTAAATATAGCCAATGAACTGGCCTCAACTGCCTTCTGTGGCAGAGAATTCCACAGATTCACCACTCTCTGTGTGAAAAATGTTTTTCTCATCTCGGTCCTAAAAGACTTCCCCCTTATCCTTAAACTGTGACCCCTTGTTCTGGACTTCCCCAACATCGGGAACAATCTTCCCGATGTAGGGTAAGTAGGCACCCTCAAGAAAACTCTTATATAGTAAAGGTTTAAGAAAGAACTGCAAATGCTGGAAAAATCGGAGGTAGACAAAAATGCTGGAGAAACTCAGCAGCTGAGGCAGCATCAATGGAGCAAAGGAATAGGTGACATTTTGGGTCGAAACCCTTCTTCAGGCTGATGTTGGGGTTGGGGGAGGCAGGATGGAGATCTTGTATAGTAAATGTATCTCAATATAGGACAGGTCAGGGGGAATTCCCCCCACCACGGGTACCATGTAATCGCGTGCTACCTGCTCCATGGTCGGATATTCGGCGACTAAACCGTCTCCCCCATCTGGTTTGCCGGGCGAGGAGGGGCTGTGGACCCCCAGCTGGACCAAAAACAAGACCCGTCAAAGGGCGGATGAGCTTCTAGCGAGCCAACGGCCATCCACACTTCAGTAGAAGTTGCGATCACTGTCGTACATAGCATTGTAAGGAAAGATGATAAAGCGCACACACCAAAATCCTATACTTCCAGTGGCGGAAATCCGCAGGAACTGGAGGATAGAGATGTGTGGTCCGTCCGTCACCGTTCCCGTCGGAAACCAGCACCACTCCGTTGCTAATGTTTTCAATGATGATGAATGCACATGATCCATATCCCTCCTTACCCTACATATCCGCGTGCCTATCCAAAAGTCACTGAAATGCTGCTATTGTAACCATCACCGCCCCTGTCAGCGCCTTCCAGGCATCCACCGTACTCTGTGTAAAATCCTTGGCCCGCACATCTCCTTTAATCTTTGCCATTCACACTTGAAAAGGAATGCCCTCTAATTTTTCACGTTTTCACCCCGGGAAAAAGGTTCTGACTGTCTATCCTATCTATGTCTCTGATAAATTTATATACTTTCCGCAGCATCCGAGAAAACAGCAACAGTTTTTGCAACCTTTCCTTATAGCTTATTATAGCATCTCATCCACGTGGCATTCTGGTAAACCCCTCCTCTCCAGGGCCACCATTAGTTGAAAGCAGTACTGAGCTACCATCTGACCCCAGATTATCTTTAATCGGACTTTTTTAAACTGTAACTTGCACTAAACGTTATTCCCTTTATCCCCCGTCTGCACGCTGTAGACCAAAGATCCTACAGCGGAGTAAGATAGACCACTCCTTCTAAATGCAATCGGCTGATGTGTAGTACGCAAGGGAGTGGAATGTGGGCCTTTTTTTTCATCCATTTCAGTAACCTGACACGACCCGACCCCACCGGACCGGACCCGACCCGCAGTATAATCAACGTTGTGGGGGATCAATTTGTGTTAATAAATTATAATTCTGAAAATGAGGATAAGATTTTTACCAAAGAACTTTGATTTTTACGAGGATGTTTCCGTAACCGGCTTCCGTCTCTGCACTAGAATCTTAGCTCCGCTATGGGATCTTTGGTGCGGAGACGGAAGCCGGTTACGGAAATGGGGCCGAAAATTACCCATGAATCCCCCCATGACCGTACTACGTCTTTTTCGTTGAGTGATCTATCTTGCTTGCTATAGGATCTTTGTTGTGGACGGCTTGATAGTAATCATATATAGTCTGTCCGCTGACTGGATAGCACGCAACAAAAAAGCTTTTCACTGTACCTCGTTACATATGATAATAAACTAAACTAAGCTAAAGGTAGACAAAAATGCTGGAGAAACTCAGCGAGTGAGACAGCATATATGGAGCGATGGAATAGGGAACGTTTCCGATCGAGACCCTTCTTCTCGACCCGAAACGTCAACTATTCCTTAGCTCCAAAGATGCTGCCTCACCCGCTGAGTTTCTCCTGCATTTTTGTCTGTCTTCGATTTTTCCAGCATCTGCAGTTTCTTCTTAAACTAAACTAAATGTGGGCAACCAGAACTCCATACAATATTCCAAGTGTGGCCTATCCTTAGTCCTATAAAGCTGCAGCACAGCGTCCAGACTTTTGTGCTCAATGCCCTGGACGATGAAGGCAAGCAAATTATTAACACTCCATCTATTTTCTCTGCCACTTTCGGGGAACTTCTCCTATCGTGTCCATCTTCCATGTTTCGAATGTTGACGTCGCTGTCATCGTCCGTCTTGAAAAGGACGCAGGCTTCCGGCGACAATCAGTGGGAGCCGTCACTTGTTGCAATAGATGATGGTGGCAGTAGAACTAGCTCGGGTTGCTTCCAGTTTCCAGGCCCGCGACGTGGACGCTTCGGATATGGGGAACTATGGAGCTCTCTATCAAATCGAGCTTTGCGAATTTAACGATTGGAGATTGCACATCGAAGTAAAGAATCCTTGCTGCAGAGATAGAACCTATATAAGCCTCATTGAACATTTGAAACATTTAGGTAAACAATTTAAAGTTTATAGGTAAATCTTCGATGTTTCCATGTCATATGTCTAGTGGCTATTTAAGATTTAATTTGAGCCTTGGGCAAGGCTGGAAGTGCCATACTAGGAGTGTTGAAATGTGAAAAGATTACATTATGTTTTAAGAATTGCAATTGGAAAGAAAAGTCTCAGAAGACCTGTAAGAATTATGGAGATCAGAAGATAGTGGAACTAATCTTGGGTTGGCCCCCTAATTTGAGGAAGGACATTCTTGCTATTGAGGGAGTGCAGTGTAGGTTCACCAGGCTAATTCCTGGGATGGGGGACTGTCATATGCTGAGAGAATGGAAGGATGAGAGGGGATCTTATTGAAACATATAAGATTATTAAGGGTTTGTGCACGTTAGAGGCAGGAAACATGTTCCTGAGTCCAGAACCAGGGGCCACACAGTTTAAGAATAAGGGGTAGGCCATTTAGAATGGAGATGAGGAAACACTTTTTCACACAGAGAGTTGTGAGTCTGTGGAATTCTCTGCCTCAGAGGGCGGTGGAGGCCGGTTCTATGGATACTTTCAAGAGAGAGCTAGATAGGGCTCTTAAAGATAGCGTAGTCAGGGGATATGTGGAGAAGGCTGGACCGGAGGTACTGATTGGAGATGATCAGCCATGATCGCATTGAATGGCGGTGCTGGCTCGAAGGGCCGAATGGTCTCCTCCTGCACCTATTGTCTATTGTCTATTGAGCACTGTGAATGCAGAGAGATGTGTTGGTTTGATTTGGTGTTGGAGGGAACATGAGATTAACTGTCGAAACACAAAATGCTGGAGGTACCCAGTGGGACAGGCAGCATCTGGGGAGGCGGAATGGAGAAGCCCTTTGTCTGTCCATTCCCTCCCTAGATGAAACCAAATCTGTTTGGTTAAGTTCAGTTTATTATTGTCATGTGTACCGAGGTACAGTGAAAAACTTTTTCTTGGATACTATCTTGTCAAAGAAAAAACTGTACATAAAGGCAATGTATAGGAAGGAACTGCAGATGCTGGTTTAAACCAAAGATAGACACAAAAAGGTGGAGTAACTCAGCGGGACAGGCAGCACTGGTCTGAAGCATCACCCATTCCTTCTCTCCAGAGATGCTGCCTGTCTCGCTGAGTTACTCCAGCTTTTTGTGTCTATACATAAACACAATCAAGTGGTTCACAATGCATAAATAAAGGATAAAGGTACAACATTTTGTGCCAGATATGACACTGAAGTCTGATAAAGTTTGATTAAAGATAATACAAAGGTCTCCAACTAGGTAGATGGGAGGTGAGCACCCCACTCTAGTTGATCAGATCACCATTCAGTTGCCTTATAACTGCTGGGAAGAGACCAGAAAAGTCACCTATTCTTTCGTTCCACAGATGCTGCCTCACCTGCTGAGCATTTTTTGCCTACCTTCGATTTTTCCAGCATCTGCAGTTCTTTCTTAAACACTGAATCTGGAGTTGTGCACTTTCAAACTTCAGTACCTCTTGCCCGATGGGAGAGGGGAGAAGAGGGAGTGATGGGGATGAGACTGGTCCTTGATTATGCTGCTGACCTCACTGAGGCAGAGTGAGGTGTAGATGGAGTCAATGGAAGGGAGATTGGTTTCTGTGATGGTCTAGGCTCTGTCTACAACTGTCTGCATGAGATTATGTATGAACTCTTCAGCCCGTTGTGCTTCACTCAAGATCCCAGCATTCGCAGTCCCTTGGTGTCTCCAGGAGTTTAACTATGAGTGGACCAAGTATGTACAGGGCCCACCACTGATTTTCCAGCAACTGGTGGTTCGGCCCTTCCTTTAATCCGGACATGAATCCCCTCCCAGAAGTTCCCCTGTAACTGAGGTGCCAAGGCCGGGTGAGGTGTCCAATCTTGATCCATCAAGATCGGCGGGTCAGATTTGGCCCCTGAAGCTGAGGCTCACGGACTCCAGCCTGGCAGATCCCTTCCCATAGCCGACTTTCGTGGACCGGTATCTCAGACACCCCCCCCCCCACCCCATGGCTGTGACCTCTGATGCTCCGGAAAAATGGATAACACAACAAGGCTCTGGAACCAAGCGTGCCAGAAAATCGGTGGTGGACCTGTGATATAATAATTCAAATGAAACTAGAAAAATCATAGACCTCGTCCACCCATTGCATAATGAAAGTTATGATGGTATAAGTTGAAGATGTAGGAAAAAGTATTTAAATATTCTATTTTTTTTATTTTTACCTTACACTTCTGATAACCTTCCTCTCTGGGAAGCTCTTTAGTAAATGTTATGTTCACATCTCAGATATAATTGGTTCAAATGCTGTTGAAGGGTTATTTAATAAAACTACCCAAGTTCCCAAAAGTGGCAAACCTGCTTTCGTTTTAAAACTTATTTTCTTGAAAAGCATTGAGAAGATGGAACCTGTTATGAAAATTAACCTCCCAGAACCTCGTTCTGAGGCCAGGAAATTGCCATTAACCTTGTTGCCGCGAGACCTGTGTACCCCTTTCAATGATAAGTTTAGTGCTAAGTGCATTTATTCTCTTAAGAGTGTTCGTAAAGGTAAAGGACATTTGGGGGTAGTTTTTATTTTAATGAGGAAATTACCCCTAAATTGTAATACTAATTGTTGGAGAGAAGATAAACTTGGTTGAAAATGAACCACAATGTTGTGTTTCTTGCTTGAAATTCTAAAGATCATTCCTAACCGACTGAGGCGCTGGATTCATAACATGTAAGTGTCGTTGATGACGAAACGGAATAAAGAATACAGCTGTCTGTTTAATACTCAGGTTATTCTGGGAGTTCAATAAAATATAAGGACAAAGCAGCTTGTTATGGTTTGTTGAACCGCAGATGTTCAGTCGTCCATCTCAAAGTATCCATTGACTCGAACCTCTCTCGCATACTTCAACCAGGTCCGCAAGAGCGGTATTAAAGGAGGGGAACATACTTAGTTAGCACAGTGTCTTTGGTCACCATGGAATTTGTGTGTTTTTTGTTGTGATGTGTGTGTGGTAGCGGGAAGGGTGTCAAATGTCTTGCAATGGTAGTACACATGCGAGTTTCAACCTCAGTGAATCTTGAATTCAACCGAAGTTGGTTCGGTTAAAATCAGAATTGGCGTTTGCAGCCTGCGGTGCAGAACTATCTCAATTAAAATAAGCACAATAACACCAATTGAGAAAGGACACAATTCTCAGGCCAGCTTGGGCGACCAATTATAATGTGTTGGTCGTACATGCGCTAGTTTTGCCGGGTCCCGCAATAAAATTGCCAAATGTCTTTGGTTGCAGCGAGTTCCTCCAATTTACACCAGTCCTGGTAATCAGGCAACTTGGTGTGTTAATGAGACGGGGCTCAGAAAGGTCTTTCCCGGTTGCGTTCGACGTGAGAGCAAAGGGTCCCTCGGGAATATGAGCCCCAACTATTCCTCCTCAAGTAGGAAACTTGACATTTGCCGAGGTGTCGAACCGATGCGATGTTCTAAGCGGGAAAGTGGGAAATTTTATTTCCAGGCGGGCGATGCAACGCGGTGGCGAGGCGTTGGGAAGAACGCAGGGGTGTTTCCGAACCGGGGCATCGCTCGGGGTGTGAAATGCACGGGGTGGGGGGTCGGATGGCGCGGGGGTTTGGTTGCGGGCGCTCGATTTCGGGGCGGCGAGGGTGATGTTTGTGCGGGGAGAAAGCACAAGTTGCGCCGGCCGGGGAGGGCGGTTGAGTCTACCGCGTCCGCGCCGCCGCTTTAACAGGCGGGGAGGCGGCGCGGCGCCGTCAATGCAGCCGCGGCTGCGGAGCGGAGCGGAGGGGAGGTGAGGCGACGCGGGAAATCACACTTGGCTATGACCGACATGGAATCGCCGGGCGTGGACTTTTCCACCGCGGCCACCTCGCTGCTGCTGCAATCGCCGCCGCCGCCGCCAGCGATGCCGCCGGCGCTGCTGCTGCCCGAGGAGGCGGACTCGCTGGACATCGCGGTGGCCGTGAAGAAGAAGCGGCGGCCGTACCGGCACAAGAAGTTCGGCTGCACCGTGGCCGAGCAGATCATGAGGGCGGTGGCGGCGACCAAGGAGCGGCGGGGGCTGTCGGTGGCCGCCGTCAAGAAGCTGCTGTCGGCCAGCGGCTACGACCTGGCTCGCCACAACACGCGGGTCAACCGCGCCGTGCGCACCCTGGTGAGCAAAGGCTCGCTGGTGCAGACGACGGGCAGCGGCGCCTCGGGCTCGGTCAGGCTCGGCAGGTGCCCGCAGGAGGCGGCGGCGGCGGGGGCGGGGGCGGCCTTCAAGTTGCCGCTGGGGGCGGCCGCCCGCCGGACGGTGTTGGCCAGGAGGCCGTCGGCCAAGAAGTCCAGGAGGATGATGGCGAGGGGCGGCGGCGGCGGCATCAAGAAGAGGCGGCGGCTCAGTCAGTTGAAGAAGGCGGCGGGCAGGCGCCACAAGAAGGCGGGAGGCGGCGGCGCCTTGAAGAAGGTGACCGCCCGCTGGAAAACGGTCCGGGCCAGGAGGGCGCTGGCCAAGGGTCGCATCTTCAGGCGAAGGGCCAAGGTGGAAGCCAAGGTGATGGCTCGGGACAGCGTCAAGCCGACGGACTTGGTGGATGAGAAAGCGACTCCTTCGCAAAACACTGAACCGAACAAGTGCTGAACGGTTTAGACTTAAGTTAACCTGAAAATGTGTAACAGATGTGTGATAAAATGATTTTTTTTTTGTGGATCTAATAAAAAAGGAAAAATAAAATCGTGCATCATTGTGTATCTTGTGTTTGAAAAAAGATTTCCCCTTGCAAACGGGATTATTGCATATGTGCCTCTGCCCCACCCGCCTTACCCAAGGAGTAGTGACCACCTCACTTTAGACCAACGAGTAACAATCCTCACTTGAGACCAAGGAGTAACCACCTCACTTTAGACCAAGGAGTAACAAGAGTCACTTGAGACCAAGGAGTAACCACCTCACTTTAGACCAAGGAGTCACTTGAGACCAAGGAGTAACAATCCTCACTTTAGACCAAGGAGTAACAATCCTCACTTTAGACCAAGGAGTAACAATCCTCATTTGAAAACAAGGAGTAAATCACCTCACTTGAGACCAAAGATACTGGAGATAATCGACCTGATCTCCCGGTACTTCAACTCACCCCTCCCATTCTGAATCCGACTTTCCTGTCCTGGGCAGAGTGAGTCCCACCGCAAATTGGAGCAGCACCTCATATTTCGCTTGGGCAGTTTACACCCCAGCGGTATGAACATTGACTTCTCCAATTTCAGGTAGTCCTTGCTTCTCCCTCCTTCCCCTTCCCAGCTCTACCACACAGCCCACTGTCTCCGTCTCTTCCTTCCCCTCCCACACACACATCAGTCTGAAGAAGGGTCTCGACCCGAAACGTCACCTATTCCTTCGCTCCATAGATGCTGCCTCACCCGCTGAGTTTCTCCAACATTTTTGTCCACTGTCTATGACATGCTCAGATCGCTACTAAATGCTGGAGTAGCTCAGCGAGTCAGGCGACATCACAGGGGGAAAATAGGTGGACGTTTCAGATCGGAACTGTTTCAGGTCGGAAACTCAGCCTGTGCGGCAGCATCTTTGGAGAGAAGGAATAGGCGACGTTTCAGGTCGAGTTCCTTCCAGCTGTAGCTAGAAGCACTTTGCACTTAGTGCTCATAGACTAGTCTCCCTGGCCTTCCCACATCGTGCAAGAGAAGCACATGCACGCCACTGCCCTTAGCTGCCATCTGCACTGTACTAAGACCAATGATAATGTGCGAAAGCAAAATAAAAGATAGATTGTGCGTTATCTCACCGTCACCCTATTTGCTCAAGTCAGAGTCACACAACGCAGAAACAGGACCTTGGACCCAACTTGAACATCACCGACCAGGTCGTTTTTTTCGAGCCAAAGCCTCAATATTTACGCTCCGCAAAGCACTTGGCTCGCCCAACATGGTCGCTTCCAACATGGCGTGCATGTGTTAAAGAAGGAACTGCAGATGCTGGAGAATCGAGGGTTACACAAAAAGCTGGAGAAACTCAGCGGGTGCAGCAGCATCTAAGGAGCGAAGGAGATAGGCGACGTTTCGGGTCGAGACCCTTCTTCAGACTGGTCAGGGATCAGGGAAACGAGAGATATAGACAGTGATGTGGAGAGATAAAGAACAATGAATGAAAGATATGCAAAAAAGAATGGATGATAAAGGAAACAGGCCATTGTAAGCTGTTTGTAGTGTGAAAATGAGAAGCTAGTGCGACTTGGGTGGGGGAGATGGAGAAGGAATGTCAGGGCCCGAGGACTGAGGGAGAGGTGGGGAGGGGGAGGAGGCAATCTGGGTGAACAGAATTAAGAAAATTCAATGTTTAAGCCCAGAGGATGCAGACTTCCCAAGCGGAATATGAGGTGCTGTTCCTCCAACTTGCGGTGTTGCTCACTCTGGCCGTGGATGAGGCCCAGGACCGAGAGGTCGGATACGGAATGGGAGGGGGAGTTGAAGGGCAGAGCCACCGGGAGGTCGGGTTGGTTAGAGCATGTGCTTCTCTTGCACGATGTGGGAAGGCCAGGGAGACTGGTCTATGAGCACTATGTGAATGGCGGTGCTAGCTTTGCTAGTGTCTGCCTTCCTTTCCATACAGCCGGTAGGACCAGTCACTCCGGGATTTCTTTCTGCTTTCTGCTGCTCCAAATCCAACTGAAGCTGGTTACCCGTGTGGCATTTTAAAACGTTCCGCTCCCCTTTTCAGCTTCTCCGACTGAAAATGAACTGGAATAGGAATAAGTGATAAACCATTTAGAATGGAGACGAGGAAACACTTTTTCTCACAGAGAGTTGTGAGTCTGTGGAATTCTCTGCCTCAGAGGGCGGTAGAGGCCGGTTCTCCGGATACTTTCAAGAGAAAGAGCTAGATAGGGCTCTTGAAGATGGAGTCAGGGGATATGGGGAGAAGGCAGGGACGGGGTGCTGATTGTGGATGATCAGTCATAATCACATTGAATGGCGGTGCTGGCTCGAAGGGCCGAATGGCCTACTCCTGCACCTATTGTATATTGTCTATTGAGGTTAGATCTGAGTTGCAGAGGCCACAAGCAGTTAAAGGCTAAATCTATTTTTGTTAAAATATCTTTTACCTCTAATTAATCTCCAGAATGAGTTTTCTGTATTTTTTCTAAACCATGATCAGCTTTACATAATATTGGCTGATACACAATTGAAGTTTATTCAGTGGCTGCACTAAGACGTCGATTGCAAATTAGTCAATAGACAATAGGCAGTAGGTGCAGGAGTAGGCCATTCGGCCCTTCAAGCCAGTACCGCCATTCAATGTGATCATGGCTGACATGTGATAATGTGATAATGACATGTGATAATGTGATAATGATCACATGGCTCACCCGCCAAGTTTCTCCAGCATTTTTGTCTCCAGTTGATTTTTCCAGCATCTGCAGTTCCTTCTTGTGATGCTACTTTCAGGGAACTATGTATCTGCCTAGTTAGATCCCTCTGCTTCACAAAATTCCCCAAACCTCCGCCGTTCACAGTGAATCCGAACGAGCAAGATATAATTGTTAGCTGAAGATTTCGGAAAGCGTCTGTCTAAATATGACTTTTGATGGGCAAAATTCTTACTATCCATGCACATGTCCAACTCTTAAATTAGATTCTCATGAACTGTTATCAGTTACTCAGCTGTTGAATAACATCAGTAGATCTTTATGGTCGCTGAGGCACACACATATAGATTACAACATCAATCTTCAGTAACCACTGGTCACATCTTCCCATCTCCTCACCTTTCTGCTTTCTGCAGAAACCCCTCCCACCATAACTCCCTGGTCAATTCGTCCCTTCCCACCCAAACCACCCCCTCCCCTGGTAGTTTCCATAGCAACCGGTATTGGGGGTTCAGTATTGATGTGGATAGAGAACTGGCTGGCAGACAAGAAGCAACGAGTAGGAGTAAACGGGTCATTTTCAGAATGGCAGGCAGTGACTAGTGGTGTAGTGCAAGGCTCAGTGCTGGGACCCCAGCTATTTACAATATATATTAATGATCTGGATGAGGGAATTGAATGCAACATCTCCAAGTTTGCGGATGACACGAAGCTGGGGGGCAGTGTCAGCTGTGAGGAGGATGCTAGGAGACTGCAACGTGACTTGGATAGGTTGGGTGAGTGGGCAAATGCATGGCAGATGCGGAATAATGTGGATAAATGTGAGGTTATCCACTTTGGCGGCAAAAAGAGGAAAGTAGACTATTATCTGAATGGTGGCCGATTAGCAAAAGGGGAGATGCAACGAGACCTGGGTACCATGGTACACCAGTCATTGAAAGTAGGCATGCAGGTGCAGCAGGCAGTGAAGAAAGCGACTGGTATGTTGGCATTCATAGCAAAAGGATTTGAGTACAAGAGCAGGGAGGTTCTACTGCAGTTGTACAGGGTCTTGGTGAGGCCACACCTGGAGTATTGCGTACTGTTTTGGTCTCCTAATCTGAGGAAAGACATTCTTGCCATAGAGGGAGTACAGAGAAGGTTCACCAGACTAATTCCTGGAATGGCAGGACTTCCATAAGAAGAAAGACTGGATAGACTCGGTTTGTACTCGCTGGAATTTAGAAGATTGAGGGGGAGATCTTATAGAGACTTACATAATTCTTAAGGGGTTGGACAGGCTAGATGCAGAAAGATTGTTCCCGATGTTGGGGAAGTCCAGAACAAGGGGTCACAGTTTCAGGATAACGGGGAAGACTTTTAGGACCGAGATGAGAAAATGTTTTCTCACACAGAGAGTGGTGAATCTGTGGAATTCTCTGCCACAGAAGGTAGTTGAGGCCAGTTCATTGGCTATATTTAAGAGGGAGTTAGATGTGGCCCTTGTGGCTAAAGAGATCAGGGGGTATGTAGAGAAGGCAGGTACAGGATACTGAGTTGGATGATCAGCCATGATCATATTGAATGGCGGTGCAGGCTCGAAGGGCCGAATGGCCTACTCTTGCACCTATTTTCGATGTTTCTGTTTCTAACCGCAGGGAATGCTACAGTTGTCGCTTTACCTCCCCCCTTGACACCATCCAAGGACCCAAGCAGTCTTAACTTGCACCTTCTCCAACCTCATCTATTGCATCCGCTGCTCGAGGTGTCAGCTGCTCTACATCAATGAGACGGAGCGCAGGCTTGGCGATCGCTTCGCCCAACACCTCCGCTCAGTTCGCAATAACCAACCGGATCTTCCAGTGGCCCAGCACTTCAACTCCCCCTTCCATTCCGTATGCGATCTTCCTGTCCTGGGTCTCCTCCGTGGCCAGAGTGAGTCCCACCGCAAATTGGAGGAGCAGCACCTCATATTTCGCTTGGGCAGTTTACACCCCAGCGGTATGAACATTGACTTCTCCAATTTCAGGTGGTCCCTGCTTTCTCCCTCCTTCCCCTCCCCTTCCCAGCTCCTCCACAGCCCACTGCCTCCGCCTCTTCCTTTCTTCTTCCCGCCCTCCCCACCTCCACATCAGTCTGAAGAAGGGTCTCGACCCGAAACGTCACATATTCCTTCTCTCCATCGACGCTGCCTCGCCCGCTGAGTTTCTCCAGCATTTTTGTCCACCGTCAACATTCTTTAAATACCTTCTGCTTTACATTCGCTGGCCCCGTTTACATCTTTGTTTTTTCATCGCGATCTCCAACTCCCTTACTCTCGCTGAATGTAACTTTAATGGATATTCGAAGTTCAATTAAGAAAGTCACCAGTTTGGAGAACGAGTTCATTTTATTTATTATTTTTCGTGAAAACAGCTATTTAAACAAAAGTTGTTTGCACCTTTTCAGAAATCGTACAAACAGCCCCCATGGCAACAATTCGGTTAAACAGAAACCACTGCTACTGAAAAGACATAACAATTCTATCAGTCTGAAGATGGGTCTCAAACCGAAACGTCGCCTATTTCCTTCGCTCCATAGATGCTGCCTCACCCGCTGAGTTTCTCCAGCGGGGGTTACACAAAAAGCTGGAGAAACTCAGCGGGTGCAGCAGCATCTAAGGAGCGAAGGAGATAGGCGACGTTTCGGGTCGAGACCCTTCTTCAGACTGGTCAGGGATCAGGGAAACGAGAGATATAGACAGTGATGTGGAGAGACAAAGAACAATGAATGAAAGATATGCAAAAAAGTATTGATGATAAAGGAAACAGGCCATTGTAAGCTGTTTGTAGTGTGAAAATGAGAAGCTAGTGCGACTTGGGTGGGGGGGGGGGGGGGGTGGGGAGAGATGGAGAAGGAATGTCAGGGCCCGAGGGCTGAGGGAGAGGTGGGGAGGGGGCAGTCTGGATTAACAGAATTGAGAACATTCAATGTTTAAGCTCAGAGGATGCAGACTCCCCAAGCGGAATATGAGGTGCTGTTCCTCCAACTTGCGGTGTTGCTCACTCTGGCCGTGGAAGAGGCCCAGGACCGAGAGGTCGGATACGGAATGGGAGGGGGAGTTGAAGTGCTGAGCCGAGCATTTGACAATTCTATGAGTTCCGTTGTACATTTAGCTGCTGGATATTTATTTTAATTTACCAGGAGTTTAAGAGTTTGAACTAATTTGTTGATATGACATTAACAAAAGATTGACTTTTGTTTTATTATTCTGTGCGGTTAGATGGAGGGTGCGATACCATTGAAATCTATCGGAGAATGGCAGGTATAGAGAGCGTGAAAGAGGTTGTTCCATTAGTGGGAGAATCGAGGACAAGAGGGCACAGCCTCAGGATAAAATGACCCACCTTTCGTGCGGAGATGAGGAGGAATTTCTTTCGTCAGAGGGAGTGCAGTGAAGGTTCACCAGACTGATTCCTGGGATGTCAGGACTGTCTTATGAACAAAGACTGCATAGACTCGGTTTATACTCTCTAGAATTTAGGAGATTGAGAGGGGATCTTATAGAAACTTATAAAATTCTTAATGGGTTGGACAGGCTAGATGCAGGAAGATTGTTCCCGATGTTGGGGAGGTCCAAGACAAGGGGTCACAGCTTAAGGATAAGGGGGAAATCCTTTAGGACCGAGATGAGAGGGAATTTTTTCACACAGAGAGTGGTGGGTCTCTGGAACTCTCTGCCACAGAGGGTAGTTGAGGCCAGTTCATTGGCTATATTTAAGAGGGAGTTAGATGTGGCCCTTGTGGCTAAGGGGATCAGATGGTATGGAGAGACGGCAGGTACGGGATACTGAGTTGGATGATCGGCCATGATCATATTGAATGGCGGTGCAGGTTCGAAGGGCCGAATGGCCTACTCCTGCACCTAATTTCTATGTTTCTATGTTTCTATGAATCTGTAGAATCCGTTGCCACAGACGGCGGTGGAGGCCAAATCATTGGGTATTTTTAAAGCGGAGATTGATAGATTCTTGATTAGGGAGAGTGCCAAGGGTTACGGGGAGAAGACAGGAGAATGGGATTAGGAAGGAAAGATAGACCAGCGATGATGGAATAGCAGGAGGAGACTCGATGGACCGAATGGGCCAATTCTACCCCTATGCCTTATGATCTAACCCCAAACCTTCACGGATAAAATTGGCTAATGAGAAGATAAGCTTCCTCATCCCGGTCCCTTCTCGTGTTATGTTACAGTGAATCGTCTGAATAGACCCTTCACTGGAACCTATCTACTTATAGGAATGCTATAGAAAATAAAGAATGGATCGACTGGGCCTGTATTTACTGGAATTTAAAAGGATGAGAGGGGATGTTACAGAAACATACAAAATTCTTAAAGGATTGGACAGGCTAGATGCAAGGAAAAATGTTCCCGATGTTGGGGAAGTCCAGAACCAGGGGGGTTACAGTTTAAGAATGAGGGGGAGGCCATTTAGGAATGTGATGAGGAAAAACTTTTTCACCCAGAGAGTTGAGAATTTTTGGAATTCTCTGCCGCAGAAGGCAGTGGGGGCCAATTCACTTGAGGTTTTCAAGAGAGAGTTAGATTTAGCTCTTAGGTGTAAATGTATCAAGAGATATGGGGCCAAAGCAGGAACGGGGTACTGATTTTAGATGCTGGCTGGAAGGGCCGAATGGCCAAATCCTGCACCTATTTTTCTATTTTTCTTCTGAATATCGCTGTTGCCCACAACTTCGCCCCCCCCCCCCCCCCCCCCTTGACGCTCTGCAATTTATTAGAGGGCGAATATGTCAATCCTGTATTGATATTTTGAAAGTTTCAGAGCTCTTCCGTCTTGAAGCATTTCCCCACACAGATTCTGCCTGGCCCGCTGAGCCCTTCCGACACTTTGTGTAGGAGAGAACTGCAGATGTTGGTTTAAATCCAAGATAGACACAAAATGCTGGAGTACCTCAGCGGGACAATAGACAATAGACAATAGGTGCAGGAGTAGGCCATTCGGCCCTTCGAGCCAGCACCGCCATTCAATGTGATCATGGCTGATCATCTCCGATCAATACCCCATTCCTGCCTTCTCCCCATATCCCCTGACTCTGCTATCTTCAAGAGCCCTATCTAGCTCTCTCTTGAAAGTATCCAGAGAACCGGCCCCCACCGCCATCTGAGGAGAGAATTCCACGGACTCACACCTCTATGTGGGA
Source organism: Raja brachyura (assembly GCA_963514005.1). The sequence continues at coordinate 37,573,368 of OY740805.1, forward strand.
AGAAGTGTTTCCTCTTCTCTAAATGGCTTACCCCTTATTCTTAAACTGTGTGGCCCCTGGTTCTGGACTCACCCAACATCGGGAACATGTTTCCTACCTCTACCGTGTCCAAACCCTTAATAATCTAATATGTTTCAATTAGATTCCCTCTCAACCTTCTAAACTCCAGAGTGTACAAGCATAGCCGCTCCATTCTCTCAGCATATGACAGTCCTGCCATCCCCGGAATTAACCTGGTGAACCTACGCTGCACTCCCTCAATAACAAGAATGTCCTTCCTCAAACAATTGGCATCTCTGGGGAGAAGGAATGAGTGGGTGATGTTTCGGGTCGAGAACCTTCTTCAGACTGGGAGTCTGAAGAAGGGTCTCGACCTGAAACGTCACCCATTCCTTCTCTCCATAGATGCTGCCTTTCCTGCTGAGTTTCTCCAGCACTTTTGTCACCCTTCTTCAGACTGATGATGGGTCTCGACCCGAAACATCACCCATTCCTTCTCCCCAGAGTCGCTGCCTGTCCCGCCGAGTCTCTCTAGCATTTTGTGTCTAATCCTCCAACATTTTGTTTCTTATTCTGGTTTCCTGTAGCTGTTTGTCTCCCTGTATCTTGGGGGGGTTTGAAACATAGAAACATAGAAAATAGGTGCAGGAAGAGGCCATTCGGCCCTTCGAGCCGGCACCGCCATTCAATAACCCGTGCCTGCCTTCTCCCGATATCCCCTGACTGCACTAGCCCCAAGAGCTCCATCTAATTAAAACCATCCAATGACTTGACCTCCACCAAAGATTATAGCCTCCACTGCCCTCTGTGGCAGGGAATTCCACAAATTCACAACTCTCTGGGTGAAAAAGTTTTTTCTCGCCTCAGTCTTAAATGACCTCCCCATTATTCTAAGACCGTGGCCCCCTGGTTCTGGACTCGCCCAACATTGGGACCAGTTTTCCTGCATCTGGCTTGTCCAGTCCTTTTATGATTTTATATGTTTCTATAAGATATCCCCTCATTCTTCTAAACTCCAGTGAATACAAGCCTAGTATTTTCAATCTTTCCTCATATGACAGTTCAGCCATCCCAGGGATCAATCTCGTGAACCTACGCTGCACCGCCTCAATCACAAGGATGTCCTTCCTCAAATTAGATGCCCATCTACACTTGTCCCATTTGTCCCGACCAAGGTGCCCCATCTACACTTGTACATTTAAACTCTGGCCCAGGGCGGGATTTTCCTGCATCTAGCATGTCGATGGTTAGCGGCCAATTATTTCCTGGAACCCGACTCCTTGCCTTTGCCCTTGGTGTCTTGAGATTTTTTAAAAACCCGCCTCGCCGCCCTCCTCAGATGTTTCCTCATCCCACCGAAGGCGCCTTGCAGTCTGCTCTTCCATCCCGATTTCCCCGAGTCTTCGGCCCCTGGTTGACTATTAGAACAGAGTGCGCTTTCCCCGCGCTCCGATGTCTCGTCTGGTCGCGACCTGGAGCCCAGACCCTGCTCCTCCGGCGTGGAGCAATCGCCCCTCTGCTCCCCCAGCTCTGTGACCGCCGGCTCGCCGACTGTCCCGGAACCTGGATCATCTTCGCCGGGGGCGACTCTGAAATCCTCCGGGTACTCGATTTTTGCAAAACCACCAGAAGAAATGTGCTCCCAGACAGCGCCAGGACAAAGGTCGCTTGTGGTTTCACTCTTGTAGTTGCGCTCGGCTTTCCGGCTGGCGCTCTCCTTCAGACTGCTCAGGACGATTCTCTCGGTCTCTTCCAGGTACATTTGCTGGTACTCCCACCAGTAATAAGGTTTCCCCCAGCAGCGAGACACGTGGCAGCAACTGATGCAGACCGCGATTGTCACGAGGACAAGCAGGAGGGTCAGTCCAGTCATCTGCAGGGGGGGGGGGGGGGGGAGATGTAGAAAAAGTGAATATGAAAAAGGGTCTCTACCCGAAACATCACCCACTCTTTCTCTCCAGAGATGCTGCCTGTTCCGCTGAGTTACTGCAGTTGTTTTGTGTCTATCTTTAGCCATGATTGACTGGCGGAGTGGATTCGATGGGCCGAATGGCCCATAGACAATAGACAATAAGTGCAGTCGACCCTTTAAGCCAGCACCGCCATTCAATGTGATCATGGCTGATCGTCCCCAATCAATAACCCGTGCCTGCCTTCTCCCCATATCCCTTGACTCCACTAGCCCCCCAGAGCTCTATCTAACTCTCTCTTAAATCCATCCAGTGATTTGGCCTCCATTGCCATCTGTGGCAGGGAATTCCACAAATTCACAACTCTCTGGGTGAAAAAGTATTTTCTCATCTCAGTCTTAAATGGCCTCCTCTTTATTCTAAGACTGTGACCCCTGGTTCTGGACTGGCCCAACATTGGGAACATTTTTTCCTGCATCTAGCTTATCCAGTTATTTTATAATTTTATATGTTTCTATAAGATATTCCATCATCCTTCTAAAATCCAGTGAATACAAGTCTAGTCTTTTCAATCTTTCCTCGTATGACAGTCCAGCCATCCCAGGGATCAATCTTGTGAACCTACGCTGCACTGCCCCAATCCAGACATATACCGGACCCGCTGCATCCGGAGGGTCAAAGGCATCATTAGAGACAGCACACACCTGGACACCGCCTCTTTACCCCACTGCCCTCAGGAAGACGATACAGGACACTGAGTGCCCGCACGGACAAGACTAAAAAACAGCTTCTACCATAGAGCTGTGACACTACTGAACTTTACCCCCCTCCCACACTGATTCCCCCCCTTCTCTCTCACACACCCGCCCACTCTATATGTTTATAGTCTCTTTAACGTATTTTTATACTCATATTCCTGTGCAGCTGGAGTACTGCTCCAACAAAATGTCCTTGTCTTGTACAATGACAATAAAGATTATACTTATTATTCTTATTATTATCAAATTTTGTGTCTATCGTGGAGAGTGGATGTAAAAGGCACAGATAAACTGGACATGGAAAAGCTGTTTTGGTGGGAGAGTCTAGGACCAGAGGTAATAGCTTCCGAATTAAAAGGCGCTCGTTTAGCAAGGAGGTGAGGAGGAACCTCTTTAGTCAGAGGGCAGTTAATCCGTGGAACTCATTGCCACCGAGGGCTGTGGAGGCCAAGTCAGTGAATATTTTTAAGGCAGGGATAGACACATTCTTGATTAGAACGGGTGTCGAGGGTTATGGGTAGAAGGCGGGAAAATGGGATTGGGATTGAGATCTGAAGAAGGGTCTGGACCCGAAACGTCACCCTTTCCTTCTCTCCAGAGATGCTGCCTGTCCCGCTGAGTTACTGCAGCTTTTTGTGTCTATCTTCAGCCATGATTGAATGGGGAGTGGACTCAAGTGGCCGAATGGCCTATAATACGTATGTTACAACACTTACCTTTAGCGGTGCTGCAGTTCTGTCACTGACCGTGTGCGCCAATTTGGCGCTTTTAAGGCAGGGAGTGGGGGGGGGGGGGGGGGGGGGGTGTTAAAATGCGGGTTTTCCCTTGCCACCTGAATTATATTTTCTCGGAGTGCGATCTATTTCTGGACATTCGTTCCGACTGCCGGTAAGTGAATTTTTTTTTTTAATCGCCCGACTATTTCAACTCTGCAGTAAAATAAAAATTAACTCCTAATGCTGTGAACGCCGACAACGGGGACGAATTTTACGTAGGGGACAGGTAAGTGAAAGCTGTTTATTTTTTCATATAAACCTGCTTGCTTAAGTGACTTTAATCAATATTTCATGTTGCGAAACGGTGACTTAGTCCCCCATATGAATCGGCAGAAAATTTCCTGCCGATATTGGGTTTAAATTCACCGCAACCGCAACGTTCCAATACAGCGCGTTCCAGAAAATCCCACTCGCAAGTTGTTTAAAATGCCCATTCATTTATGGGCATTAAACACTAAATTCCTTCAATTTGGCCTATAAATTCATAACAATGAGATTTAAAAATCATGTTATATTGTGAATTATGGTGTGAATGTTATTTGGACACTTAGGCTTTTTAAAAAATGTTAATATTTTGCTAAGAAATGGATAGACGTTTAGATCTAGTAATTGAATTTTGTAATTAGCTACAATTGGGCAACTAACTAATTATATGCTTTAATTTCAGGTCATCCAAGTAAGATTGTTTCATATTAGTTTCAGAATGCTTCAATCTATAATAACTGAAAATTTCTTTCAGTTCTCTTAATTTTTAAGAACGTCATGGGCTTTTGACTGTCCTCAATCACAGCTTTTGTGTTAAGTCAATGGAAAGGCAATGGGGAATAAGATGCTAATTTCCGAGAATGAAAATGGCCATAACTTTTTTAATACTGAAGATATGAAAGTGTATACTTCTTTGTATGCTTTATCTGATGGGATAAATTGCAGACTTGATTTTAAAAATCTCAAAATTTTGTAACATTGCTACCCATAGACAATAGGTGCAGGAGTAGGCTATTCGGCCCTTCGAGCCAGCACCACTATTCAATGTGATCATGGCTGATCATCCCCAATCAGTACCCCGTTCCTCCCTTTTCCCCATATCCCCCTGACTCCGCTATCTTTAAGAGCCCTATCTAACTCTCTCTTGAAAGTATCCAGTGAACCGGCCTCCACCGCCATCTGAGGCAGACAACTCACAACTCTGTGTGAAAAAGTGTTTCCTCATCTCCGTTCTAAATGGCTTACCCCTTATTCTTAAACTGTGGCCCCTTATAATACTGTGGCCTAATTCTACTCCAATAACTTGTGAACTTGGGAGGAGGGGGAGCACCAGGGGAAATTAATCATGGAAAGGCGATGAGCCAAACAACTAGAGGGCGTCCCTGTCATTCAAGAGAATGAAGCGGTAGGGCTTGTATACTCTGGAGTTTAGAAGGATGAGAGGTGATCTCATTAAAACATATAAGATTGTTTAAGGGTTTGGACACGCTAGAGGCAGGAAACATGTTCCCGATGTTGGGGGAGTCCAGAACCAGGGGGCACACAGTTTAAGAATAAGGAGTGAGCCATTTAGAACGGAGATGAGGAAACACTTTTTCTCACAGAGAGTTGTGAGTCTGTGGAATTCTCTGCCTCAGAGGACGGTGGAGGCCGGTTCTCTGGATGCTTTCAAGAGAGAGCTAGATAGGGCTCTTAAAAATAGCGGAGTCAGGGGGTATGGGGAGAAGGCAGGAACTGGGTACTGATTGTGGATGATCAGCCATGATCACATTGAATGGCAGTGCTGGCTCGAAGGGCTGAATGGCCTACTCCTGCACCTATTGTCTATTGTCTATATGCAAAAAAGTTACGATGATAAAGAAAACAGGCCATTGTTAGCTGTTTGTTGGGTGAAAATGAGAGGTTAATGCGACCTAGGTGGAGGAGGGATAGAGAGAGAGGGAATGCCGGGGCTACCTGATGCTTTCAAGAGAGAGCTAGATAGGGCTCTTAAAAATAGCGGAGTCAGGGGATATGGGGAGAAGGCAGGAACGGGGTACTGATTGTGGATGATCAGCCATGATCACATTGAATGGCGGTGCTACGTTCATTCTCCGTGCTTTGATTTTTTTTTAACTCGGGGGAGCTCTTGGAATGAGTTCGTACCGTGGGAAAGGGCTATCACTACAGTCGCCACTCAAGCAAGAATTTCATTGTCCTATCTGGGACACATGACAATTAACTCTCTTGAATCTTTAAATCTACTCACTCGCGATTCAAACTTCAAAGTGCGGATTATTTCGGAGTCGTCCTTGGGCGGTTCTTGGGGCTGGGCGGTTAATGTGGTCTCCAGTTCCGCTTGTCCCGGTGCAAGCCTGGAGAAGTAATGGATGCAGCAGTAGCAGTCGCCGTCCAGGAGCACCACCATGATCCACATCCAGCCGTGGTAGAAGACTTTGAGGAACGGGATGAGCTGCCAGGAGGCCGGGCGTTGGCGGCGGGGGTCCGAGATGGTCACCGAGTGGTGGTCGGTGCATTTTGCCGCAGCCCGCCGTGGGCAACGGCAGTAGACCAGGCATTCCCTGTGGACGAAGACGCTGAGAAGGGTGAGGACGGCCGCCGGGACGAGGAGGAAGGAGATGCCGTAGACCTGGTTGTAGGCGACCAGCCAGGGGCACTGGCATCCGATCTCGGCCATCTCTTGCAAGCCCCAGAAGACGGTGGCCACCACCAGAGATCCGATCACCTTGAAGATGGGCGTCCCCACCTGGGCGAGCTTGTCGTGCTCGGACAGTTGCAGAAGGTTGAGAGGCATGGCGACTCAGTCCCCCCCCTCCCTCCCTCCCTCCCTCCCTCCCCTCTCCCCTCTGGCGGTGGAAACACTCCGGCGTTGGCCATTTCATCCAAGCTCCAGGGTGAGTGACGGCGTCCGTGTTTGCATTGCAACGCGTCCTTGCAAGTTTCCGGCCTCGTCCGCCACGCTCTCCCGGTCCTGAGATCACCCCATGCCTCTGGAAGTTGGGCCGAATCAAATTACGTTATAAGCTAGATTTACAGATGGCGCAGCGTGGAAACTGGCCCCTTCGGCCCAACTTGCCCAATGCCAGCCAACATGTCCCATCTATACTTGTCCCACTTGAATGAGTGATACAATACAATGATACAACTTATTTGTTGTCATTTGAACCTCATTGAAGTTCAAACGAAATTGACCCAAGCGAATGAATGAATGAATGAATAGTTTATTTCAGTCAGACATTAAAAAGAACAACTTAACACTTGAACACTTATACCGTGGCCCCTGGTTCTGGACTCTCCCCCAACATCCGGAACATGTTTCCTGCGTCCAGCGTGTCCAACCAGAGAAACATAGTAAATAGGTGCAGGAGGAGGCCATTCGGCCCTTCGAGCCAGTACCGCCATTCATTGTGATCACGGCTGATCGTCCCCAATCAATAACCCGTGCCTGCCTTCTCCCCATATCCCTTGATTCCACTAGCCCTTAGAGCTCTATCTAACTCTCTCTTAAATCCATCCAGTGATTGGGCCTTCACTGCCCTCTGTGGCAGGGAATTCCACAAATTCACAACTCCCCAATCAATAACCCGTGCCTGCCTTCTCCCCATATCCCTTGATTCCACTAGACCCTAGAGCTCAATCTAACTCTCTCTAAAATCCATCCAGTGATTTGGCTTCCACTACCCTCTGTGGGAGGGAATTCCACAAATTCACAACTCTCTGGGTGAAAATGTTTTTTCTCACCTCATTCTTAAATGGCCTCACCTTCATTCCAAGACTGTGGCCCCTGGTTCTTGACTCGCCCAACATTGGGATTTTTTTTCCTGCATCTAGCTTGTCCAGTTCTTTTATAATTTTATATGTTTCTTTGCGATTCCCCCCTCCCTCTCATCCTTCTAAACTTCAGTGAATACAAGCCTAGTCTTTTCAATATTTCCTCATATGACACAGAGAGTGGTGGGTCTCTGGAACTCTCTGCCACAGAGGGTAGTTGAGGCCAGTTCATTGGCTATATTTAAGAGGGAGTTAGATGTGGCCCTTGTGGCTAAGGGGATCAGAGGGTATGGAGAGAAGGCAGGTACAGGATACTGAGTTGGATGATCAGCCATGATCATATTGAATGGCGGTGCAGGCTCGAAGGGCCGAATGGCCTACTCCTGCACCTAATTTCTATGTTTCTATGTTTCTATGACAGTCCCACTATCCCAGGGATCAATCTCGTGAACATATGCTGCACTGCCTCAATCACAAGGATGAGGCCCCATCTACACTTGTCCCATTTGTCCCGACCAAGATGTCCCATCTACACTTGTGCACTTAAACTGTGGCCCCTGGTTCTGGACTTCCCCAACATCGGGAACATGTTTCCTGCCTCTAGCGTGTCCAAACCCTTAATAATCTTATATGTTTAAATAAGATCCCCTCTCACCCTTCTAAACTCCAGAGTGTACAAGCCCAGCCGCTCCATTCTCTCAGCATATGACAGTCCCGCCATCACGGGAATTAACCTTGTGAACCTACGCTGCACCTAGTGTGTGGGGAACGCTGCGCGGTGCAGTCTCGGTGGGCCGAAGGGCCTGTTTCCGCGCTCTATCTTTAAACTAAACTAAAGCAAGGTGAGCAATGCTCAAGTTTCAAGATAGGTTATTGCCATGTGTTCCAGATAGGACAATGAAATTCTTGCTTTGCTTCAGCACAACAGAACATAGACATAACATAGGCATAAATACAGAACAGATCAGAATCAGAATGCCTTTTATTGTCACTATACACATATACAGTAAGATTAAAAACTGCTCCTACTCAGTGCAAAAACAAGACAAAAAGGGGTGGGGGGGGATAAGGTGCACAGTTTCTGCAGCGCTATATACATATCTATAAAAAGACAATGGATAAATAGAATGGATAATAGGATTCCTATATCCAGTATGGGTTACAGTTACAGTACAAATTACAGTAGGTGGATAGATGAAAGTCCGGGGGTTGGGCTGTGAAGTCAGTGCATGTGTGAGTTCAGGGAGATGATGGATTTTGGAAAGAAACTGTTCTTGAGTCTATTTGTCCTTGTGCTGATGCACCTATAGCGCCTCCCTGAGGGTAGCAGGTTGAACAGGCCAAATGCAGGATGGGAGCTGTCCTTGATAATGTTCTTCGCCCTGCTGAGGCAGTGGGAGGTGTAAATGTCCATCAGAGAGGGGAGAGGGCAGCCGATGATCTTCTGTGCTGCCCTGACTACCCTCTGAAGCCTCTCCCTGTCTGCCATGGTGCAGCTGCCATACCATGCTGTAATGCAGTATGTCAACAGGCTCTCAATGGACGAGCGGTAGAAGGTCAGCAGCAGGTTGGAGTCTAGGTTGTGCTTCCTGAGGACCCTCAGGAAGTGCAGCCGCTGCTGAGCCTTCTTGATGACCGCTGTGATGTTGTCTGTCCAGGAGATGTCAGCGGAGATGAGGATGCCGAGAAACCAGAAGGTGTGGACCCTCTCCACACACTCGCCGTTGATGTATAAGGGGGCTAAGTCGGTGCTGTGCTTCCTGAAGTCGACAATGAGCTCTTTGGTTTTCTTGGTGTTCAGAGCCAGGTTGTTTTCTGAGCACCAGGCTGTCAACTTCAGGACTTCCTCTCTGTAGGCTGCCTCATCTCCCCTTGAGATGAGTCCGACTACTGTAGTGTCATCAGCAAACTTGACGATTCGGTTGTAGTTGTGGGCCGGACTACAGTCGTGGGTGTAGAGACAGTATAGGAGGGGGCTTAGCACACAGCCCTGCGGGGAGCCGGTACTCAACATGCGAGTGGAGGAGAGGTGGGGGCCGAGTCTCACAGTCTGGGGCCGGTTGGTGAGGAAGTCCTTTATCCAGGCACATGTGAGAGTGGGGAGGCCGAGAGTGACCAGTTTGTCGATGAGAATGTCCGGAATGATAGTATTGAAAGCTGAGCTGTAATCCACAAAGAGCATCCGAACGTAGCTCTGCCCATGCTCCAGGTGTGTCCATCAGTGTGTCCATACACCATTGAATATATATATATATATACATAAATAAGCAGATAAATTGCAATAGGCTATTAAAGTTCAGATTTATTGCTTGAGTTGAGTTTAACAGTCTGGTGGCTGTGAGGAAGCAGCTATTCCAGAGCCTGGATGTTGCAGATTTCAGGCTCCTGTACCTTCTACCTGAAGGCAGCGGAGAGATGAGTGTGTGGCCAGGATGGTGTGGGTCCTTGATGATGTTGCCAGCCTTTTTGAGGTAGCGACTGTGAAAGATCCCCTCGATGGTGGGGAGGTCAGACCCGATGATGGACTGGGCAGTGTTTACAACTTTTTGCAGCCTTTTCCGCTCCTGGGCGCTCAAGTTGCCGAACCAAGCCACGATGCAACCGGTCAGCATGCTCTCTACTGTGCACCTGTAGAAGTTCGAGAGAATCCTCCTTGACATACCGACTCTCCGTAATCTTCTCGTGCTGAAGAGATTACTCCAAGTGTGGCCTCGCCAAAGCCGGTACACCGACAGTATAAGTGCCCTTAATCATGAACGTCGGTGTGCCAAAAAGCCAGCCTTTGTTAACCACATTCGGAGAAGTATTTACTTCTATTCCAGCATTCGAGGGCAATAGACAATAGATGCAGGAATAGGCCATTCGGCCCTTTGAGCCAGCACCACCATTCAATGTGATCATGGCTGATCATCCCCAATCAGTACCCCATTCCTCCCTTCTCCCCATATCCCCTGACTCCACTATTTTTAAGAGCCCTATCTAGCTCTCTCTTGAAAGCATCCAGAGAACCTGCTTCCACCGCCCTCTGAGGCTAAAGAATTCCAGACCTCCAGAGAATTCCACAGGGCCTGTGCTATGGGGACAGGTTGGGCTGGCGAGGGTGTCAGGAATTATGGGGAGAAGGCATGAGAATGGGGTTGAGAGGAAAGGTAGATCAGCCATGATTGAATGGCGGAGTAGACCTGATGGACTGAATGGCCCAATTCTGCTCCTAAAACTTATGACAATATTCCTTGGAGTGCAGGAGGCCGAGGTGATCCGATAGAGGTGCATAAAACCACGCTGGGAATAGATGGGGAAAATGCACATAAGATTGTCACCGAAAGTCGGAGTAACTCAGCGGGTCGGGCAGCATCTCCGGTGTGATGGGATTGGTGCCGTTTCGATCCCTGACCCTTCTTCGGAATCTTTTACCAAGAGCATTGTGTGCAGTTTCGGTCTCCAAACTCGAAACCCGCTGAGTATATCCAGCATTTTGTGTACCCTTGAGGAAGGACATTCTTGCTATTGAGGGAGTACAGCGTAAGTTCACATGATTAATTCACGGGATGGCAGTACTGTCATGAGTTGATAGAATGGAGCGGCTGGGCTTGTATACACTGGAGTAGTAGAATGATGACAGGCGATCTTATTGAAACATAAAAGATTATTAAGGGTTTGGACACACTAGAGGCAGGGAACATGTTCCCGATGTTGGGGGAGTCCAGAACCAGGGGCAACAGTTTAAAAATAAAGGGCAAGCCATTTGGAACAGAGACGAGGAAACACTTTTTCTCACAGAGACTTGTGAGTCTGTGGAATTCTCTGCCTCAGAGGGCGGTAGAAGCCGGTTCTATGGATACTTTCAAGAGAGCTAGATTGCTCTCAGGATAGCTGAGTCAGGAGATATGGGGAGAAGGCCGGTACGGGGGATGATCAGCCATGATCACATTGGATGGCGGTGCTGGCTCGAAGGGTTGACTGGCCTCCTCCTGCATCTCTTGTCCAACACTATCCTACACACGCTGGGAACAATATACAACTCCACCTAGCCAATTGACCTACAAACCTGCATATCTTGGGAGCGTAGGAGGAAACCGAAGATCCCGGAGAAAACCCACACAGGTCACGGGGAGAACGTGCAATCTCCGCACAGGCAGCACCCGTAGTCAGGATCTAACGCAGGCCTCTGGCGCTGTAAGGCAGCCACTCTACCTTTCCCTCTCAACCCTATGTTATGGGAAAGATCCCATGAAGATGGAAAGGGTTCTCGAAGATCTATTAGGGAGTGGCCAGGGATGGTTGGTGGTCGGGAGAGGTTGGTGCTGGCTTAGAGTTTTATTTCTATGAATGAATGAATGAGTTAATTGGCCAAGTATTCACATACAAGGAATTTGCCTTGGTGCTCCGCCCACAAGTGACAACATGACATACAGTGACAGATAAGAATGACACATAAAACATTAAACATTAATAATAAAATGTTATTGATTAAACATGTCTACTAAATAAAATACCAGAGCAAAAGGAGGCTACAGATTTTTGGTTATTGAGTAGAGCTACTACTCGTGTTTTCATGTCTGGCTGTGGCAGCTTTGACAGTCCGGAGCCGCCTTCCAGAGGGAAGTGATTCAAAGAGTTTGTGGCCAGGGTGAGAGGCGCCAGAGATGATCTTACCCGCTCGTTTCCTGGCCCTTGCAATGTACAGTTCGTCAATGGAGGGAAGGTTCTTGTCAAAGTCTGAGAGGCAGGAGGGCGCATAATATTATATATCACCATTGCAATCATTCTCGGATAAAGGACCTAGAACATCACCTATCATATACCGCTTGGCCAGCTTACAACCCAGCGGTATATTGATGTCTCTCAATTCAAGTAGCCCTTCCATCCCCGCTCTCTCTTCATCCCTCCTCCTCCCTAGTCATTGTACGAGTTTCACTGTCATCCTACAAATTCAAAATAAAATTTGCCTTTATTGTCATTCAAACAGAGGTTTGAAAGAAATTTTGTTCCCTGCAGTCATAACAAAATAAACAGGGAAACCAGCACCCACTGCGTCGCTACTGTTTTCAATGAATGAATGAATACACTACAAACAATTTTAATATTAATTCCAAGGCAATTAACTGGTTGATTAACCAATTAATAATAACCAACCCGAGCACTTCAGCTCAGCACTTCATCTCCCCCTCCCATTCCTAATCCGACCTTTCTGTCCTGGGCCTCCTTCGTGGCCAGAGTGTGGCCAGAGGAGCAGCACCTCATATTTAGCTTGGGCAGTTTACACCAAAGCGGTATGAACATTGACTTCTCCAATTTCAGGTAGTCTCTGCTTTATCCTCCCCTTCCCAGCTCTCCCTCAGCCTATTGTCTCCGCCTCTTCCTTTCTTCTTCCTGTCCCCCCACCCTCACGTCGGTCTGAAGAAGGGTCTTGACCCGAAATGTCACCTATTCCTTCGCTCCATAGATGCTGCCTCACCCGCTGAGTTTCTCCAGCATTTTTGCCTACCTTAGCCAATTGACTTGTATGACTGGAGTGTGGGAGAATGCCAAAGTTCTCAGAGAAAACCCACGCAGGTCACGGGGAGAACGTGCAAACTCCGTACTGGCAGCACCCTTAGTCAGGATTGAACCCGGGTCTCTGGCGCTGTTAAAGAAGCTAGCTTCTTTCAGCTTCTGACGATAGCTAAAATAAAACAGTTCCTCCAATTTGATGACCTCGAAAAGATCATCCACATTTACCTCCTCCCACCTAGATTACTGCAACTCCCTTTACACTGGCATCAGCCAATCTTCCCTGTCCCCCCTGCAACTGGTCCAAAACGCCGCAGCGAGACTCCTGACGGGCACCCGAAAAAGGGACCACATCACCCCGATCCTGGCCTCTCTCCACTGGCTCCCTGTGCGGTTCCGAATAAATTTCAAGATCCTCCTTCATGTCTACAAAGCCCTTAACGGGCTTGCCCCCACCTACATTAAAAGTCTGCTCACCCACCGCACCACCTCCAGGTCCCTCAGATCGGCCGACTTGGGGTTGCCGAAAATCCCGCGGTCTAAGCATAAGCTCAGGGTCGACCGCGCCTTTGCAGTTGCAGCTCCTAGTCTGTGGAACAGCATCCCTCTTCCCATCAGAGCTGCCCCTCCATCGACTCTTTCAAGTCGAGACTTAAAACTCATCACTACTCCCAAGCCTTATTTGACGTCCTCTGAGCGAGGGCTATATGTGTGTAGTGATGTTTGTATTTAATCTATAAACCACTGTTGTTTGTTATACTATTCTTATACCAATGTAAAGCATTTTGGGCAATGAGAGCTGTTTTTTAAATGTGCTATATAAATAAAAGGGACTTGACTTGTTAGGTAGCGACTCTACCGTTGCGCCACCATGTACAACTCGTTATCCGAGCCCACAGCCAACAATTGGCCGTTCCCCCGAACGGGGTACTGATTGCGGATGATCAGCCATGATCACATTGAATGGCCTACTCCTGCACCTGTTGTCTATCACCATCACTGTTTAGCATATCTTTCATTCACTTGTTCTTACATCTCTCCACATCACCGTCTATATCTCTCGGTTCCATTTCCCCTGATTCTCAGTCTGAAGAAGGGTCTCCACCCGAAATGTCACCCGTTCCTTCTCTCCAGAGACGCTGCCTGTCCCGCTGAGTTACTCCAGCATATTTTGCGTCTAACTTCGGTTTAAACCAGTCCCTTCCCGCACATCACCCCTTCATGTTCTTCAGAGATGCCGCCTGACCCGCTGAGTCACTCCAGCACTTTGTCTTTTTTTCTAGTGTAAGCGTGCACCTGCTGTTCCTCATGCAAAATTTGTGTTGTGTTTCGACGAACATATTGCCCAATAAAGAGTACAGCGTGCTGGCTTGCAAACTTGATTTTAATCCCCGTGATGTTACATCACAACAGACACACACTAGAGTCTACAGTAGAGAAACAAAGCTGTCCTAGCTTCATTTGCAACCAAACAAAATGCTTCCTTCAGCATTTTACAGTGTAAGGTCTGTACTGCAAGTGTACACTAAGGACTTGTGTTTCAATCACTTCCGATACACTTTACAAAACATTTAGAAAACAAAAAGCTAAAGAAATTAAAGACACTTCTCCCGCCGCATTCTCAATTGCATTATCAAAACAAAAAGCCACTCTGTTCCACAAGCTGGCCTGAGAGATACAGCTCTATGTGAGTGGAGGTGAACCTGTTTCAAGCCTGGAGCTGGGTTCTCCCAGAGCAGTGGCAGACACAAGCCGAAGAAATCCCCCCCCCACCATGCACACACAACACGCTTGCACATACTTCTTAAAACCAAGTGGAACATACATGACCACGCTGTAAATGGTCCCGTTCGGTTATTTTGGGGCATGGTTTTGGTAAACAAATTTTTAAAAAATTCCCAAAAAGTCTAATTTTTGGAACTTTTGAAATCTAAGTTTCCAAAAGACCAAAAAAAAATCTCTTTTCTTCCACATCCTCCCAAACAAGTTTGCAAATAAATATTTCTTCCTGAGGACCGGAAGAAAGAAAAAAAGGGAGGATGAACAGGGTTTTTTTCCCCTGGACCGAAACCATCGCAGAATCAATACAAAATGGTGGGGGTTTGTGGCACGCAATTTTTTTGTGGGGGGGGGGATAGAGAGGGAGAGAAAGAGAGGAGGAGAAGACTGCAACAGAAATGCAAGATGGTCTATCCATCTTCACACGTTGCACAAGTCTTAGGGGGAACATTAAAAAAAAGCCACACTGTTTAAAAAAAAAAGCAGATGAGAATTTGGATTTTCGTTTTGGTGGTTGGCAACGGTGAGTCAGTTTGTGTTGAGGACAGATTGTGTACATCCTCGGCTGCCTCCGTTCCGCACTAATGTCCGTGGCGCTCCTCACACTTCATTGCTTCTGCTGCATCGCCTCCTTCCTGGCGGCGTCTTGCAGTAACTGGGTGTCCACCTCATCGGCCGGCAGCTGGACGTAACGCACCACCGAGCCGCGGATGAAGCAGTTCTTCACGGAGAGCTGGCGAGGGAGAAGAACGGCGGTGAGCGCGCGGGGAGACGAGGCGACGCCCGAGCTAGCGTAGGAAGGAACTGCGGATAGCCTGAAAGGGACTCGACCCGAAAACCGTCACCCACTCCTTCTCTCCAGAGATAAGGCAAAAATAACTGGAGTAAATGGTAGGGAATTGAAGAATACAGTTGAACAGAGGGATCTGGGAATAACCGTGCATAGTTCCTTGAAGGTGGAATCTCATATAGATAGGGTGGTAAAGAAAGCTTTTGGTATGCTAGCCTTTATAAATCAGAGCATTGATTATAGAAGCTGGGATGTAATGTTAAAATTGTACAAGGCATTGGTGAGACCAAATCTGGAGTATGGTGTACAATTTTGGTCGCCCAATTATAGGAAGGATGCCAACAAAATAGAGAGGGTACAGAGGAGATTTACTAGAATGTTGCCTGGGTTTCAACAGCTAAGTTACAGAGATAGGTTGAATAAGTTAGGTCTTTATTCTCTGGAGCGCAGAAGGTTAAGGGGGGACTTGATAGAGGTCTTTAAAATGATGAGAGGGATAGACAGAGTTGATGTGGACAAGCTTTTCCCTTTGAGAATAGGGAAGATTCAAACAAGAGGACATGACTTTAGAATTAAGGGACAGAGGTTTAGGGGTAACATGAGGGGGAACTTCTTTACTCAGAGAGTGGTAGCGGTGTGGAATGAGCTTCCAGTGGAAGTGGTGGCGGCAGGTTCGTTGGTATCATTTAAAAATAAATTGGATAGGCATATGGATGAGAAGGGCATGGAGGGTTATGGTATGAGTGCAGGCAGGTGGAACTAAGGGAAAAAAGTTGTTCGGCACGGACTTGAAGGGCCGAGATGGCCTGTTTCCGTGCTGTAATTGTTATATGGTTATATGGTTATAAATGGCCTGTCCCACTTTCACGACCTAAATCACGACCTCTGCCGAGTTTGCCCTTGACTCATACTCGCAGCATGGTCGTCACGAGCTCGTAGGTAGGTCGTAGGTACTCATGGCATCAAGTAGGTCGGGGCGTTTTTCTAGCATGATGTAAAATGTCCACGAGTAAAAAAAGGTTGTGAATTAGGTCGTGAAAAAGGGACCGGCCCATAACTCATTGGGACAGGCAGCATCTCTGGAGAGAAGGAAGGGGTGACGTTTTGGGTCGAGACCCTTCTTCAGACTGGTTAGGGATAAGGGGAATGAGAGATATAGACGGTATATAGAGATATAGAACAATTAATAAAGTAATTTTTTGAAGATGCAACTAGGAAAATGGACAATGGAGAGCCAGTGGATGTAGTGTACCTGGACCTTCAGAAAGCATTTGATAAGGTCCCACATAGGAGATTAGTGGGCAAAATTAGGGCACATGGTATTCGGGGGGGTCGAGTGCTGACATGGATAGAGAAGTGGTTGGCAGACAGGAAACAAAGTATAGGGATTAACAGGTCAATTTCAGAATGGCAGGCAGTGACTAGTGGGGTACCACAAGGCTCGGTTCTGGGACCGCAGCTATTTACAATATACATTAATGATTTAGATGAAGGGATTCAAAGTAACATTCGCAAATTTGCAGATGACACAAAGCTGGGTGGCAGTGTGAACTGTGAGGAGGATGCTGTGAGAATGCAGGATGACTTGCACAGGTTGGGGGAGTGGGCAGATGCATGGCAGATTAAGTTTAATGCGGATAAATGTGAGGTTATCCACTTTGGTAGCAAAAACAGGAAGGCAGATTACTATCTAAATGGTGTCGTTGGGGAAAGGGGAAGTACAACGGGGGGTCCTTGTACATTGGTCTATGAGAGTAAGCATGCAGGTACAGCAGGCAGTGAAGAAAGCGAATGGCATGTTGGCCTTTATAACAAGAGGAATCGAATATAGGAGCAAAGAGGTCTTTCTGCAGTTGTACAGAGCCACAGTGAGACCACACCTGGAGTATTGTGTGCAGTTTTGGTCTCCTTACTTGAGGAAGGACATTCTTGCTACTGAGGGAGTGCAAGGTAGGTTTACAAGGTTAATTCCCGGGGTGGCGGGACTGTCATATGGTGAGAGAATGAAGCCGCTGGGCTTGTACACTCTGAAGTTTAGAAGGATGAGAGGTTACTCATTGAAACATATAAGAAGGACCCGCTAGAGGCAGGGAACATGTTCCCGATGTTGGGGGAGTCCAGAACCAGGGGCCACAGTTTAAGAATAAGGAGTAAGCCATTTAGAACGGAGACGAGGAAACACTTTTTCACACAGAGAGTTGTGAGTCTGTGAAATTCTTTGCCTCAGAGGGCGGTGGAGGCAGGTTCTCTGGATGCTTTCAAGAGAGCTAGATAGGGTCTTAAAAATAGCGGAGTCAGGGGATATGGGGAGAAGGCAGGAACGGGGTACTGATTGGGGATGATCAGCCATGATCACATTGAATGGCAGTGCTGGCTCGAAGGGCTGAATGGCCTACTCCTGCACCTATTGTCTATTGTCTATATGCAAAAAAGTTACGATGATAAAGAAAACAGGCCATTGTTAGCTGTTTGTTGGGTGAAAATGAGAGGTTAGTGCGACTTGGGTGGGGGAGGGATAGAGAGAGAGGGAATGCCGGGGCTACCTGAAGTGAGGGAAATCAATATTCATATCGCTGGGTTGTAAGCTGCCCAAGTAAAATATGAGAAGCTGATCCTCCAATTTGCGTCTAGCCTCACTCTGACAATGGAGGAGACCAAGGACAGAAAGGTCCGTGTGGGAATGGGAATGGGAATTGAAGTGCATCTCTCCAGAGATACTATCTGACCCGCTGAGTTACTCCAGCATTTTGTGTCTATCTTCGGTTTAAACTAGCCTGTGCACTTCCTTTCTACCACAAGGAACTGGCCGTTGCCGGTTTAAACCGAAGATTAAAAGCTGGAGTGACTCAGCGGGTAAGATCATGAGAGGGAGTAGACAAGGTAAATTAGTCTTTTATGCAGGGAAGGGGAATGAAGTCTGAGATGACATAGGAACAGAATAAGGCTCAGGTGTCCTAATTTTTATCCTATAACTTATGGACTTAAGCCCGTCCCACTTACCCCAAGTTACTCACAAATTCTCCCGAGTTTTCCCCTCGATTCAAACTCGGGGAATGTCCATAGCGAGTCCGTAGATATTTCGTAGCGGCTCATAATGCCAGCCGTAGGTACTCAGGGCATCAGGTAAGTCGGGACGTTTTTTCAGCATGTTGAAAAATGTCCACGAGTAAATAAAATAGCTCCGAGTACCTACGGCTGGAATCTCTGAGTTTGAATCAAGGGGAAACCTCGGGAGAATTTGTGAGTAACTCGGGAAAGTGGGACAGGGCCTTTAGGATTCAGTCTGAAGGAAGGTCCCAGCCTGAAATGTTACTTGACCATACCAACACAGGTGCTTCCTGACCCTCTGAATTCCATCAGTACTGTGTGTGTCCTTTGCTCCCAAAAATATTTACTGTGTACATGTATTGAAGTAAAACAGGGAAAACTATTTCACCCAGAGAGTTGTGAATCTGTGGAAGTCTCTGCCACAGAAGGCAGTGGAGGCCAATTCACTGGATGTTTTTTCAAGAGAAAGTCAGATTTAGCTCTGAGGGATAACGGAATCAAGGGGATATGGGGAGAAAGCATGAACGGGGTACTGATTTTGGATGATCAGCCACGATCAATTACCACCAGGGGTGCCGGGGCGATGGCAGTCCTGCCGGCAGTCGGTTTGTTTTTCATCTTTTTGTTATTTTTAGTGTTTGTTAAAAGTTTGTTTTAATGTACTTCGGTTTGTTTTATGTGGGGAGGGGATTGGGGTAAACCTTTTTTCAAGTTCTTACCTTCCCGGGGATGTGATTTTTCCCGTCACCGGAGGGCTCGAGGCCCCCGACCGTGGATGAACTAAGGGAAAGGACTTGAACTTTATTTCGCCTTCCATCACAGTGAGGAATGTGTAGGAGTCACTGTGGTGGGTGTTCATGGTAAAATGTGTTTTTGAATGATCTGTTGCTTTTAATTGTATGACTGACCTAGCCAATGAAATGCCTCGTATGTTATAAACCATATAACAATTACAGCACGGAAACTGTGTCTTTACACAGAGAGTGGTGAGTCTCTGGAATTTCATTTCGGAGTCACGTGAGTGACTTCGTGAAGAGCCCGCCGGCGCGCATGCTCGACATATCGTCGTATCGCGTTGCTGCGACGGCTGACGGAGGAGCGAGCTCCTCGCCAGCCCTTCATAAGGGAACCACGCAGGTAAGTATGCTACCTTAAGTTGGTGGTTCTTGTTGTGTTTGCTTCACAGCAAGAACATGGATGGGAGAGGCCGGAGTTCGAGGAGAAGTCGCCGGCCAGCAGTTCCGGAGCGAGAGTTGTCGGGGGTACCTGCAACGCAGACCGGAATGAGGGCGGAGATGTCGGTGAGCTCTGTATTTTCAGGTCCGGACCCGCCCGCACACCACAGCTCGGAGGAGTCCGACGAGGAGGAGTGTGGTGTGCCGCCAGAGCAGGACGACTCTGCCATGGCAGCCAGGTCGTCAGCAGGCTTGCTGACGGCTTCGAGCAGAAGGGTCTGTGCGGCTGCACGGCCCGTTTCACGCAGCCCTCTGAGAAGGGGAAGGGCAGGAGCCCAGCAGCCTAACCCTGTCGGGGCTAAGGCTCTGCCTGCCGCCAAGGAGCGGTCAGGTTCCAGGACGGGACCCGGGGCAGCTGTGAGGTCCAGCCGTCGCCCCCCAACTTTCGACGCCGGGACGAGTCAGTTGGGGGTCCCGTCACGGTCGCCGAGCCCCCCATGGATGGGTGGGCGAGACCATGCGTCGGCAAGGTCCACGATGTGGGCAGCTGGCAAGCCTGCACGGGCCCAAGGTATCCAGGCTTCGGCTGGTGCCGACACCATGCCGCATCTGTCCATAGAGGCAGCGGCTTCCGCTCCCGCTAAACGGAGGCGGTTGAACACGCCCGTGCAGGAATCGCGCAGTTTCGCCTCGGCGGCTGTCGACGACAACTACCGGCACCGGCAGGGCCTCGACGAGGTGCGGGCCGATGACAGGAGCCCCGGCCAATTTTCAGAGCCGGAGGACTCCGACCACCTGAGTGTTCAGGGTGAAGGGCGTATTGACCGGATGGAGCGGCTGCTGGAGCTTCTCCTACAAGGTCAACAACAACAGGCATCCAGCAGCGACAGGCACAGGGCTTCATCACCAGCTTCGTACACCAGCCTGGAGCAGCAGGACGAGGAGGCCGTGGTTGACCCCATCCCACCCCCGCCTGAATTACCGGCGGAGGACCTCCTCGATGTGGCTACCAAATTTGCAGCCCCTCATTCGTTGGGGCTTCCCATTAATACGAAGTTGGCAGCCACAGTGGACTTCCTAAATAATCACCAGCTTCAGGAGGAAGTCCTACTACAAGCCATGAGCCGTCACAAGGCTCCATCAAACTGCAATTCCCTCAACGTGCCTGTGGTCAATACGCCAATATGGGGCAACATCAGTGCGGCTATCCGTCAGCAGGAGCTGAAAATTCAGCGGATCCTGAAACTCCTCATGGCCGGGATTACTGCCTTTGTGCGGTCGGTCGACGGAGAGGAGCTTAATTTGGACCAGGAGGATGCTCTGGCGCTTCTGTGCGCTACTCAAAACGAAATAAACGGCTTTCGGAAAAACAGCATCCGCCCAGCGCTCAACCCTAAGTTTGCAGGGTTGTGCAAACCACCGCCGCCGCCCCGTCAGCTCTTTGGCGAAGACCTCTCCAAAAGGGTCAGAGAGCTGGATGAACAAGCCAAGACCGTGGGGCTCATGCGCTCTCACAGTGCCCCCACGCCATCAAGCTCGAAAGCCCCACTTGGCCGTTCACGAGGGTCTGTCAGCACTTCCACCAGGAATTACCCTCCAGCTCCAAACCGATACCAGCCACCCCAACCCCAGGGGTCTTTTTTAGGACAGGCTCGGCAGAAGCCGAGGTGGAAAATGAGGACGCCACGACCTCAAACCAACCCAGCACCTCCACGACCACCCACGCGTGTCAGGGACCGCCGGTAACCACAGAGGTGAGGCGATCTGGTTCTCTTTTTTCTCTTTGTTTAACTCCACATGTTGGTGGGCGTTTGCGGTTGTTTGCGGGTGCATGGGGTGACATTACCAGCGATGAGTATGTGTTACGGAATATTCAGGGCCATAGTATTGAGTTTATTAATGGGGACATCCCTCCACCTCAGCATAGACCGGGTCGTACTTTCAAACTAACGGCTGCGGAACAGTCAGTAGGCTATAAGGAAATTTTAAGGTTGGAACAGAAAGGGGTCATAGAGAGAACGGTTCATGAGCCCGTTGAATTTGTTTCCAATATTTTCACTAGACCTAAGAAGGATGGAGGCTGTAGAGTCATTATTGATCTAACCACTCTGAATAACTTTGTAACATATACTCATTTTAAAATGGACACGTTTGAAACGGCCAAATCATTGATTTCACAAGGGTGCTTTATGGCATGCATTGATTTACAGGATGCGTACTATACCGTACCTATGAAAAAATATTACAGAAGGTTTTTAAAATTTATCTGGATGGATCAGCTGTGGCAATATAGGGCGTTGCCTAATGGGCTCACCACAGCCCCTCGCTTATTTACTAAATTGGTGAAGCCAATTATGGCTTATTTAAGACAAAGACATCATATTGTTATGGCCTATTTAGATGATATTTTAATTGTCGGCCACACCTTGGAATTAGCACAACAAGGGGTGGCAGCTGCGGTCAATTTGTTCCAACAGCTTGGGTTCATTGTTCATCCAGAAAAATCTAAGTTCTGCCCCACCCAGGTAATTAGTTATCTGGGGTTCCAGGTGAATTCCATTAGCATGAGAGTCACCATACCAATTAACAAAATTGAGGAGGTAACACAGGTGTGTACAGACTTGATTAATACTCGTATACCATCGATTCGTCACACAGCTACTGTCATTGGCAAGATTGTGGCTTTGTTTCCGGCAGCCCGGTATGGACCTCTGCATTATCAAAACTTGCAGAGAGCCAAGATCGCTGCGTTGCGACGGCATGCTGGTCATTATGATCGATCAATGCGGCTGCCGCCTGCAGCATTGGATGAATTACGATGGTGGGTTTGCCACATTAGTAAATCGTTCAAAACTATTATTGAGGCGAAACCGATGATATACTTACAAACTGATGCGAGCTCTGATGGCTGGGGAGCTACGAATCAATTCTCTAGTTGTGGGGGCCGATGGGATACCCTTGAGAATACGATGTTGGTATCACAAGGGATCAACTATTTGGAGCTGCTTGCAGCGTTTCACGGACTTCGTGCATATTGTTCCAAGATCATTGGAGCACATGTCCGGCTCCAAATAGACAATACCACAGCGGTGGCATATTTAAACCACATGGGCGGTACCAGGTCAGTTTCATGTGATAAATTGGCTAATTCAATTTGGCTCTGGTGTGTCAAGAGAGACATTTGGATTTCAGCTACCTATTTGCCAGGTGAGCTTAATATTGTGGCGGACGCCAGGTCACGCAAGTTCAATGATAATATTGAATGGATGTTACATCCTGAAATTTTTGCAAAAATCACAGCCAAATTTGGGAAACCGGACATTGACCTTTTTGCGTCCCGGTTGAACCATCAGGTACCAACCTACGTCGCGTGGGAACCAGATCCAGGGGCTATAGCGTTAGATGCATTCTCGCTAGACTGGGGGAATTGCTTTTTCTATGCATTCCCCCCGTTTTGCCTCATCAGTCGGGTATTACGTAAAATTCAGATGGACGGTGCCAAGGGCATCCTTATCATACCCGACTGGCCTACACAGCCGTGGTATCCGATGGTCTTTGACACGCTCAGTGAACCTTGGGTCCGTTTGCAGGGTAGCCCAGAATTAGTTACTCACCCTGTTTCAGGGGAGCCACATCCCTGCCATGGCTATTTAAATTTGTTGGCTTGCAGATTCTGAATCGGCCTTTAGAACAATACGGCCTGTCTACCCGGACCATGGATACCATTGCGGCGTCGTGCCGAGAGTCTACAAGGCGAAGATACCGCTCTCACATCAAGAAGTGGGAAGCCTTCTGCAGCCGCTCTCGCATCACGTACGATGCCGTGACTATAACCGACGTCCTGGAATTCCTCGCGGGGTTGCACCATGATGAACACTTAAGCTACAGTGCCATCAACAGCGCCAGGAGCGCTCTATCATTCTACCTCAATATTGAGGTGGGATCCAACAGGCTAGTGTCCAGGCTCATGCGGGGTATTTTCAATACGAATCCGCCTACACCACGTTACAATATCACCTGGGATGTCAGGGACGTTTTAACTCTGCTCAGGACGTGGTCCCCCATGGAAGGGCTCCAGCTGGACAAACTCACCATGAAGCTGGTGATGTTACTAGCGCTGACTTCAGCACAGAGGGTACAGACACTCCACAAACTACGTGTCGACAGAATGATGTCTACCCCCACAGAAGTAGTTTTCTTTGTTGACGAGCTACTAAAGCAACACAGACCTGGGTGCACAGGGCTGCAGCTGAAGTTCCCGGCATACCCCGCCGATGCTAGGCTATGCTTAGCCTCCCATATCCGTTACTACGTCAAGGTGACGGCAAGCATCAGAGGAATGGAGAGATACCTGCTTGTCACTCATAAGAGACCTCACCATCGAGTGACAACACAGACGATATCCAGGTGGCTTCGAGTCGTCTTGGGTAAGTCAGGTATCGACACTAATGTGTTCAAATCTCATTCCACCAGGGCTGCATCGACGTCGGCGGCGAGGGTCATGGAGGTGCCCATGGACCATATTCTCGCCACAGCAGGATGGGCTAATGAGACGGTGTTCCAGCGGTTCTACAACCGGCCCGTTGCTGCGCCTCTACAGTTCGCAGAAGCCGTGCTAGATGCGGGGCAAGAACGTGGAGATGTCCCCGAATGAGGGGTTTTGATTTGTTGTTAATAAATATGCTTTGTTTTGCAGTATGGACTAGTCAGCAAGTTATTCCTCCCATCCATCCCCGGTAGTGGTGTGACAGCATGGACGTGGTCCAGGGCGTGTCATCACAGAAGCTTTGAAGTCTTCACGAAGTCACTCACGTGACTCCGAAATGAAATAGTAAGATTGAACGAGAACTTACCAGTTCGAAGGTTGATCATTATTTCATGAGGAGTCGAAGTGAGGGATTTCGTGCCCTCCTCGCCCAACCCTCAATCACCTTCAGCTGGTAATCTTAGTCGTTTCATTCTTACTATGTGAAGTCATTTCTTGATTGGTTTCTGTGATTCCACGCCGCTACTTTGAAGTATGTCGAGCATGCGCGCCGGCGGGCTCTTCACGAAATCCCTCACTTCGACTCCTCATGAAATAATGATCAACCTTCGAACTGGTAAGTTCTCGTTCAATCTTACTATTCTCTGCCACAGAAGGTAGTTGAGGCCAGTTCATTGGCTATATTTAAGAGGGCGTTAGATGTGGCACTTGTGGCTAAAGGGATCAGGGGGCATGGAGAGAAGGCAGGTACGGGATACTGAGTTGGATGATCAGCCATGATCACATTGAATGGCGGTGCAGGCTCGAAGGGCCGAATGGCCTACTCCTGCACCTATTTTCTATGTTTCTATGTGATCATTTTTTGGATCACATTCTCCGGGTTCTGCAGCTGCCATCACTGGAGCTGGAGGCCTCGGACTGTTGTGAGCCCCACCGCGGGGCGCGGACTTAACATCGGAGCGGATGCCTTGCCTGGGGTCGCTCCCACCGCGGCCTGCGGACTTACCATCAAGAGCTCACAGTCTCGGGAGAGGCTAGTAGTGAGCTGCAACCCGCCCCAATAGACAGTAGGTGCAGGAATAGGCCATTCGGCCCTTCGAGCCAGCACCGCCATTCAATGTGATCATGGCTGATCATCCCCAATCAGTACCCCGTTCCTGCCTTCGCTCCATATCCCCCGACTCCACTATTTTTAAGAGCTCTATCTAGCTCTCTCTTGAAAGCTGGTTTGATCGCCCGGCGCGGGGGAGATGACATCCCCCCGATGCGGGAGCTGAACGCCTCGACGCAGAGGGCCCGAACGTCACCGGCTACGGGGGTCAAGATCGTTCCGTCACCGGAGGGCTCGAGGCCCCCGACCGTGGATGAACTAAGGGAAAGGACTTGAACTTTATTTCGCCTTCCATCACAGTGAGGAATGTGTAGGAGTCACTGTGGTGGGTGTTCATGGTAAAATGTGTTTTTGAATGATCTGTTGCTTTTAATTGTATGACTGACCTAGCCAATGAAATGCCTCGTATGTTATAAACCATATAACAATTACAGCACGGAAACAGGCCTTCTCGGCCCTTCCAGTCCGTGCCGACCATTTATTTTCCCCTAGTCCCATCTACCTGCACTCAGACCATACCCCTCCATTCCCTTCCCGTCCATATACCTATCCACTTTACTTTTAAATGTTAAAATCGATCCTGCCTCCACCACTTCTGCAGGAAGATCATTCCACACAGCCACCACTCTCTGAGTAAAGAAGTTCCCCCTCATGTTACCCCTAAACTTCTGTCCCTTAATTCTCATGTCATGCCATGTCTCATGTCAAGTATGTTGCAAAACATACTTGGCGAATAAAATCTGATTCTGATATTGAATGATATCGGTGCTGGTTCGAAGGGCCGAATGGCCTACTCCTGCACCTATTTTCTATGTTTCGATGTTTCTGATTGTACCTGGGTCCACTGTGAGGTGCTTTCAGCCATTACGGTCAGGAATTGGAATGGAGTGAAGGAGATGTCGGACATGACAGAGTTTTACCAGGCATTGGAGCAGGGGTCGGCAACCTTGTTCTGCATAGGGGCCAGGATGCATGTCTGCGAGCGGATGGCGGGCCACATCTATCACGTGCACACATGGATCCCGCCCCTACAAGGATGCATAGGTTAACCACTTTGGTATAAAAAAAACAGGAAGGCAAATGGTGTCGTTGGGAAAAGGTGAAGTGCAACGGGTTCTGGGGGTCCTTGTTCATTAGTCCATGAAAGTAAGCATGCAGGTACAGCAGGCAGTGAAGAAAGCGAATGGCATGTTGGCCTTCATAACAAGAGGAGTTGAGTACAGGAGCAAAGAGGTCCTTCTGCAGTTGTACAGGACCCTAGTGAGACCACACCTGGAGTATTGTGTGCAGTTTTGGTCCCCTAATTTGAGGAAGGACATACTTGTTATTGAGGGAGTGCAGCATAGGTTTACAAGGTTAATTCCCGGGATGGCGGGACTGTCATATGTTGAGAGAATGAAGCGGTTAGGCTTGTATATTCTGGAGTTTAGAAGGATGAGAGGGGATCTTCTTGAAACATTGATCTTATTGTTAAGGGTTTGGACATGCTATAGGCAGGAAACATGTTCCCGATGTTGGGGGGGGGGGGGGGGGAGGCCAGAACCAGGGGCTACACAGTTTAAGAATTAGGGGTAAGTCATTTCGAACGGAGACGAGAAACACTTTTTCACATAGAGTGGTGATTCTGTGGAATTCTCTGCCTCAGAGGACAGTGGAGGCCGGTTCTCTGGATACTTTCAAGAGAGAGCTAGATCGGGCTCTTAAAGATAGCGGAATCAGGGGAAATGGGGCAGAAGGCAGGAACGGGGTACTGATTGGGGACGGTCAGCCATGATCACATTGAATGGCGGTGCTGGCTCGAAGGACCGAATGGCCGACTCCTGCACCTGTTGTCTATTGACGCTACTCACACTCGCTCGTCCCCGGCCTATTGACAACCCCGACCACAGATCATAGAGCAGATCTTTGATCCTGAAAGTGAAGCCCAGACACGGAAGGTGCGCGGGCGGCTGTGCCGGCGGCTTTGCGCAGGATCCGGTACAGCCAGCCGCACTTGGCGCGTCCGCCACTGAGTCCGCCAGCGCAGGTGTCCTTGCATCACCGCGGCCTCGGGCCCGGGAGGTACCGGAGATGATACTGCGTGCCGGATAATTACGGGGGGGAAAAAACAAACCCACACCTGTGGGCGGGATGATTTCGGGTTACGGGCCGCATTTGGCCCGGGGGCCGTAGGTTGCGGTGGTGATTCCCTGCGTTAGACTATCATTAGCAGGGAATCACCACCAATTGCCACCTCTGAACGCAGGGGCGCATATTTACCAGAACAAATACAATCACTGGGAGACACAAACTCAGCAGGTCAAGCAGCATCTCTGGAGAGAAGGAAAATGGGTGACGTTTCGGGTGGAGACCCTTCTCCAGCATTTTGTGTCGACCTTCGATTTAAACCAGCATCTGCAGTTCTTTCCTACAAATACAACTGCTGCATACACTCACCATGTGTGGATATTTCTCGGGATCGGTCACACTGATGTCCGTCAGTTTGATGTTCAGGTACTGAAAAGGAACAGAAGGGATGCATCACAACCTGGCTCGGGAAGAGCTCCGACCAAGACCACAAGAAATTACAGAGAGTAGTGGACGCTGCCCAGACCATCACAATAGGCAGTAGGTGCAGGAGTAGGCCATTCGGCCCTTCGAGCCAGCACCGCCATTCAATGTGATCATGGCTGATCATCCACAATCAGTACCCCGTTGCTGCCTTCTCCCCATATCCCCTGACTCCGCTATCTTTGAGCCCTATCCAGCTCTCTCTTGAAAGCATCCAGAGAACCAGCCTCCACCGCCCTCCGAGGCAGGGAATTCCACAGACTCACAACTCTCTGTGTGATAAAGTGTTTCCTCATCTCTGTTCTGAATGGCCGACCTGTTATTCTTAAACTGTGTGGCCCCTGGTTCTGGACTCCCCCAACATCGGGAACATGTTTCCGCCTCTAGTTTGTCCAAACCTTTAATAATTTCATATGTTTCAATGAGATCTACTCTCATCCTTCTAAACTCCAGAGTATACACGTCCAGCTGCTCCATTCTCTCAGCATATGACAGTCCCGCCATCAAACGCAGAAAATAGGTGCAGGAGGAGGCCATTCGGCCCTTCGATCCATCCCGGGAAGTATCCTTGTGAACCTACGCTGCACTCCCTCAATAGTAAGAATGTATTTCCTCAATTAGTGGACCAAAAAACAAGGGAATGGCAGATGAGTTGAAAACAAGGAAATGGCAGAAGAGTTGAACAGGTACTTTGGATCTGTCTTCACAAAGGAGGACACAAACAATCTTCCTGATATAGTAGTGGCCAGAGGATCTGGGGTGACGGAGGAACTGAAGGAAATCCACATTAGGCAGCAAATGGTGTTGGGCAGACTGATGGGACTGAAGGCTAATAAATCCCCAGGGCCTGATGGTCTGCATCCATAGGTACTTACGGAAGTGGCTCTAGAAATTGTGGATGCATTGGTGATAATTTTCCAATGTTTTATAGACTCAGGATCAGTGCCTGTGGATTTGAGGGTAGAGAATGTTATCCCACTTTTTAAGAAAGGCGCGAGAGAGAAAACAGGGAATTATAGACCAATTAGCCCAACATCGGTGGTGGGGAAGATGCTGGACTCAATTATAAAAGATGAAATAGCCGCACATTTGGATAGCAGAAGCAGGATCGATCCGAGTCAGCATGGATTTATGAAGGGGAAATCATGCTTGACTAATCTTCTGGAATTTATTGAAGATGTAACTAGGAAAATGGACAAGGGAGAGCCAATGGATGTAGTGCACCTGGACTTTCAGAAAGCATTTGATAAGATCCCACATAGGAGATTAGTGGGCAAAATTAGGGCACATGGTATAGGGGGTGGAGTGCCGACATGGCAGACAGGAAACAGAGAGTGTGGATTAACGGGTCCCTTTCGGAATGGCAGGCAGTGGCTAGTGGGGTACCTCAAGGCTCGGCGCTGGGACCGCAGCTATTTACAATACACATCAATGATTTGTATGAAGGGATTCAAAGTAACATTAGCAAATTTGCAGATGACACAAAGCTGTGTGGCAGTGTGAACTGTGAGGAGGATGCAATGAGAATGCAGGGTGATGTGGACAGGTTGGGGGAGTGGGCAGATGCATGGCAGATGATGTTCAATGTGGAGAAATGTGAGGTTATCCACTTTGGTAGCAAAAACAGGATCTGGGAGTCCTTGTTCATCAGTCTATGAAAGTAAACATGCAGGTACAACTCTCAATGATAGCGGAGTCAGGTGATATGGGGGAGAAGGCAGGAACGGGGTACTATGGTCGCGCACCTTCTGTGTCTGGGCTTCGCTGTTGGGGATTGGGGTTGTCAATAAGCCGGGGACGAGCGAGTGTGAGTATTTGAGCCACCGCCATCAGGACAGAGCCAAGGAAAAGGTCCGTAGATGTGCCATGTTCGTGAGCACCCGTAACAATGGACAACAGGTGCAGGAGTAGGCCATTCGGCATTTCGAGCCATTCAATGTGATCATGGCTGATCATCTCCAGTCAGTAACCCGTTCCTGCCTAACCAGCCATATCCCCTGACTCTGCTATCTTTAAGAGCCCTATCTAGCTCTCTCTTGAAAGTATCCAGAGAACCGGCCTCCACCGCCCTCTGAGGCAGAGAATTCCACACTGTGTGATAAAGTGTTTCCTCGTCTCTGTTCTAAATGGCTTACCCCTTATTCTTAAACTGAGGCCCCTGGTTCTGGGCTCCCCCAGCATCGGGAACATGTTTCCTGCCCCTAGCGTGTCTAAACCCTTAATAATCATATATGTTTCAATAAGATCCTCTCTCATCCTTCTAAACTCCAGAGTGTACAAGCCCAGCCGCTCCATTCTCTCTGCATATGACAGTCCCACCATCCCACGAATTAACATTGTAAACCTACGCTGTACGCCCTCAATAGCAAGAATGGAAGGGCCAGCGCTCTGGGTGGCATCCTCGAAGGGGCGGGATCTATGTGAACCCATAATTTGATGTCTGCCATCCGGGGCGGGATCCGTGTGTACACGTGATAGATGTGGCCCACCATCCGCTCACAGACATACGTCCCGACCCCTATACAGAACAAGGTTGCCGACCCCAGCTATAGATAGTCACTGCGTGAAGCACCAACTAAATCCATATTGAATGAAGTGCCTCGAAGAAAGTAAACAGCTTGCATGATTATATATATATATATATATATATATATATATATATATATATATATATATATATATATATATATATATATACATATATATATTTTTTAAAAGGACACAATGTATAACTCAATGGGTCAGGAAGCATCCCGTGGTTAGGTGATGTTTCTGGTCAGGACCCTTCCTCAGGCTGCTGGCATGACACCAAGCATCGAGACTTATCCAATCCCCTGACCCACTCAATTCTCACCCCCTCTGAACACACAGCCCATCAGTCACTCAGCAATCAGCCTAAAGAAGGATTCCAGCCCAAAACGTAACCTATGTTCTCCAGAGATGCTGCCTGGCCCACTGAGTTACTCCAGCACTCTGTGAAACGTCACCTATCCATGTTCTCCACAGATGCTGCCTGACCCGCTGAGTTACTCCAGCACTCTGTGAAACGTCACCTATCCACGTTCTCCACAGATGCTGCCTGACCTGCTGAGTTACTCCAGCACTCTGTGACTGGGTGGCCCTGTGAGTCTCGGTGAGCAGGGCTTGGAGCTCCGTCTGGAGGACACCACCTGCGACTGCAGCTGTCAGGCACCACACATGGCAAACGCACGTGTAAGAAGGAACTGCAGATGCTGGTTTATACCGATGAAAGGTACAGAACGCTGGAGTAACCCAGCGGGACAGGTAGCATCTCTGGACAGGAGGAAATGGGTGACTTTTCAGTCTGAAGAAGGGTCTCGAACCGAAACGTCATCCATTCCTTCTCTCCGGAGATGCTGCCTGTTCCGGTGGGTTACTCCAGCATTTTGTGTCTTTATGGCAAAAACCATGGCCGGGAAGCTGATGAACAATGTTCCAACATGGAAGGTAACTGGCGCAACAAGCAACCAAGCCAGGAACTCCACCAACACACACCAAGCCTCCATGGAGAGAAGGATTCCAGTTGGTAGACAATAGGTGCAGGAGTAGGCAAGTCGGCCCTTCGACACACACAACCTTTCTCCCCAGGATGGAAATATTAAATTACCTAGAAACATAGAAAATAGGTGCAGGAGGCAGCCATTCGGCCCTTCTAGCCAGCACCGCCATTCATTGTGATCATGGCAGATCGTCCCCAATCAATAACCCGTGCCTGCCTTCTCCCCATATCCCTGGATTCCACTAGCCCCTAGAGCTCCATCTAACTCTCTCTTAAATCCATCCAGTGATTTGGCCTCCACTGCCCTCTGTGGCAGGGAATTCCACAAATTCACAACTCTCTGGGTGAAAAATCTTTTCTCACCTCAGCCTTAACTGGCCTTTATTCCAAGACTGTGGCCGCTGGTTCTGGACTCGCCCAACATTGGGAACATTTTTCCTGCACCTAGCTTGTCCAGTCCTTTTATAATTGTATATGTTTCTATAAGATCCCCCCTCATCCTTCTAAACTCCAGTGAATACAAGCCTAGTCTTTTCAATCTTTTCTCATATGACAGTCCCGCCATCCCAGGGATCAATCTCGTGAACCTACGCTGCACTGCCTCAATCACAAGGATGTCCTTCCTAAAATTAGGAGACCAAAACTGTACACAATACTCCAGATGTGGTCTCACCAGAGCCCTATACAGCTGCAGAAGAACCTCTCTACTCCTATACTGAAATCAACGAGAGAGCAATTGGGCTGAAGAAGGGTCCCGATTCGAAATATCACCTATCCACATCCTCCAGAGATGCAGCTTGACCTTCTGAGTTACTCCAGCATATTGTGGGTTTTTTTGGAAAGCCAGCAGCATTTGCAGTTCCTCGTGTTTTGCTCCAAGATCAATTCTTACCCTATTTGGTGCAACACATCATTTTTTAAATATTAAATAAAATATAATATGGTAAAACATACCTGATCAACAGAATGCAGGGTTCCACAAATGCTGAAATGAAGAACAAGGTTACATTAAAAACAGACTCTAATAAGATTTTTCACATTAATAAGATTAAACACTGGTTGAAGAGGCAGGATTCCCAAAAGGGTCATTTGCCGGATGGGCCGGTCACAAAGGAGGCAAATGCAATCTTAGCATTCACTTAGCATCCAAAGATTTCTCCTGGTCCCAGCACACTGATGCAATTATAAAGAAAGCACATCAGCGCCTCTACTTCCTGAGAAGATTACGGAGAGTTGGTATGCCAAAGAGGACTCTTTTCTACAGGTGCACAGTGGAGAGAATACTGACTGGTTGCATCGTTGCTTGGTTCGGCAACTTGAGCGTCCAGGAGCGGAAAAGGCTGCAGAAAGTTGTGACCACTGCCCAGTCCATCACCGCCTCTGACCTCCCTACCATCAAAGGGATCTATCGCAGTCGCTGCCTCAAAAAGGCTGGCAACATCATCAAGGACCAACACCATCCTGGCCACACACTCATCTCTCCGCTGCCATCAGGTAGAAGGTACAGGAGCCTGAAATCTGTTACATCCAGGTTCAGGAACAGCTGCTTCCCCACAGCCATCAGGCTATTAAACGTGCCAACAAACCTACTCTGAATTGTAACAGCCTATTGCACTATCTGCTTATTTATGTGCATATTGGACTGAACTGTTCTGTATTTATGCTTACTGTATCCTGTTGTGCTGCAGCAAGCAAGAGTTTCATTGTCCTATCTGGGACACAAGACATTAAACTCTCTTGACTTGACTTAGACGGTCTCAGGTCAATTTGGAACATTGAGCATTTTTGGGCCCCATATCAGAGGATATATGTGCTGGTTGTTTAAGAAAGAATTGCAGATGCAGGGTAAATCGAAGGTAGACACAAAATGGCATGTTGCCCTTCATAACAAGAGGAGTTGAGTATAGGAACAAAGAGGTCCTACTGCAGTTGTACAGAGCCCTCATGAGACCACACCTGGAGTATTGTGTGCAGTTTTTGCCCCCTAATTTGAGGAAGGACATTCTTGCTATTGAGGGAGTGCAGTGTAGGTTTACAAGGTTAATTCCCGGGATTGCGGGACTGTCATACGATGAGAGAATGGAGCGGCTGGGCTTGTATACACTGGAGTTTAGGAGGATGAGAGGAAGTCTTATTGAAACATATAAGATTATTAAGGGTTTGGACATGCTAGAGGCAGGAAACATGTTCCCGATGTTGGAGGGAGTCCAGAACCAGGGGCCACACAGTTTAACAATAAGGGGCAAGCCATTTAGAAGAGAGATGAGGAAACACCTTTTCACACAGAGAGTTGTGAGTCTGTGGAATTCTCTGCCACAGAGGGTGGTGGAGGCAGGTTCTCTGGATACTTTAAAGAGGGAGCTAGATAGGGCTCTTAAAGATAGTGGAGTCAGGGGATATGGGGAGAAGGCAGGAACGGGGTACTGACTGGAGATGATCAGCCATGATCACATTGAATGGCGGTGCTGGCTCATAAGGCCGAACAGAATACTCCTGCACCTATTGTCAATAAAATGCTGGAGTAACTCAGCGGGTGAGGCAGCATCTATGGAGAGAAGGAATTGGCGACGTTTCGGGTCGAGACTACATGTGCTGGCGTTTGAGAGGGTCCAGGTTTTATGAGAATGATCCCGGGTATGATTGGGTTAACATATGAGGAGCATTTGATGGCTCTGGGCCTGTACTCGCTGGAATTCACAAGAGTGAAGTGGGGATGGTGGGGGGGGGGGGGGGGGGGGGGAATCACATTGAAAGGTACCAAATCATGAAAGACCAGAATAAAGTGGACGTTGCAAGGATATTTCCACTAGTGGAAGAGTGTAGGACCAGACCCCAAAGACTCAGAATAAAAGGATTTACCTTTAGAATAGAGATAAGGAGGAATTTCTTTAGCCAAAGGGTGGTGAATCTGCAGAATTCACCACACACCAGAACAAGGGGTCACAGTGTAACGATAAGGGAGAATTCCTTTAGGACCGAGATGAGGAAAACATTTTTCACACAGAGAGTGGTGAGTCTCTGGAATTATCTGCCACAGAAGGTAGTTGAGGCCAATTCATTGGCTATATTTAAGAGGGAGTTGGATATGGCCCTTGTGGCTAAAGGGATCAGGGGGTATGGAGAGAAGGCAGGTACAGGATACTGAGTTGGATGATCAGCCATGATCATATTGAATGGCGGTGCAGGCTCGAAGGGCCGAATGCACCTATTTTCTATGTTTCTGTTTCTAATTCAATGCTGCAGACGGCTGTGGAGGCAAAGTCATTGTATATTTTCCAAAGTGGAGATTAATAGGGATGTCAAAGGTTCCAGGGAGAAAGCAGAATGGGATTGAGGGGACAATATAGACAATAGGTGCAGGAGTAGGCCATTCGGCCCTTTGAGCCAACACTGCCATTCAATGTGATCATGGCTGATCATCCACAATCAGTACCCCGTTCCTGCCTTCTCCCCATATCCCCTGACTCCGCTATCTTTAAGAGCCCTATCTAGCTCTCTCTCGAAAGTATCCAGAGAACCAGCCTCCACCAGGCAGAGAATTCCACACTCACAACTCTCTGTGAGAAAAAGTGTTTCCTCATCTCCGTTCTAAATGGCTTACCCCTTATACTCAAACTGTGGCTCCTGGTTCTGGACTCCCCCAACATCGGGAACATGTTTCCTGCCTCTAGCATGTCCAAACCCTTAATAATCTTATATGTTTCAATAAGATCCCCTCTCATCCTTCTAAACTCCAGAGTATACAAGCCCAACTGATCCATTCTCTCAGCATATGACAGTCCTGCCATCCCGGGAATTAACCTTGTAAACCTATGCTTGTAAACATATAAAAGCCTTGTATGTCCACAGGCTTGGCTGATCATCCCGGGAATGATCAGCCAAGATCGAATAGCGAAGTAGACTTGATGGGCTGAACGGCCTAACTCAGCTCCTAAGTCTTTTGAATGAATGAATGAATAAGTTTATTGGCCAAGTTTTCACAGACAAGGTATTTGCCTTGGTGCTCCGCTCGCAAGTACCAACACGACATACAGTAAACAATTAAGAATGACACATAAAACATTAATAATAAAACATTACATTTAAACATGTGAATGAAATAACATACCAGAGCAAAATGAGGCTGCAAGGGAGAATGCCAGGAGAGGGGGCGATTTGGGTGGGAAGGGACGAATTGACCAGGGAGTTACAGGGGGAGCGGTCTCTGCGGATTCAGGAGTGTGTTTTAAACATCAGAAGAAACTGTAATGTGTTAACTTCACTGGGTAGGCAGAGAGAAAGTGCACTCACCTCAAGTCATTTTTAAGCTCCACCACCACATCTTTCCCCACGAGGGATTTGAAAAATGAGTAAAATAACTAAAAATACAAGAAAAAGACATTAAGCAAAGGCGTGCTTAAAAGATGTTGACAATTCGCAAAGTGCTTTAAAAAAAAAAGTTTTTTGAGAGGCAGCGCGGAAATGCGAACATCGGCCCGCGCCGACCAGCGATCCTCACACTGACGCTATCCTACCCATTCACAAGTATTGGTCTCCTAATTTGAGGAAGGACATCCTTGTGATTGAGGCAGTGCAGCGTAGATTCACGAGATTGATCCCTGGGATGGCGGGACTGTCATATGAGGAAAGATTGAAAAGACTAGGTTTGTATTCACTGGAGTTTAGAAGGATAAGCGGGCGTGATCTTATATAAAATTATAAAAGGACTGGACAAGCTAGATGCAGGAAAAATGTTCCCAATGTTGGTTGGGTCCAGAACCAGGGGCCACAGTCTTGGAATAAAGGGGAGGCCATTTAAGACTGAGGTGAGAAAAAAACGTTTTCATCCAGAGAGTTGTGAATTTGTGGAATTCCCTGCCACAGAGGACAGTGGAGGCCAAATCACTGGATGGATTTAAGAGTTAGATAGAGCTCTGGGGGCTGGTGGAATCCAGGGATATGGGGAGAATGCAGGCACGGGTTATCGATTGGGGACGATCAGCCATGATCACAATGAATGGCGGTGCTGGCTCGAAGGGCCGAATGGGGTGGAGGTGAAGGGTTAAGGGGGAAAGGTTAAGAAGTGGGGGGGGGGGTGAGGGTTATGGTTTTGGGGTAGGGGTTAGAAGTGGTGGCTAGGGGTGAAGGGAAGGGAAGGGTGGAGGTGAGGGGGAGGGGGTTAAGAAGTGGGGGTCAGGATGAGGTTTCGGTCTAGGGGTGAATAAAAGGGGATAGTGGTCTAGGTGAGGGGGTATGGGGTTGAGGTTAACAAGTGGGGATCAGGGTGATGGGTTTGGGGTAGGGGTTAGAGGTGGGGACTAGGGGTGAAGGGAAGGGGTGGAAGGGCTTATCTTAAGGGGGAGAGGTCAAGAAGTGGGGGTTAGGGTTTTGGAGTGGGGGGGTTAGAGGTTGGGGGTTAGGGGTGAAGGGAAGAAGATATGGGTGGAGGTTGAGTGGGTAGAGGTTGAGGGAGAGGGAACTGGGGGTGAATGAAAGGGGATGGTGGTGGAGGTGAGGGGTTAAGGGGGAGAGGTTAAGAAATGGGGGTCAGAGTTGGGGTTTGGGATGAAGGGAAGGGTGAGGGGTGGAGGTGAGGGGGTTAACTTAAGGGGGAGGGATCAAGAAGTGTTGGTCAGGGTTTTGGGGTGGGGGGCTAGAGATGGGGGTTATGTGTGAAGGGAAGAAGATATGGGTGGGGGTGAGGGGGTTGAGGGGGAGGGGACTGGGGGTGAATGAAAGGGGATGGTGGTGGAGGTGAGGGGTTAACTTTAGGGGGAAGAGGTGAAGAAGTGAGGGTTAGGGTTTCGGGGTGGGGGTTTGGGGTGAAGGGAAGGAGTGAGGGGTGGAGGTGAGGGGGGTAACTTAAGGGGAAGGGGTGAAGAAGTGAGGGTCAGGGTTAGGGTTTCAGGGAGGTGGGAGTCAGGGGTGAATGAAAGGGGATAGGGTTGGAGGTGAGGGGGTTAACTCAATGGGGAGAGGTCAAGAAGTGGGGGTTAGGGTTTGAGGTGGGGGTTATGTGTGAGGGAAGGGGATGGGGTGGAGGTGAGGGGTTAAGGGTGAGAGGTGAAGAAGTGAGGGTCAGGGTTAGGGTTTTGGGGTGGGGGGGTTAGAGGTGGGCGTTATGTGTGAAGGGAAGGGGATGGTGGTGGAGGTGAGGGGTTTAACTTTAGGAGAAGGGGTGAAGAAGTGAGGGTCAGGGTTAGGGTTTCGGGGAGGGGTTAGAGGTGGGAGTCAGGGGTGAATGAAAGGGGATAGGGGTGGAGGTGAGGGGGTTAAC